>BJKM01000832.1:67500-198183 GCA_015082035.1 Chaenogobius annularis
GAGCATAAAATGAAAAAGCAGTTTTACCCATTTCTGTTTTTTACTGACAGAACATAAAGAATAGTTCTCTCGTGCATGTGTCGTTTTTCTTTTGAATAGCTTTTTTTGTTATAAGTGTATATTTAAAGTGGCTTTAAAAATATAAAATAATAATAAAGATGAGACAGTGTTGAGAGGAAAGACCACCCTACTGTCTCAGATAAAGTGCAATGATGTGTTTGATATCTGATGGAAGTGTGATAAAGTGCATCCAGTGGTTTCACGGTTTGTGCAGATGCAAATGATATCAGCACGGTCAAATGCTGGTAGAAAACATGTTTGCACTATTTCAATCCTATTCTCAAATGAGAGACACTGTTGTCAGGGCTTACTTCCCCCACAGCCTAAAAGTGAGCAATAGTATATGTTTGAACTAAGCTCATATAAAGTAAAAAAGAATAGGGCCAAGAATTGAGCCCTGCGTGTGCCTTTCATGCCCTTTAAGAAGGAGGACTGTAGTAGTTCTGAAACCATTTTCATGCAAAACTATCAAAACCAATTGAGCATAGTTTATTTAATAAAATAAAATGGTCAACTGTGTTAAAAGCCTTAGATAAATCTATAAAAAGCTGAACAACTCTTTCATTATCCAGTCCTGACACAACATCATTTACAACTTTAGAACACACTCTCACTGGGCCGTGGATGCGTCTAAATCCAGATTGGTGAGGATTTAAAATAGTTTGTTTCTAAAAACCGGTGAGGCTGTAAACTTTTGCATTGTTCTAAAAGTGTATTACGCAGTTGTGGTCGAAGTTGCAGCAGTTTATGTCCAGGGAGAAGAGCAGAGGAGAACGTACACAGCCCTGGAGTCCAGATGCTGCAGGATGAAGTGGAGTGCCAGGTTGACGGCGTCGTCTACACACCTGCAGGGGGTCCAGCAGGGAGGAGGAGGTGAAGGACTTGAGGTGGGGCAGGACCAGGCGTTCAAAGGACCTCATGACTCCAGACGTCAGCGCCACACGCCTGTAGTCATTAAGTCCAGCGATTCTGTGATGAGTGACGTTAAACACTGCAGATTATCCACCGCGAGTCTAATTAGATCAATCGATTGTGTCGTTTATGTTTTAGTGAATGAGAAGTGAACAGAGACAGAACAGCAGCAGAAGACAGGCCACAGATTGTGAACGACAGAAATCCTTTAACTTTCAGCTGTATCTGACTGAAGCATCAGCAGCATCAGGTTTTCTGACGGAAGGCATTTGTAACATGCTTTTTTCCATATAACTGACAGTATGGCATATTTCCATGGAGACAAGCAGTTGGCCCCACCAGGCCTAGTTACAAGGTCAGCTCTGTGTAGAGATGGCCCTGCTCACGGCACAGTACATGTTTTACAAGGTATTATTTAGAAAAAACAAAACAGCTAAAGGCTAACGTGAGCTGACCGTTCAGACAGGGTTGAACTTGAGACAATACTGATGTTAAAGTGTTCAGAAATGCCAACTATATGTAATGTACGTGGTTAATTAATATGCAACTACTGTGTCTTGTTTATTTATTTGTTTATGAATGAATGAATGAATTAACATGTTAATGCTGCCCAATTGTGGCCTTGACAGTCCAGAATCATATCTCTCTGTTTGTTCACACAGATCGATATCCGTCCGGTCAACGGTTTCATCTCTGTGTGTCTCAGATGCGCGTGATTGACAGGTGGATTAGCCAATACACAAGGTCCAAACAAACATTTCATGAATAGCTAAAGAGCATAAACCTGCTGCATAACCGTTTAACTGAGTCAGGCTTGATTGATGTATTGTAATATTTTTTCCCTGCATAAAAAGGAAAGGTAATAACACGGCAAATGCTGTGGCTGCAGCTCTTGGTAACTGATGAGCCGTGTGCCCGCAGAGAGGGTCCGACCGGACGCAGTGAGGAACAGAGGTCAACTGTGTGCGGCGGTTTAATTATACATGTCATTTAAATATGGTTTGTCTGGACTGAAACCAGGAGAGGGCAGAAGAGGCAGGACAGGGACAACATTGGGATTAAAAGTTGCAACAAAAACAAGGAACGAGGAAATAAATTGGGCTGTTTTTCTACTTGTTGGCATTTTTTCTTTTAGGACATATTATAATTTTCTCTTACTTTGACCTGGCAACACTGCGACTCCATAGCAACAAGAAGGTGCAGACTCCTAAAGTCGTTTTGTCTTGTACATTTTCCGAACGGTGGAACGCAACGAAGTAGAACAGTAAAACTATTTTCAGGCGTCTGTACTTTACTTAAAGTGGGTATTTTTTTTTTAACTTTTACTTCACTACATTTGAGAGCAGGTTTTGGTACTTTCTACACTAAACAACATTTTAAAAAAGGAGTAGCACTTTTCCACCTCCAAGGCACTCAAAGCACTTTACTAGACTTAAAAATGAAGTACAAAAATCTGCGTGAAATACCGTTTCACCGTTTCAAATTTTAAACATGTACTTTGATACTTTAACCTAAGTACATTTTTATATGTGATATGTAAATTTTTGCTCCTGTTACTTAATACTTCAAGTAATAAATAACTTAATACTTCACCCACCACGGCATTCTTTTTCATTTTTTTTCCGTGTAGCAAATCTTGACTTGGTTCTACTGCAACATTACATCAGCCACAAGTTCCTCCTACACCATTTGTACACACTACTTTGTTCTGCTTACTCCTCGTAAAACGGGTAAGATATAGCTGCCCAAAATGCAAGCTCATCGTCTGCAAACGGACCTTAATTTGCGCTGGGAGTTGGTCACGTGACTTCGCTCCCTCTCAGCTGGAAATATGGCCGCTGTCAGAGGCGACTTTAACATATTAATCATGCACAGTGTTGGACTCAGAGGAGCGCTAACCGTGGCAGTCGCTGTGTGCGATCTGGACAAGGCGCTAAGCTAAAATATGTATGCCGTGGAATTGAATTTGTATGTGTACGTCACTCCAACGGCCTGGTTTCTATCATTTAAGTGTGTGTGCTAATCGAATATTTACAACAATGTGAACAATGTTTTTGAGAATCATAAAACTATGATTTAGGTCTACGTATTAGTTAAAATGCTGTATATTATAGTGAAAATATATTTGGAGTTGAGTTTTGTATACGTCAACAATCCATGGAGCTCCTCTGTGTTTCTTAAGTTCATACACCTTCATCTGGGGTCCTGAGCTCCAGGTTGAGAACCGCTGGACTAGCATAAAAAAAGCTTGCACATAGTTAGTAATAGCTGTTTCCTGTTTTTGAAAATAAAAAATGTTCTATTTCCAGTGCATAATGCGTCTAACATTATCCAAAACCCAATGCATTACATATGTTAAAACGCGGTGCACAGGTTAAATGTAGAGGTCATTTTGTTTACCGCTAGCTTAGCCTCGTCTCACAGCGACGCAAACTTGGAATTACTAAACATAATTTTTGCGTTCCCACACTGGTCACATTCAAAGGTTTCTCTCCAGTGTGGACTCTCCTGTGTTCCTGAGGGTCCACACTCTCACAAACATCCCAGCGTTTCTTTTGACATGTTCCGGTCAATTAAAACTCCCCCACACTGGTCACACTTGTATGAATTTTCATATGCAGTATTAAGGGCACTAGATTTTTTTCAAATGTCGTCCCACACTGGTCACACTCAAATGGTCTTTCTCTTGTGTGAATTCTGTAGTGATTTTATTTTTTTTCAGAATGGAAGCAATATGCAATGTATTTCCACACTGGTCACAGTCACATGTTTAGTTTAGCGTGCGCCATGGGACTCGGCCAAGCCCACCACGGTAGTACAGCGCAGTACATTCAACAAGTATGTGACGCCCCCAGGCCCGGTTACAGGTCTGTAGAGAAGCATCCCCGCTCGCAGTAAGAATCCATATTTTTCAATGTATTTTTGATCAATAAAACACCTGTCATTGAATGAATACAACATAACGTTTAATGCCATATTATGAAACATTCAAAGCAACGCAATAACATCCAAGTGGCAGACATTCCACCAGTAAAGTTACATAGTGCAACATTTAACACTTTTAACATTTTTTTGTTTAGAAAAAATACATACAAAAATACGTAACTTCCAGTGTCCTCTCTGCCTGTCGCCCGCGGTTACATCACAGCAGGTCATCACACAGTGTCCTCAATTCAAAGAGAGGAGCGCATACATCAGTGTCAGAGGAGCTGCTGTCAGAATGTGCTCTATTCTGGTCCAGAGCCATCATCTAGACCACGGGCTGAAACCAGGGGCTTCAGACCACGGGCTTCAGACCACGGGCTTCAGCCAGGGGCTTCAGACAGGCCTTGAAACCAGGGGCTTCAGACCACGGGCTTCAGACCACGGACTTCAGACCAGGGGCTTCAGACAGGGCTTCAGACCACGTGCTTCAGACCAGGGGCTTCAGACCACGGGCTTGAAACCAGGGGCTTCAGACCAGGGGCTTGAAACCACGGGCTTCAGACCACGGGCTTCAGACCACGGGCTTCAGACCACGCGCTTCAGACCACGCGCTTCAAGACCAGGGGCTTCAGACCACGGGCTTCAAACCAGGGGCTTCAGCCCACGGGCTTTCAGACCAGGGGCTTCAGACCACGGGCTTCAAACCAGGGGCTTCAGACCAGGGGCTTGAAACCACGGGCTTCAGACCACGGGCTTCAGACCACGGGCTTCAGACCAACGGGCCTTCAGACCACGCGCTTCAGACCACGCGCTTCAGACCAGGGCTTCAGACCACGGGCTTCAAACCAGGGGCTTCAGACCACGGGCTTCAGACCAGGAGCTTCAGACCACGGGCTCAGACCACGGGCTTCAGACCACGCGCTTCAGACCACGCCCTTCAGACCAGGGGCTTCAGACCACGGGCTTTCAGACGGGGCTTCAGACCACGGGCTTCAGACCAGGGGCTTCAGACCAGGGCTTCAGACCGGGGTCAGACCAAAAAAATACAAAATAAACTTCACGATCAGGACATACTGCTGTTTTTTTTTTTTTTTTTTAAAGCAAATAATAATTAGAAAGTATTAATTATAGATAGATAGAATAATTTCATCATTCAAAAATGCACCATGCCGTAAAGTGTTGAAATGACTGTACTTTGGTGTTTGTATTTTGGCTTCTTGGCAGTGCCCAACCATTACACACTTCGCAGACATTTTTTTTTAATCAACACTTCTGTTGTATTTGGACAGAAGACGCCGCCAAATGCCACGGTCAGACGCGTCCATGCTGCGACGGACATGTTGGGGTCCTGGAAGAAAATGTCCTGCCAATGAGACCTGCCATATGCACTATTATGTAAGCGCGTCGTAACGGCTCAGTGGACACAGTAAAGACGGGCTGAAGAAGGAAGTCTGGCGTGAGCGGTGGGCACGTAATAAGTAGGACAGGTTTGTACGATTTTCTCATTTTGACTTTATGTGGCGTGCTCATACAAATGATAGTTTTACACCGGTCGAGTAGGTATTTGGTGGAGAAACCGTAGAAAATGACAGGAAGTGACATCGCACCAGGGACACTCGTTCCAGTTCCGAGTTTATGCAGAATTGACGCAAAGAAACCACTTTTTCGACTCTCTAAACGTGAAGTCAACAAAATAATAATACATTTTTATTTGTGCTTCTGGTAAGAATTCAAACAGCACCTTTTATAATGTTACGGTTGATTTTGGCGTCTTGGTGAAAAAGAAAATCACCAGAAGGCTGAGAAAATTGTATTTCTGGAATAAATACTGGTCAAATCCTTCTGATTCTCATTCTGATCCTGACACACACACACGCACACAGCACACACACCACCACACACACACACACACACACACACACACACACACACACACACACACACACACACACACACACACACACACACACACACACACGTATTTGTGGTCCAACAATCTCCACACAGGCTTTATTTAACATGGATCTCACGTTGAACATCAAACAGACCTAACGCTAGTTTACTTAAGACTGGTTTATTGGTAATGTCTGGTCAACAGAGCTTTGTGCAAGCAGCTCTTCTTCTGCTTTCATTCAGTCGGATTGAGTTCCACTGGTTTCCACGACTCTCACAATGCATTGTGGTCTACATCGCGCGGCTCTGGAGACATTCGAGGTGCAGTTTTATGTTTTGCACACATTTTTGGAATCGCAGTTGTCTCTGAACATGGACGCGCTTGTCTCTCCGGGTGCCAACACATATTATCCCGCTCCGTCGCTCCTGTCGCTCTTCCAAGGTCTTTCGTCTTTCGCTCTGATCTTCACCTCATCTTAACGCTCCGCGCTTTAGCAACGCACTTTTATTCAATTTACCTTAAGACAGTGTTTGGCCACTTTACTTTACTACATTTTTGTCTTGAGAGAATATGTTTTTTTAAACTTCACATTCAGGATTAATGGAGATGTTGCCTTAATTTCAAACGACGGATTCCTATCACATCCACTTAATTCCAGAGTTAAAACACTGCTTTTGTTGGAAAATATTTGTAATTAATTCTGAGACAAACTGTACAGATCCACAGGAGAAATGACTTGGACACTGCAGCTCCAAAAAATAAAAAAGTATCTAAAATAGTATCTAAAATGCTGAATTATTGTGGATAATTATGTTGTATTTTACATTGACTTAATCATAGTTTTCCGAAGCGTGGCAACATATCCCAAATGTCCAGTACGCACCTTCTGCTGCAGTTGCTCCTTCATCCGTCCTTCAAAACTCCAGCCTAAATGCGGGCCATCGATCATTGTCAGGGTGATTTTTATAATGTGCACCTCTCATCAGAGAACAAAGCTCTGAGGAGGTGATGACGCCGCAAACCACACGAGCCGGCAAACCACACGAGCCGGCAAACTTACTGAAGAATGACCGATTTTTCTGTCCGCAGCCGTCTGTTGTCGGTACGTCAAAAGTAAAACATGAAAGTCACAATTTCATTTCGAGGACTTTTAGAGCACTACTACAACATCCGTGTTCAGGACATGGTTCAGTTATATCATTAAAAAAAAAAGAACACCTACTCATATTCAACAAATCCCATGCCATGTCCTGTATTCTGGTGCAATTGAGCATGTTTGTTGTTGTCACCATGTTGAATGCTGTAGCCTGTAAAGGGGTGATACTTCAGAGAACACAGAAGTGTGAGGAAACCTCCTCGAGAACATCACTCCAGCTTCCATACCTGAGATAGTTGCTTTATTGGATTAAATAAAATGACTTCATCGACCAATTCATCACACAAATTAGCGTCGTACGTTGTTTAATGACTGTATTTCGAACTAACATCTACTCATTGGAAACGTGAACAGAGCCTGAGCTATAAACACAGACTTGTCTCTAAAAGTCCGTTTGTTGAAACTTGGCGCTGCTGTTGCTTCACTTCTCCTCTGCACATGCTCAGTGAGGGCACAACCTGCAAACATCCTTGATTCCCACAAGTTTATTCAGCGCGGATTGAGCACAGATCCATGGGTTTGAGGCTGGGTGGTCCTCAGAGCGCATGTGCCAGACCCCTAAAAGAAGCTGGCTGTCCGCTCAGGTTCTAAAAGCTCATGTTGGAGAGCGGAGCATGAACGGGCCTCTGGACACGGTGGCGCAGACTGAGCCGCTGCGGGAAAATAAAAACCATGCTTCCCACGCAGTACTGCCCAGCGACCTGTAGAGGCCGCTAAAAGACACTGTGACTTCAGCCGAGCTTCAGCAGCAGAAGTGAGGGGGAAACAGGCTTATTTGGATATAATTTAGAACAATTTAAATATACACGGTAATTTTAGATTTATTGGTCAATCACTGATTACCTTGATTGCCTTGACCGCACGCCACTGCATTTTAACAAGTGTTTAAGTTGGGCATGAGCTTTAGACGGTTATCGTTTATGCCCTGCTCAGTAACAATCATTTATAATAATAATTCCTTTTCTAAGTCGTCAGCTGAAATAAACATGTAATTTTCTATGTAACTATATTTATTAGTCATTTATTTTTGTTTACTTACTACTAAACTAGTATTAAGTGCTTTTGGTTGTGAAGTGGTTTAATGTGTCGCACAGTATTTTGGGGTTGATTCCTGACCGTTTGCTTAATGTCGCTCCCTTCTCTCTCCTCATCTCAACAAACATGCATTGAAATGAGATGAATCAAATCAAGGACAAAATCTGTCCAAATGTAAGACCGAATAGTAATATTAAATAAACTGTTATTAGTTTGTGTTAAAAATGTATAATTATAATTGTGGGATCAAAATCTGCATCAATAGTTTTCCTTTTAATGGTGTAAAAAAAACAAAGATTTTAAACTGTTACACTACTGCCTCAATGTGGCTTAAACGAGAACTGCATCTTCCTCACTCCAGTCCATGTATATATAAGAAATGGAATTAGAATTATTCCACAGAAGAACAAACCAAGCAATAGAAAAATGTGCCATTTAAAAAATAAAAAAGTCAAATAAAGAGACTTTTATATCAGCAGCTCAATTTGGAAAGAAATAACTAAATTTTTTCCCCCCCAGAAGTCACCAGATGCCCTGCCTTTCCCAACCAGACAAAGTGGTTGACATGTGAGCCCAGGCGTTTTCTGAACTGGTGACCCTCTGGTTTAAGGGTGAACATGTTAAACCAGTGCATCGCGAATGTCCAACAATATATTTTGAATTAAATCATTAAAAACATACTTTATTTAGAAAAACAACAACATAGAAACAATGTAAAGACAATTATTTAACAGGACAGACAAAAAGAATACATTCTGCAGGTTTGGTTCTGTCCTTTAGTTTGGACTGGACATTTGCACAAGCGAGTTAGAAAAAAGGTAATGGAATCTACACGTCGAAGAACATATAGTATTATAGTGTCATTATACATTAGAATACATATTGTCCATATATAGGAATAAAGAATTCAAAGATGTTTGGTTTCAGACACAAATATAAGTAATGATTTCTGCCACTATTTAGTCTCTGGTCGAGACTCTGAACTTTCTGACCAGGACTCTGGACTAAATCTGGACTCCCTGGACTCTCTGGACGCTCTTGACTCTCTTGACCCTGGACTCTCTTGACCATGGACTCTCTTGACCATGACCCTGACTCTTTTGACTCTCTTGACCATAGACTCTCTTGATGACTCTCTTGACACTGGACTCGCTTGACCATGGACGCTCTTGTCTCTCTTGACCCTGGACTTTTGACGCTCTTGACTCTCTTGACCATGGACACTCTTGTCTCTCTTGACCCTGGACTCTCTTGACCATGGACGCTCTTGTCTCTCTTGACCCTGGACTCTTTTGATGCTCTTGACCATGGACGCTCTTGTCTCTCTTGACCCTGGACTCTCTTGACCATGGACGATTCTCTCGGACTCTCTTGACCATAGACGCTCTTGAACTCTCTTTGATCCTGACTCTCTTGACCATAGACGCTCTTGACTCTCTTGTCCCTGGACTCGCTTGACCATGGACGCTTTTGACGCTCTTGACCATGGACGCTCTTGAGTCTCTTGACCCTGGACTCTCTTGACCCTGGACTCGCTTGACCATGGACGTCTTGACCATGGACGCTCTTGACCATGGACGCTCTTGACCATGGACGCTCTTGTCTTCTCTGACACTGGACGCTCTTGAGTCTCTTGACCTGGACTCGCTGACCATGGACGCTTTGACCCTGACGCTCTTGACTCTCTTGACCCTGGACGCCTCTGACTCTCTTGACCGGACTCTCTTGACCCTGGACTCTCTTGCCCTGGACTCTCTTGCCCCTGGACTCTCTTGCCCTGTGATCCTACTCTTGACCTGGACTCTCTTGACCCTGGACTCTCTGACCGCCCTGACCGGACCTCTTATGGCGTGCCCTATAATACTGAACCATATAATAATAATGTGTATTGCAATATTCATTTTACTCTGGGTAAAGTGTTTCAGTACTTATTAATAGCGACACATTACATTGTGTCAGGCCCTATGTATCGCGATCACATAGTATCATGACAGACGCGTGACAAGGCGACGCGGTGGCAAGAGTGCAGTCCTCACATCAAGAAGGTTCCAGGTTCGACTCAGAGTTTGCATTTTTCTCCCTGTGTCTGGGTGAGGTTTCTCTGGGCTCTAGTTTCTCTCGTCAACCACACAATTCCCTTCGAGAACAATAAAGTGAACCTTAACCATAACTACCACAACCCAGACTCATAAACAGACACTTTTGGTCATTACTGCGCTTGAATTATGAGGGGGCGGGGCTACAGTCCCTTCGATGGAGGCGAGAACTTGGAAATCCTTGGAGCGAAGACGCTGAAGGTGACCTGCATTTGAAGAGAGGAGTTATTGATGGCTTCTGCTGCTGTTCACCTTCACTCTGACCGCCACCGCCGGCCAGCTGGCTCCATCCGCAGGTCGGCACAGGTACTGCAAGAAAACAGGTTCGACCATTATATTCATATATTGACTAACGCAATAATTGATATCGCGACTAATACAATATGTATTTTCAATTAACAGGGATTTAGTCTAGATTTTCACGAATATATTAAGGCAATATAACTGAAAATGTTGTGTCAAAAGGTGTTTTCAAGTATCGCAGTATCACAGTATCACAGTGGAACCACTTTTGGGCCGCCCCTATCCAGTCTAAAGTGAACCGATGGATTATGGGATAGATACATGGGGCTGGGTGTGAGGAAATTACTTTAACTGTCTATGTAAAGCACTTTGTTTGTTTGTTTGATCGATTTACTGTTGCTCGCATGTATAAAGTTGTCTGTATTGTGTGTGTGTTGTGTAGCAGGAGATTCTTCCCCTCGGAGCCACAGGAGCAGAGAGGGGAATGGGTTTGTCCTGCTGTGTTCTACCTCTGTCTGCCCCACAGCCTGGCACTGCCAACCAGACCGCACTGCACAAGACCAGAGGCACAAGGGTTAAAGGAGACACATTATGCTTTTTTCCCCCCGGTACTTTGGGTATTGAACTGTAAAATAAGTAGATCATCATTTTACATTTTGTTCATTGTAAAGAACGATATTCATCTAAAAACAGGCGAGTAATAGAAACAGGTCCATTGACTTCCTGTACACTGCAGAGCTGATAAGCCCCGCCTCTTCATAGTGACATAACACCACAACGAGCAGCAGATTTACACGTTTTTATTTTTGAAAAGTGGCTATGTGACATTTTAGAACTTTACATGTGTCACTCGGAATTTGGATTTGTCAAATAATCACAATTAAGTACAGTGCAGGGTAGTGGGCGGGGATAAGGGCGTAGGTGAAAACAAGCCTCAGTTGCAGGATTACTCAAACATGTAGGAACCAATCACAACAAAACTTTGACTAAACTAGTGATGACATAAGATTAAATGCTCATTAAAATTTTGAATAATGTGTCTCTTTTTAAGCGAAGTTTAAGCTCTGTAAACATGATCTATTGTCATTTATTTACAGTATTTAGACCATTTAAAGTTTAGAGTGGATACATTGGGGTAAACCTCGGAATATCACAAATGAAAATCACTGATACATGTGATTTCATAGCCTGGTTTAAACACATTACTTCTGATTATGATAGACATTTAACATGATCTGATTTTAGATTTTACATACTCTACCACAAATTATACTCTTTTGAGGATAAAATGTAGTAATTTTTCTATCCTTTGTTATAGAGAAGCAGACTGACTAACTTTTCTACCCTGGAAATTCAAAATTGTTGCTTAGTTTTGGTTTATAAAGACTTAAAATCCTTTACATAGATCTAATGTGAGTTAATCATTGAAAATCTGTTATGGTTTATTACACTTTGCTGTCAGTTTAGAATTTAGAATATTCAGTACAGCATATATATACACGTTAAGTTCACAAACCCAAATATTTCCAGATATACAATTGTACTAGATTGTACAATTGTAACAAGTAGTCTAAGTCTAAAATGTATAATCTGATCTTTGGAGAAATCTATGCACTAATTTACCTGGATGAAAACATGCTTATGCTACTTTATTATTTCTACTATATTGCCAAAAAGAATCAAACAATCATGTCTTTATGTAGATTATGCACAAATAATATATAAAAATGCTGTATTTTACCCTTGTAGCAGCTGGAGCGCATAGCGGACGTGGAGGACTGCTGGAAAGCTCTGGAAACAGGAGGACAGAGTGGTACTGAGCCATGGAAGTACTGAGCAGATACTAGGGAAGGGTTGCCAGGTTCGATTGACGCTTCTCTCCATTACACTTCCATTAGTTGCTTGTCCTGTTCTAGTCAAGGGCATAGCAAAAATAAAGCGGTTAATCATTTTACGCCATATAAGACGGTCACAGAGATGCAAGTTTATTTGTAGAGCACAATTCGTACACAAGGCAATTCAAAGTGCTTCACACAACAGGGGAAAAAAAAAGTATTAAAATCACAAAGACATGGCAGAAATCACAAAACAGTTTAAGACATAAAAAAGAAGAGTGCAAATAAAACCATTTCAACGTAACTGTTTTTAGCTTAGATTTGAACATTGCCTGAGACGGGTCCAGATTTCAGCTGCATAAAACTGAAACGCAGATTCCCCACAGATATTTTACTACAAGCGAAATAAAATATATATGTCTATGCCTCAATCTAATCTATTTTTATTCTTACACGTTATTTTATGCATTCCTTCTTTTTTTTTTTTTTTACTATTATTATTATTAACTATATTATTATTAACTGTTTTGTTTTGCATTTTGCACTGTAATGGCTTAATGGTTTAATGGCATAAAAGCATCGGTAAAACGTTTTACACGGATTAATGAATAAATAACAATAACAATTAAAAAATAAATAAAATACAGACGCAGATGTAGGACAAAACATTTTACCGTTAAAACCGCGGACCTGGCAACTCACGCACGTACGTCCTTCTTGTGTGTGGACGACGTACCCATGACGGAGGCACGTCACGTCACTAGCGCGCAGACGCAGACGGACGTAGGCTGAATCAAACAGCATGGCGGACGAAGTGGAGCAGGTTTGTGCAGCTGCGTTCACTCATTTCATCTTCTTTCTTCTACAAACGACTCTCTAAAATAACCGGAAACGATTTGGCGTTAAGTCGGTTCTTAAATATATGGTTCAGTCGTGTTTATCCGTTAGATTAGTCAGAAAACGTGCACAGAAGAAGCCATCGCCGGGTGTACAACTTGCGTGCCATTTTAGCCCTGTGTACTGGGATTATTTATCGCTAAAAATCAAAATGTGCTTTTAATTTTTCAACGAAATATGTGTGGAAGCAATGAAGATTAACCTGAGATTCAACGTTCTTTTAAAATTAATTAAGTAAAGCAACTCTTTTGGTATGCATTTTTGGAGAAATACTTTAATATCTTGGCGAAAATCAATAAATTCTCTATAGCAAAAAACATAAGATATAATGTAAATTTATAATGAACATTTTGAGTACACTAAATTATTTCTTACTAAACTATATAATTTTACTATTTAAATTTCCATGGACATCAAAATTAAATAAAAAGATTAAAATAAATTGCCTAAGCCTGTAGCACTTTATACTTTACAATCAGAATGTTTGAAAGTCCAAAATGGACGTGACTGGGGGCACAATGAATTTGATGCAACACATTTTCAATAACGAACGAATATTAGATCTAAATATTTAAGATTTTAAATTTAATAAAAAGGAAGCAATCTGGAAATTCAAGGGTTGAAAAGTTTAATTTTCTCTTGCAAACATTGAAAAAAACACATTTAAATTGTATAAAAGCTTCACAAAAAGAATTCCAAAACAATGATGCTAAACACAAATGTAAACATCTTAAACCAGACCCCTTTATCAGGAAATGTACGACCAAAACGATAGCCTTGTTCTCGTTTGTTATTGCTGCGTCACACTTAGCGCATCGTTTTAAAGTTCAATTAATAATGCCCTTAAATGATCAATTATTACATTTCAAAAGTTTAATGGTTCATTAGTTATTTTAGGCTACTCATTCTTTTCAAATGAGCCAAAACAACATTTCTTCTTTTTTTTAAAGCAATATTTCATGATGGGTTTAATCCCAGTTTGTCTTTATTACACATTATCACTTGCTTCCTCTCAAAAATGTTTTTGTTTACAAACTTTTAAAGGCTATATTTTATCCTAAATCGTAAATAAACCAAATTTGCACATAGATATTTGTCTATTTTGTGTATTTCTATGTAGGGTTACAATAATGCGTCCTAATTATGATCAAGTTCTGGATTACAAACATCTGTGGACCCCGCTAAAGCCCCTGAGGAGCATTTGAATGTACTGCAGCTTTACAGTAACATGTTTTTCAGGTTTGTAACTATAGTGACAGGAATGTACTCTGAGGCTATGGACACGGAGCGGAAAACAAAAGTGCAGTTTGAGTGTTTGGGAAAAGTCCAGTTCTAGCTTTCTGCCGTCATGTGGTCATTCTCTCTTCATGTGTTTGATCTTTCCTTCTTTTTAAAAATTTTTAATTATTCTGCCTAATTCTGTGTCAAAAGCGTAACGGAAACGCTTTTGCATTTCTAATATTTTAGTTTGGTTTATTTGCCGTTTGTATTTTAAAACCACATTGGAAAACATGCAGCGAGCTCGGAGTGCACATTAACAAAATGACATCACACTAAAAGTACCAAGAAACATTTAGACTTAATTGTTGAATGCAATCGATCATTGACTAAATCCTCTTTCTAATTAACTTTGAAACATGCACCGCCAACAATACAAATACAATAATAACGTTTTTGACAAATTTTGAATCATTTAAAAAGTCAAATATTTGACTTTTGATTGAGGTTGTAAAAGTAACAAAAATAATATTAAAATTGGTCATTTGAGATAGATTTAAAAAATAAATAAAATAAAATCACAAACAGGACAAAATGTGACCTTTGCTGAATAGTTTAGAATGATTATCAGAACTAATATAAGACCTCAGGGCAACATCAAGGAAATGCTATTATTTTGTGTTGAAAATGCCTGTTTTCTGTCTCGTACACGATTGTTATTCATGTAATAAAGTCAAATCTGTTTTGCCCCAGCACAGATATATTGTAAAAGCATCTATACAGGTGAAAACAAGACGCAGCGCTGTCAATCTAAATATAAAGCTCTTTTTATGACTCATGAAAACAGACAGTCATTATGTTTTCATTTTGAAAAATCACAATAAATCACTCTTGTCATCCGTATCGGAACATATATCGTGAAATATTGCGCCGTGGCTTGTGAATCGTGATGCGTATCGTACACGAGGAACAAACCTGCTTGTGTTCAGCTGACGGCGCCACCTACAGCTGTCACAACGGTTGCATTTCGAAGGGATTTGTCCTTATTATTCCCAAAATAATTAATGGTAAACAAGAGTCAATTAAACGTTGAATTCTAGTGAACGTCGATATTATTCTGATAGTTCTTGTTGTTAAATGTCTCTGATAACTCATAAAAAAACGGCTGACCCATTGCGTGTGCTTGTCTTGCAGCAACCGACCCCCAACACGGTAGAGGAGCCGCTCGACCTGATCCGGCTCAGTCTGGACGAGCGGATCTACGTCAAGATGAGGAACGACCGCGAGCTGCGAGGAAGGCTGCACGTACGTACCAAGTCTTTGGAGGGGGAAAAAAAATGAAATGCATTTTGTCTCTGAGGGGCAATTTGAAGAGGTTGTTGAGCAGCAGGAGCGCAAGGAAGAGGAAAAATGCCAGTGTGTTAAAGGACACATTCTGCATGATTTGGTTTTATTTCTTTAAACATGCTCTTGAGTAAAAGCTTTTATTTAATTTTTTTTACTTTTTCTTTCTTTGTCATAATAAGACGGTATAATTGCAAACAAAAACATTTAACATTGCCAGATATTTTTTTTAAAAGAGCCAGGGTTTCTCAGGTGAGTTTTCTTCAGCTGGTTTTCCGCTCGGAGACAACAGGGGGCGACGGGGACACTTCAAATGACCCGATAATACATATTTAACCCAACACAGACTGAATGTTACATAGTGCTGCTTTAAAATAATGTATGTAATGTAAACCACTTATGATTTTCCTTCTGTCAGGCGTTCACTCCAAGATTGTGTGTTTAGAAGAGGGAATTACCACGGGAGATAAACAAAAGCTAGCTTGCCTTGACATGCTGATGTGAGCAGACAGTTGTAATGAAGGTGATTTGAGTCTGTGATGATTTGTGGACTTAAAAACGGCACCTCAGAGCTCTAGCTATGATGTCAGCAGAACAGAGACATTTTGAAATGTTTTCTGAAAGGAGCTCGTAAACAAGAGAAATCTGTTTAGTTTTACAAAAAAAAGGTTTTTTAACTTAAATATTTTTTGTGTTAGTCTAGATAAGGTCTTTGATTCCTTTTAACTTTGAAAAAACGCCACGTCAAATCCACAATAGTTTTAGTCAAACAGAAAAAGGTATATTTTATTTGCACATACAATTTGATAAATTGTATTGCATTGCTTCATGAGCATGATTATTGGAGGTTGAGTTTGTTTCGGTCCGGTCCGAGGCTCCGGTCCGAGGCTCCGGTCCGAGGCTCCGGTCCGAGCTCCGGTCAGTTTAGCTTTTATTATTTGACAAAAATGTTAGCTCTGTAAATACTTGTTAATCATCGTTTTGTGTCATAGTTTTAGTCTTTATGAATACTTACGTTTTACAAAGTTTTTAATCCAAATTTGTCAATGATGAAAACTAAGACTAAAATGTTTTGGTCAACGAAATGAACATGAATTGTGAGTGAAACTCAATACAACTCCAGGCGCGTTTGTGATGAGGGAGCGACGTGCCCCCTGTCCTGTCAGCAGAACACATGTCACTCTGAGTGAGTGACAGGGCGTGTTGTGTTGTGTGACAGGCGTACGACCAGCATCTGAACATGATCCTGGGAGACGTGGAGGAGACGGTGACCACGGTGGAGATCGACGACGAGACCTATGAAAGACTGTAACAAGGTACACTTTGAAACGGAGCGCTTTCATGCCACAGTGTGCACTACGGCCTTTTACTAACGATGTCACTTTTCTGGTTTGGTGGTCCACTACTTCTTGTTTGGCTTCATGGAGATGTTATTGCTTTGCTGGAATGTTTCCACAGTACTGCATTAAACGAGCCTTTTTGAATTTGTGCAACTGCAGGTGCTTTTATTTTGCACAAATTACCTTAAAAACATACTGTGAGGTCGCCTCTCCACAGATCTGACCTGAACCTTTGCCTAGTGGTGTAACCATGGAGATGATGTTTAATGTCATACTGTGGAACCTTCTAGCCAAAGAGATGACATTCTCCATGGACACAAAAACTACCAAATGTGGGACATATTTACTCTTAAGTTTACTTTCAAAATAATGCAGTCTGAAAATATCAATACTTATTTACCTTCTCCATATTCTAATTATATACAATACATACATACAAGTTCATACGCCTGATTGATTATAATGTTTATAAACTGTTTTCTACACAATGATAATCCAAACAGAATGTCACTTTCAACATAAAATAATCATAGTTTCAATGTAGTTTCCTAGTTCTGATCGAGATCCAGACCAATAGTAACACTATCCAGGAAACCTCTCTAAAATGCACTTAGAATAATAAAAATAGAGTTTTTGTTTTGAAAGTATATATATATATTATATATGTGATATATGTGTGTATATATAATACTATATATATATAGTGTGTGTTGTATAATATATATATGTAATAATATATATGTATATATATATGTATATATTGTATATTATATATGTTGATATATTTATATGTGTATATGTATATATATGTGTATATATTATATATGTGTATATGTATATATATATATGTATATATAGTATGTATATATGTATATATAGTATGTATATGTATGTATTATATATATATGTTGTATATGTATGTATAAATATATAATATATATGTATGTATGTATATTATATATGTATTATATGTATGTATATATTATATGTATGTGTATATATATAATATATGTATGTATATTATATATGTATGTATTGTATGTATATATTATTATGTATGTATATATATTATGTATATATAGATAGTATAGATATATGTGTTGTATATGGTTATGTGTATATATAGTGTATATATATATGTGTTATATGTTATATATCATGTGTAAATATATATATGTTGTTGTATATATGTATATATATATGGTGTGTGTATTATATATATATATGTATATATATGTTTGTTGTGTGTGTGTTGATGGTTATATGTGAGTGTGGGATATATAGTGATTGGGATGTATATATATATAATATATATATAATCTGGATGTGTGACGAGGATCACACGCATCGTTCTGGTTTTTACTTCTACGATCTGTGGTTCTAACCTTTTCAGGTCGACCAAGAGGAACATCCCCATGCTGTTCGTGAGAGGCGACGGAGTGGTCCCTGGTCGCCCGCCCCTCCGCGCTCGGATAGACCAATCGCACTCGCTTACGTCATTCATTTCTAGTCCTTGCCTTAGCCTTTTCAAAAACATTAAAATCAGGCATACCAGCTTTTATTTCCATTCAAGTGTTCCCTGCTACTAAATATGGGAAATTGAAAGTGATTGAAAATACAGACTTATTTTTTACATTTAAGTGAACATCTGGGACACGCGATTATTCTTTTTATTTTGTTATTACGGGTTATGTATATGTAAAAAATCTGTTGCCTTTTTGGGGGGGTGAGGGGTGGGACAGAATCATGCTCACTTTTGAGAATGACAGTGTTATTGTTTTGAATTTTTGGTAAAGTTGAATTAAAAAAACAAAACAAAATGTGAATGTGTTGTTGTAAATGTTTTTGTTTTTTTATCCTTTACAAAAACCTCACGTAAAATTGTTCTGCAAGCTGAAACGAGCACATTATCCTCACCAAAATGTAAAAGAGCAAATCCGATAGTTGTGTTTGGACTGAATGTTTAAGTTCAAGGTCTGAAGTTCATTCAAAGCTGTTGTATTTGTGTTTGAAGGTCCACCAGGAGGCAGTGTTCGTCTGAAGTAATAGTAAGTGCACGATTAAAAAAAAAAAAAAATCTAGGTTAGACTTTTCTGACAATTATTGCTTCGTGTCTGAGAACCCAACTTACTTTCTCACAAGCCAATTCTGTTTCCACCCCGGGACAAAGGCGTTCAGACCGCCCCGCCCGCATGCAGGCTTATTCTGATTATTCAAACATTTGTCTTTTCAGTTTTTGGGATGAGAGCTGAAAATTAGCCACCGCAGCTTTAACAATCAGATTCTGTTTCCAGTGGTCTTTTTTTTTTTTTTTTTTTTTACACATTTGAAAATACTGAAATATGAACCTTGTATTTCAGAGCATGTAGAGTGTAACAACAGAATTGAATAAAACCAGAAACCACATTATTCTCCCATTACCACAGTGTAGTAAACATTCATAGAGCCGGTCCTGTACTATAAACACTTTTAAAAAAAAAAAAAAAAAAAAGGAAAAGCAACTTTGAGGCCTATTATTGTCCGTTAAACGTGTTCTGACGTTCTCCCATCAGGATTTGTGTTAGAACTCCATCTACTGGCAACAGAGGGAAACGGCAAGGGAGAATAAACTAAAGCTAGCTTGCCCCGACATGCTAATGTAACGCACAGTTGTAATGATTGAGGCGGGAATATTCAAAAAGTCTGGAGATGGTTTATGGCAGGGGGGGTCACATACTTTTCCCCCCTGAGGGCCTTATTTTGAAAGGGGGGCCACGGAACACATGACAATTAAGTGGATCATTCTAAATGTTGATTTGGATGTCGTTTTATGAGCCTCCACAGCTTTAATAAGGCAATCAATAATCAATATTAGATCTGCATCACATCAAAATGGTTGTGATTTAGGTTATGATGGTGTATTTTCTAAGTTTAAAAGTAAAAAGTAGTTTATTTACCAGGAAGCTGCTGAGGGTCAACACCTGATCTGAGACCCCTAGGCCGTAGTTTGGACACGCCTGCTTTATGGACTTAAAACAGTAAAAAGGAAGATCTCGGAGCCTGACCTACAGTATGTCGTCAACAACAACCTGGGAAGTTCTGAACCAAGTGTTTTCTGAGGCTCAGAGGGAGAGATATACACACGGCTCCAATTACACACAACTCCAAAGTATTTTTTTGATGAGGGAACAATGTAACAATAACCTGGTTACACGCCCAAAGATAGTACATTTTGCACTGTATGTCCTGAACAAAAATCCCTTGGAAAACATGTTTTATCACAGTGTTTCACAGAAATTATTAAAGCGCGTGAACATCTGATGTGCGTTCTGTAATTTATTTCACTTTCGCAAGTTTTGATGAGGAAAACTGCAAAAAAAAAAAAAAAAAAAAAATCGAAATTAATGCTGCAAAGACGCATCGAAAGCGTTATTTTAAAATCCACTGCACTTTGGCTTCATAATACAGCAGTTACTCTCAAATAAATTTGATCAAACGACGCTGTGCCTTTTCTCTTGACCAGCAAAAACACCTGGTCAAAGCCAAGTTACAGGTCAGATCTGCGGAAAGGCACGCCCCGCTCGCAGTAAATAATGCATGATTCTCCAGGTATTTTCGCGCAATAAACATAACTAACTGAATAAATGCAAGCTCGGCCAGTTTAAATGCTGTGGAATCCGACAGACGAGCGCCTGGCGGGGTTGGCGCCGCGCCAGCAAAGTGCCGCAGTGCCCCTTTTACGGCGCGAGGTGTGGGGTGCGCTGTGACTGACAGCGGAGCCTGCGTGCGAGCGAAGTTGCTTGACATTCACTCGCACTTAGCTCGCGGACGTTTGATGTGGCGGAGTTCTTTCAGCCCCGCACTTTTCTCGCCATCCTGTCCACAGTCTGTCGGATTTGGGGGGCTTAGAATCTGAGCCAGGTCTGCCGAGAAGCGACGGGAAGAATCCAGGTCAAATACTGCACAATAATTGGAGATAGATAGAATAAGTCGAGGTGACAATAGTGTCCTGTTACTGTCTGTCAATGTGAGGAGAGACATAATTGCTTTTCGCAGTAATTAAACCTTTATTTATGCCGTGATTTTGTCGCGTGCGGAGCTCATTTTGTTGAATTTTTAACCAATATCGACCTAAAACGAGGAGAAACAGGACTATTGACGTCTGGTTGAAAACTCAGTTGATTCTCGTTTTGCCAATTTATTTCTCATGAGAAGGATAAGGTTTGTTCTTGTTCTTATTACCTTCTGAACAAGAACAAACTACAAACAAACTTCTTGCCCCTTGTGGAGTATGAACTGGTGCCCCCCAAACACAATATTTGGCGTTTTGAGTGCCTTATTTAAACCTGAACGTTACCGTAAAACTAGGGCTAAAAATGTTCTAAAATGTGACTAAACCCGGTCTTAAATGAGACTAAAGTGCGGATAAGGTAGTTGTAAACAATGATGAACACAAATAAAGCTGTGAGAAGGGGGGTGCAGTTTTTTGGGGGGGTTTTTTTGGCATGTATTTACACGGAATATAACATCTAACTCCATACAAGACGACCAAGATGCACCAGAGTGAAGCCACAAACAAATAATTTCACGCTGCTTTTGACTCCGCTCACAGGACAACATCAGTGCCCATATGCAGCCTCACTTCACGCACACACACACACACACACACACGCACACACACACAGCCACGTGCCAAAGTCATATCATTGTTTCACGCAGTGTACGGCGTTACGTCAGCAACGCGGTGCAACAACATTAACTGTCCATATGTAACCCATTTCGCTGCTTTTTTCCCCCCTAAAAAAAGACGTGAACTGTTTAAACGTGATGTGCGGCTCTCGTTTTAAATCTGACCTCACTCTTGCATCTGCAGCGGTCATGTGTGGCAGTCAGGCACGGTGACTTCAAATGCTCATGGGCCTTTTTAAAATGCCAGTCAGGATCAGAGAGAGAGAGAGAGAATAATACGATCCGGACCCTAATCTGCCCAACACGACTGCCCCTATTGAAATGGGGGAGGCATCAGCTGATGATTGCACGCCTCACAACTGTGTAGTGAATAATAAATGGCAAAACAGGCAAATTGTATTTAATCAACATCAACAAACAACAAATACTCAATCGGTTAATGTTCGATAAAACACTGATTTGAATATATCAACATTTAAATCAAGAAAAGGTCTTCAAATTATTCACAAAAAAGTAGACTTTAGTAAAGTGTGGGCAAAGCAAGTCAATCCTGATATATTTGTATTTTCTGAAACATGGCGTCTGACATTTCAATTATAATATATTTAATTGTGATGGACCCAGCAAAGGAGGTGGAGTAGCTTTACTGTCGCTGTAAATACCAAAGTCTGAAAGTCAAAGTGTTTGGAATGTATGACCCTTGATGGTGGTTTGTGTAAAAATGATACTAGAATAATAGTCGTAGGTTCCTGTCGTTCTGCTCCTGTCGGTGGGTGGGCTAGAGGACTTCTTTACCTTCCTCTCCACTCCACTTGTTATAGATGACATAAATATTGATTGGTTGTCCAAAACTTCTGAGTCTAAAAAACTTTTGTAATAGGTTAAACCTCACACAGCTGCTCCCACCTGACCCTAAAGACCCACTTAAAGCAACATTACTGGACATTATCTTAAGCAACAAGCCTCAGAACTACCAATGTAGTGGTGTCTTTCCTCTGCACTTTAGTGACCACCGTCCCATGGGGCGTGTGCGGAACACTAAATGTTTTAAATCCAAATCAAGTATAACTGTTGAAAGGTCCTATAAGCATTTTAATCTGATTCTGATTCTGATGAATGAGCAAGCATTTCTGTCTGATCTGTTCTGTAGTGACTGGTTTTACCACTAGGATTCCAGAACCCAACACAGCACTGGACTTTTTCATTTAAACATTTCATGAAATAAAATAAAAACAGTTCACACAGCCAAAACATCTTACTACATCAATACTACAAAAATGTAGGTAAATGGTGAACAGATATTTGTGTTTAATCAGCCCTTTGCTGCCGTTGGAGATATGTCTGATGCTGCTGCTCCGTGTATTGCTGTTGCCCCCCTTACATGAGTATGGGATTGAAGATCAAGTATTTTCCCTTGAGCCCTTTACACAGTATGAAGTATTACATATGTTGCTCTTTGTAGATCCAAAAAAGTCCACTGGAGCCGACACCCTGGAACCTAGGTTGCTTTTGTTTTCAGCCCCACTAATAGTAAATTGTTTAACTCGTGTTTTTAATCTCACAATTCAAACTGAAAGTATCCCATTACTATGGAAAACTGCCTTTGTTCCCCCTTTGCATAAAGGAGGGCCCAGAAAATGATTTGAATCATTTCCATCCAATCTCAAAACTATCCTGCCTGGTAAAACTCTTGGCTAAGCTCGTACGTAACCAGGTGAGTGCGTTCTTAACCAAATATTACATTTTACATAGTTACCAGTCTGGTTTTAGACCAGGACATGGCACTATCACAGCTGCTACTAAAGTTATACATTATATTGCTCTTGCATTGGACAATCATGAAGAATGTGCTGCTGTTTTGGTTGATTTGTCAAAGGCCTTTGATTCAGTAGATCACTGTATTCTCTTGGATTGTTTGGATGCTTTTGGGTTTGATTCAAATTCAGAAAAGTCGTTTTCAGATGACCTCACAAATAGAGCTCAAGATGTTTCTGCTGAAGGCTTTCAATCTGAATTTTGTTATTTTGACTGAAATTATTTTTCTTTGCACTCTTCTCTTTTATGTCTTAAACTATTTGATGGAGAGCCTGGAAATGGCACCTTTAAATTTCTTTAAATTAAGGTTTTGTGATTTCTGCCACGTCTTTGTGATTTTAATGCATTTTTTCCTGTTGTGTGAAGCACTTTGAACTGCCTTTGTGTACGAATTGTGCTCTACAAATAAACTTGCCTTGCCCATTTTAAACAAAGGTGTTCCTCAAGGGTTTGTCCTTTGACCACTACTATTTACAATTATATAAACTCAATGAGGCATAATCTATAACACAGAAGCATCCACTTGTATGCAGATGAAGCAGTTCTATATGTTCGAGTGCCTTCTGAGGCATAAATGATTAAAAAATAGGATTTTCACTCCGTCCAACAAAACTGTGTTGGTTTAAAATTGTTGATGAATTCATATAAAACAAAATGTATGCTGTTCTCCAAAAGATACTCTAGTGACCCAACAAATGTATCTACTCTTACGCTCCATGGAGTATCCTCTTTCAAATACATCTGAATCAATGATAAACTCTCCTTCAACAATCATCTAGAAAAGATGACAAATAATCTTCAAGCCAGATTGTCATTCTTCTTTAGAAATAAAATGTTTTATCCTCTTAATTGCAGAAAACAGTTAATCCAGGCTACATTTCTCTCAGTTCTGGATTATGTTGATAATATATATATGTGCATTCTACAGCAACAGTCTAAAAAAAAACTCGGAACTCGGGAGAAGGAGAAGGGAACGGAAGGATACACAACTCACCACTGTCACTTATACTCATTTCACATTTTGCCAGATTATTTAACATGTTTGCTGCACATCAGATCAGGTAATCTGCAATTAAGATCACAGGACATTCTTATTTTACATTCTGAACGACTCAATACGGAGCTAGGGAAAAAGGCTTTCAGGAACTTTGCTCCCAGTTTCCGGAACAAAACACAAATATATTTCAAATTCAATGATTTTAGGCCTTTTAATGAATTCAAGGCACTTATAAAAGACTATCCACGATGCCAGTGCTCTTGTTTTGAAAGATTTTTTTCATTTTGTTTTTGTTTTGTTTCATTGCCATTTTATCTAGTAATTCTGTTATGTTTGTTTTATTTGTTTTTATTTGTTTTGTATTCAACACATGAAAAAGAGAGAATCCCTGCGACGCACTGTGACTTCATCAGTTTTTCTCACACTTGTATGAAGCCAAGTCCCACCTCTACGAGACGAGGAAACCTGCATTAGTCCCGCTGTCTTTCTGCTATTTTAGACTATATTTAGCTCTTAAGCATCGTCAGGTTTAAACACGAGCTGTTGCACATCCAACTGTAACTCCAGCTAAATCCAAACTTTTAGGCATTCACGGTGTACATTGAGTCGTCTTAATCCAGCCCGGGGTTGTCATTTCCTCTGTTCCTCTGCCAAAACATCTGCCACAGTGTCAAAGAATAAAAAGAGCGATAAATGTGCTCTCTGCTCAGTGCTTTCAGCACGCGCCACGCGGGATCACAGGTTTAGTCTTCTCTGAGTTTAAGATTAAGGCACATAGTTTCCTGCAGAAACAATTGAAAAATAAAAATGCCAGTTTATTAAAATATGAATTGTGTAGTTTAGAAAGTGTTGCTTATTTTATCTATGTATATATGTTAGAATATATCTAGTTTTGCTCAGGAAAAACTAGCAACCAACGAGCCAGCTTGCAGTTCCCTTGCTGTTCAGCAGAGGGTGCTATTACACTTAGTTCCCACAGTCATAAACACAAAAGAGGACAAAAACATGATGAGAATTGACCAGGGACGTCCACACTACGGGCCACATGCGGCCCGCAGGCCTCCAGTTGAAGTAACCTTACCCAGATGACGATAGGCAGAACTTTATTTTGCAAATTTAAATAATTCTACCACTATAACCTCAATGACGTTACATTGTTTATTTGATCACATTCATGGTGATATCAACTTAAAAATCATGTTCCATGCCTTATGAAAGCTTCCAAGACCTGCCTCAGATGACAGATGAATACTGCTGTCCTTGGGCAAGACACTTAACCCACCCTCAGTGTATGTGTGAATGTGTGATGTATCATCATTTGCAATGAATGCAGACTCCACACTGTAATGTTGGTCTGACTCGGCAATCGAACCCATGGTCTCCTTGGGAGGCAGGAGCTCCAACCGCTCTGCCACCGTGCACCCTGAAGTTTGTGAAGGTCTATATTAATGAGACCATTTACCATTTTCAAGTGGCTCAAAGTGATTTCAAACGCTCCTGTCTGAATGACTCACTGTGTTGACCGCAGGTCTGTGGCCCTCTGCTTCTGGCATAAAACGTGTCACTGCTTCGAGTTGTGAGTTGCCAGAGTTTCTTTGAGGTCGACTGATAGTCCTCCCAGCCATGAGTTTTTCCCTCTGTACCACTGCCGGTACTCGTTGCCACAGGAGTCTTACAAGCAAACGCTTCTTCAACTTGACAGCATCTTTTACTCCTGGCCTCCACCACTGGATTTGGGGGGTTGCCAGCGCAACTAACACCTTAATACCAACAATGGAGGCTGAGAACAAGGTCCCCTCAGAATCAATGTCCCCAGCCTCCCAGGATCTGGGAGAAGCTCTTCCGTAGGTGTGAGTTGAAGACCCTGCTGACAGAGGACGTCGCAAGATGTTCTCAACAGTCTGTCTGGCTTCCTCCTCTGCCAGCAGATCGAACTAACAACCAGGTGGTGATTGGTTGACAGCCGTGCCCCTCTATTTACCATAGTGTCCAAGACATGCGGCCAAAGGTCCGATGACATAACAATAAAGTCGATTATCAATCTCCGGCCTAGAGTGTCCTGGACAAACTGTAACTAGCGCAGAAGTCCAATAACAGACCACTCAGGGTCAGATCGGGGAGGCCGTTCCAGAAAGAATTCTCCCATGGACCACCAATATCATTTTGTGAAGTCAAACTGCTTGTGTTCGGCTGACAGGGATCTACAGCTTTCACAAAGGTCAGGTCTTGAAGGTATTCTTCTCTAATTGCATAACATGGAGATAATCCTAATGCCTAAAAGTAGGTACAGATTCAAAGCGTTAAAACACGGCAGACCCCAGGAGTTGGACACCCGACAGTTCACGTGCAATTCAAGACTATTCTAGAGCTTTTTTACTGCGCACACTTTTCCTTATTGGATGTTTCTTTGATTGGACGTGGATCTTGGGTATATGATTCCCGTGCCCCCAAGGACTTTGTTCTGTGTGTGGAGGGGTTGGCAGGGGCGCTTGCCTCGCGTGCAGCAGATTCTAAGTTTGAAGCCCGCAGCTTACACATGTGTTCCTCTTTTGTCCGCGCCTCGCACAGCACAAAGGTTTAAAAGTACAGACGGCCTGTCTGCCGTAATTGCAGGACAATCTCAGCTTTTCATGGATAAAATAGGCTTCTATATGGATAATACCCTGGAGCAGAATCTAAACTTTATGGGGGATTAAATCTAGGCTCCTTTGTGCATATACAATGAACTTTTCCTCTCTACTGGCTCTAAAGGGTAAGTCACTCATGATCTTTTATTATTCTATGTGAATTCAATTTGTGCAGTGTAAATGTGTAAATGCTACATTCAAAATATGTATGATTTTTTTTTAGGTTTTAATCATGTTATAACAGTGTTTCCTCATCCAAAACTATGAGTTGTATTTGGCTTCGTTCACGCTTGTTTCATTCATCGTGTTTATCATTTCATTTGGCTCTAAGCCTTACAAAAACCCTCGCGAGATCCGAGGTCTCCTGTGCTGTTTTGAAATCCATAAATCATCACCAGACTCGTTCTTCATACTCGTCATCATACTGCATACATGTCACAGCCCAAGTCCCAAGTCGAAGACAAGTAAGTTCAAGTCAAGTCCAAGTCCTCTACTTTGAGTTTCAAGTCTTGTAGTCATTATACCAAATGACAGAAAATGACAACGATTGCCACAACTTGGGTCTTCTTTTTTAAAGTCCTCTTCACATCTAAATATCCACTGTAAAAAGAAAACTGTTTTAAAAACACATTTCTTTTTCTGAGGAGAAGCAGCAAGCTGTCTCAAGTAAGAAGGCAACAGGTCCAAGTCAAGTCCAAGACGAGTCCCAAGTCTTAGTCCATTTGATCAAATCAAGTCTCAAGTCATCAAAATAAGTCTGACTCGAGAACAAGTCACGACGAGCAAGTCCCCAGCTCAGTTCAGTTGTATGCTTATACACAGCTTTTGTTTGCTTTGACATGGTAATTCCTTCTGCTTTGTGAAGTGCTAACTCCAGTCCTGATGAGGGAAGGTCTTACTGGAGGACAACTGTGTAGTTTTCAATGATCTTATTTTAAGTTTAAAAAACTCAGATGCCAAAGCAAAGGTCCTCAATAAGAATACAAGTAATGCATAAAAGTGCCCTCCAAAGGTTGAAAATGGTAGGAGTGCTAACATAACCAGTTTGCTCCCCTAGTGCCAAGATTCCTTGAGTTATAATTTGAGAATAAAACAAATGTACTGTAAGATGGTCAATGACATGTTTCTGGCCCACAGACAAACCACGTGAGCCAGTTTCCAAACACACACTCGTTTTCCATTCTTTTCTCTCAGATGTAAATGTGTGTGAAGCATTCTACCCTCTGTGACTCTGTGAACACATCATATATTCCTGTGTGCTAATGCTCCCTGGAGTGCTGTACATGTCGGACATTCACCGCACAAAGTATCTCTTACATAACAACGTCCAGGGCGTGCTGTGTCCACACGTGAGCGCAGATAAACCCTACTTTTCTTTTTTCCCTCTCTCTCTTTCTCTCAATGTGGAAATGTTTATGTCTCCGGATTTAAAATGTCTTTTCTCTCATGATATGTATCAGCATTGGTTTTCTTTTCCAGACGCCAGTTTGGTTTTGTTTGAAATTGAACTACATCGTACGCCACTTCTTCATTTCCATGCAATGTGGACACAGCGTGCTCCCATGAATACTGATCGATCACAAAGAGTGTGTCGTTATTTTTGTCCTCCAGATTATTTTCGCTGCGCAGACGTTTATTAGCTTGGTGGCTTGGGCATCTGGTGGTGGATGGTTCCAGGTACACCACACTAGGGAGGTCTCCCCGGGACACGCTTGTCTAGAGGGACTGTGTAAGATGTGTCCATGGAGAGGGAACTCTGGGCGTCTCTGCTTTCACTGCGGCCTCAGATAAAATGGGAGGAATCCGATTGGATAGATGGTGCATTTATTAATTTACAGGTGTTTTTATTGCTAACAAATTTGATTGAAAAACCAACATTCTTATCATAAACGTGTTGGCCTCTTCGCAGATCTGACCTGTGACTTGGCCTGGTGCATTCATGCTGCTTGTCTCCGTGTCGATAGATACATGCAGAGGGCAGATTTGAGCTCTTTTCCATGTAAACGAAATCCCTGCAAAAACAAGCGTCCAATAAAGGGAAGCAGTCGCCCAGAGCCAAATGTTACACAATCGTCTTCAGTGAAATACCAAAATGCCACAACCGTTTTACTTCGCCGGACCATATGAGAGCCCTTTAAAACATGTGAAGTGCAGGCTGCAAAACAGGAGTCAAAATAAGGTGAAGAGCATTTTAAATGATGTGACATAAATGTAATGGCACTAGCACAGTCTCAGAAAAGTTCTTTCTTTGTGGTGTTGAGCGAAAGAGGAGCCTTGACAGCAGGTCGCTGTCAAACGTGTTTATTTCATGATGTTGTGTCAGATGGAGTTTAACCGGTCTGCAGAGGCAAAACTCTCTCCAAGACCAATTATGCTTTTTCTGGTATTTAGACTGAAAACATAACATAACTAAATGATTTTCTTTTCGATTTTATTTCGGTTTTATTTGTTGAAAATTGGCAATGTGACATTCTCAACCCGACTACACAAGCTAAAAAAATATATATAAAATGAATAATAATAATAATAATTGCTAGTAAATACAGAGGAGCTCAGTCAGGGTGAATGATACAACTTTATTTATTTGCTCATGACACCTGGCAGCTGAAAAACGTTCCAAATCAATATGAGATGCGGCTGAATGGCTCGAGCGATTATGTCGTGGCCTAAACATTTACCAAACAAAAGCTGCTGCGTGTTCTTTTCTTATAAAACAATGCAAAAACCTCAACCTCTGACAATGAGAGGATTTTCCAAATAGCTCAGATTCATACCGGACTATACTATACTAGATATAAATAAAAAAGATTTTTAAAAAATCAAGAATATAACAAAAACTATGAAATATAGCATGATTAGCTTAGGCCGTGTTCATAATAATGGGTTGACAGTGCTTTCATTGAGTCCACTTTTGCAATGCACCGTGGTCTATATTGACCAGCGCTGGACATTGTTGGACGTGCGCTACTTTTTCACCTGCTGGACATTCAGAAAGCACCAAAAATGGCTTGACCTCTACATCGTGCTCAAAGTAGGGAGTAGTGCGGACATTCGGACGCAGCCTTGAGTTTTGAAAATGTCAGACCTTTTTACAGTCTGTGCCGGGTGTTGAAAACCCTTAATGGCTTGGCTCCTGGCTGTTTGCAGGATTTTGTGGGTTATCAAAGCTGTACAAACTCTCATTCTGATTCTGTAACTCTGTACGATCCGTAAGCATCTCTCCATCAACCCACCATGCACCTTTTCCCCTTCTCTCCACTTTTGGACAATTACAATCAAAGGCCTTCGAATTGAACGTTTAAAGAAATGGTACTGGCTTTGTACGTGCGAATGCGTGGGCCTGTCTAGCGTGTGGTGACTTTTATGTGTGGGCAAGCAGACGTGGGATGTTCATCAATATTTAGTGGACAACATTAGCATGCAAAAGTGAGTTTTGAACCCACAATTCAAGAACAGCACCAAAACAGAGACGATGCAATAAAAAAAAGAGAAAAGAAGATAAAGACGCTAATTTCCCTCGGAATATAATGGCACAGTACGTGATCTGCATTTTACTCATGCAGTATTGTCAAAAGAGCCTGCAGCAGATCATAAGACTGCACGCACTTACTGAAGGACATTATGGATGTTTTAGTCCCCATGCAAACAGTATGTCAGTACAGGGGATTTAAAGCCTTCTCGAGGTCTCTTTAACTCAGAGTTGACTTTTTAAAATCTGTTTCTTCCGAGCAGAGTGACCCCATTGGCCGTTAGGGGATAGAAAACTGCATTGAATTGTACTGGTTTTCCCCATTCTGGCATCCAAGCGCCACGTTTTAATGCTGTTATCACACATTTGTGCATGATAAGTAATGAAAGAAACAGCCACAGATTCCTTGGAGGTTACTGACGAAAACGTGGCCGCCAATCTACATTTCATTAAACTGTACTCGCGGTCTGCAGTGAGGTCATTTGGACACTGCTCATGCATGTGGAACTCTGTGCATGCGCCCCATAACGTGACATTCATATAGTGTGGCTTGGATTGTTTTATGTAACGTCTCTGAGTCCATCGTTTGGCCCAAAGGCAGCGGTGACTCACAAAACCCAGTGCTCGCACCATGTCTACTGGAATTACTGTAAAGTTGGCTTTAATGTGCAAAAACTACTGTGAGTTTGCGCTTTGAACCGTGTTATAATTCTTTTCCTCATCATCTGTAATGCAAATTGTTGTCACGCTAGTTATCTTCTTCTTAAACAGATGTCTTTTTTAAGTTCTTACAATTTGAACAAGGGACGTCCTACTAGGGAACCGGTTTTACTTGAGAAACAGTTTTACTCGAGAAACAGTTTTACTCGAGAAACAGTTTTACTCGAGAAACAGTTTTACTTGAGAAAAAAAACAAACTTCTGTAACAATTCTTAAGAACTGCGACTTTATTGTCCCCAAGGTGAAATCATTTTCCACAAACACAGAACTCGTTTGAAAACTGCATAAACAGACAAAACAACAATAGACATATTACAACGAAGGGGAGTCAGTGGGGCCTGTTGTTCAGAAATGTAATGGCGTGTATAGTTACCGTCTCTGTATTTTACTACGATGGTGCCATTTTCAGGCTTTCCGTCAAATCGTTTAAGACATAAAATGACCCAATTAACAGCAAACAAGAGTAATACAAGATTCTTGAAAATACAAGAGATGTGACCAAACTGCTTTTTACGAGAAAGAAGGATGGGGACAGCTGCTTTGGGGCGCGGCATCTGGCAACTCCGAAAGCGTGCCGCATAAGCCCCATTTTCCAAGAACATATCCTCCTTGGGTTTTAGACACTGGTGGTGGTTCAGAGTAGATGGAGAGGATGAGGAAATAATAATTCTGCTGCTGTCATGGAGATGGTGTGGGATGGAGGAACGCCGTGCCAAGTAACAGGCAAAGCAGGTACAAGGAAAAAAGAGTATTGTATGTGCTTACAGCATGTGCACATCTTGGCTGATTGGGTGTTTGGTTGGGAAGCAAACGGTATGTTGTGATTGGCAAATATTGGGAGACGAATGACAAATGGAACCAGATTTCCTGATTTGTTTTCATTTAAATGGGATTTCTAGTTTGGATCCAGGTTAGTGATGTTTGACAGGTGCGGTGCCATGATGAGACCACAGCAAAGATTCTTCTTCCAACAAAGGGTCAAGAAACCAAGATCCTTAGTTGAAATGGCAGCGTGGACTTCCATTCCCTAAAATGTCAAAGACCACCGTAGCACTTTGACTGAAATATTTATTAAAGCTTAGGAATCAGAACTTACAAGGGGAATAATATTTAAATTATATAAATGTATTAACACTTTGGACAGCCACTCCACCAATTATATTAAAAACAAATGGGAAAAAGAGGGTAATTTATTCTGACTGACAAAGAATGGGAAAATATATGGGAGAAACATGGGATGCAAAGTGCCCATTATTCACATGGAGATTCAAACTGATCGAGAAACTATGGCTGCCAGGAGGCAAACCCCCATCAGGGGTTTTGGGACTGGCCTGTTACTCGTAAAGGTTTACAATTGATGACATCACCATCCCAATGGATTTCAGGACTATGTATTTGGGTCTCCGGACTCCTGTCATGGACACGATCAACTGTTATCTCTGGCGCATCCTCCTGGCGGCAGCGAAAAAGGCCCTCACAAAAAATGGATGACACAAAGTGCCCGAACAATCATTGACTGGACTAACATTGTATTGGACATTTGCAAAATGGAAAAAGTTACATTCAGACTTATTTGAAAATGGACTAAATGGGATTATTATTTTGGTAAATATATACTGTATATGCCTTGTTGCCTTTTTGTTGGGTGTCTGCTGATTTTGATTTATGTCTATTGTTCTCTCTCAGGTCTTGTTTTGTTTCACTGTGTTTGTTTTATTTAAATTAAAATAATTGTATTTTCTTTTTTGTTAAGTTTGTTCTTTAAATTAAAAAAATAAAAGTAGTCGTAAGAAGCCGGTGCAGCAGAGACGTGTGCGTGGTCTACGGCGCTTTCTGTGCTCAGCACCTCCTGGTTCTGCACCTGATTTAGTCTCAGTTTAGTCCAGGCAGAAAAAGCCCACTGACATACACTCCTTTCCCCTCGGGATGAAGCATAACCGTAAGGCGCTTCCCAGTTACCCCTGGGGTTGGAGCATATGTCCTTGTGATGGGCTTGTCTCGAATCTAACCGGACTGAACTAAGGCCCGGTTCAGAACAACAAAGACTGCATGAGTCGCATGAACACTGCTGTATTTTAACATCTGCAGATCAATCAGTTTACTTAACAACCTCCTGTAAACCTGTAAAACTGTGATCAATATTTACTACGAAGAATGCAAAAACATCATGTGCACTTTAAGTTTGTTTACTCCATTATGAAAAAAAACATGTAAGGCTTTTTTTTTTTACTAAATGCGCTTTCCTCAAACAATACAGCGTGTGCGCCAGCCCTGGGCCATCTGCAGCCTCGGTCTGCCGCAGTAGGAGCCCTCCTTCACTGGGGTTCTCCTCCAGTTTTTCTCTCAAATATGTAATTCCCTCTGCTGCCAGTAAATGGAGCCCATAGTGTGGGTAAAGCCAGAGACATGGAACTACTCAATTACACGTTTTCTTGAACATGAAATGTCAAAGAATACAAATTATGCATCATATTTTCCCTTTAATTCCGGTGACCATTGCTTAATCTGCTTCTCTATTATTGACCAACGACTGTTTTCATTGTTTGATTTTCTGACTTTCGGCCGGTAAAATCACCAGTTTTGAGAATCCCAGCAAGGTAACGGCTCTTGTGACGCTACAAAGATAAATTGAACGGATCTGAATTGAAGCCACCACGTCCATGTCCGGAGTCGCCAGAGGATTGGCATGCCCCATCTGTTGGCGCCGGTGCACCATTTGTTTTGCACGTTTTCGGCTCAGCAAATACATTTAGCAAGCTCTGCAGACACGAAGGCACGTTTATGTAAGAGCATTACATCATACACACCTGAGCCCTGGGAAACACTTGAAATAAAAGTTGTTTTTGAACATTTGTATTTGAAGTATTGTGCGTGATATCATACTTTTTAGTGTTGATGAATGTTTATTTTGTTTTGAGTCATCCACTGTTCACAAAAAAGTAAATAATAAAACTGCATGTGTTCAGCCAACAAAGTATTACATTCTAAAAGTTGTAAGAATTGAGGATAAAATAATAAACAATGTGAGAGGCACTCAATAGCACAAATAAGGAAAAGATTCATATTTCATTAAACATCATTTGTGATTATTTTGTCCAAGTCAAAGGCAGTCCAGTCCAAGTCAAGTCCCAAGGCAAAGAGAGGCCAGTCCAAGTCAAGTCCCAAGGCAAAGAGAGGCCAGTCCAAGTCAAGTCCCAAGTCAAAGAGAGGCCAGTTCCAAGTCAAGTCCCAAGTCAAAGGCCGGCCAGTCCAAGTCAAGTCCAAGTCAAAGAGAGGCCAGTCCAAGTCAAGTCCCAAGTCAAAGCAAGGCCAGTCCAAGTCAAGTCCCAAGTCAAAGAGAGGCCAGTCCAAGTCAGTCCAAGTCAAGAGAGGCCAGTCCAAGTCAAGTCCCAAGTCAAAGAGAGGCCAGTCCAAGTCAAGTCCCAAGTCAAAGAGAGGCCAGTCCAAGTCAAGTCCCAAGTCAAAGAGAGGCCAGTCTCAAGTCAAGTCCCAAGTCAAAGAGAGGCCAGTCCAAGTCAAGTCCCAAGTCAAAGAGAGGCCAGTCCAAGTCAAGTCCCAAGTCAAAGAGAGGCCAGTCCAAGTTCAAAATCCAAGTCAAAGAGAGGCCAGTCCAAGTCAAGTCCCAAGTCAAAAGAGAGGCCAGTCCAAGTCAAGTCCCAAGGCAAAGAGAGGCCAGTCCAAGTCAAGTCCAAGTCAAAGAGAGGCCAGTCAAGTCAAGTCCCAAGTCAAAGAGAGGCCAGTCCAAGTCAAATCCCAAGTCAAAGAGAGGCCAGTCCAAGTCAAGTCCCAAGTCAAAGAGAGGCCAGTCCAAGTCAAGTCCCAAGTCAAAGAGAGGCCAGTCCAAGTCAAGTCCCAAGTCAAGTCTCAACACTAGGACTACCAGGATTTTAGAACTACTAGAACTCCCCAAGCTGTCAATTTGACGGTTGCGCTCTGGCGTAATCAAAAGAATGATTCTTCTAACGCGCTAAAAATTAATTAATGTTATCATTATTCAGAGTGCCAAAGTTGAGGAAGGAGGAAGAGGAGGAGGAAGAGAAGGAGGAAGAGGAGGAGGAAGAGAAGGAGGAAGAGGAGGAGGAGGGTTCTTTGCGATAGCGAAGCCGCTGTTAGAGAATATACGCATATTCATTCATGGATCTGGACCCTTTTTTTTTTTTAAAAAGCCAGCCGAATACTATTATAACACAGGATTCATAAAGACCTTGAAAATTGTCCCCGTTGCCAAGAATATGCCGCTCACGTGCGGTGATGTTACCGGGGCAACTGAAGCAACAGGCGCTTAGTTTATTGATCTCAACAGCCTAAAATGCCATAACTCTATAATAAAGTTTGTCCTAAATACCTTGAACATTTACAATAGACCGACTGCCAGGGAGATTTTGGCGGCTTCTTTTTGCGTCCTCCGCAGTCGTCCTCCGCAGTCGTCCTCCGCAGTCGTCCTCCGCAGTCGTCCTCCGCAGTCGTCCTCCGACTCGCTCCGACCACCCGAACAAACCTCAATGTTCTGAAGCATTGCCAGGGCCTCTTGTACGGATCACTTCAAATCCATTTTACCTTTAGCTTTGCTGTGAGAGACACTAAAGTAATTAGACGTACAATTCTGAAAACCGTCAAATTGACGGCCTTGGGAGTTCTACTGTTGTCATTGAAGTGTCTGTACGCATTTTAAAAATGTCTATGATTATTATAAATAGTCCTTATTTATAAAAAAAAGTCCTGGTTACAAATAGAAAACCGAAGAGGCACATTTCCCTTTTTGTTCCTGTAAAATCAAACACACACCGTATAGAGACAAGTGTTTTCTCAATTCACAGAGCTCCGGCATTAAAGTCCGTTTTATGTCTGTTGTCATCAAAGTAGTGACTCAAGTCCACACCTTGGGTAAAACTAATTTGTAGAGACAGAAGAGATGATTTTAAGAATGTCTATTTATGAATAAAGTAAAATAAATACAAACTTTAACTTGTAATTTTGGAATATATTTTAGATACAAGTACTCTTTATGGAGCATCTTACTGCAATGGAAAAAAGGCATATTAGATCATAAAATATATTATTTTGAGATGCATTAAGACTGGAACTATATTTTGCTTATAGATTAGTTGTTTAAATTGTGAAAGGCCGTGTGTATGACATTTACAGAAACATTTCCACAAAATGAAGCTAATCTGATGTTGCTTGAGGCCATTCTGAGGGAGCATATTAAAAGATACGTATATATTTTTAAAACAATAAATGTACATGATTCTTTTGTCATTTTTATGTAATTCTTGCTTTGTCTCAGCCATGAAGTCTTTGTGCTGATAATAAGTATGTATACACTAAATTCCAAAGACGATAGTCACAGCTTGTCCAAGAACTATTGCTGTGTTCCAACGAACTTCCTACAACTCGTCAAAACATGTTTATCTTCTCCTCTCATCTGGAGCTCTTTGGGAATTAGCGTTAGCGACATTAGCAACTTAGCATTGTTGTGTAGCAGACTGCACTCAGTGGTAGACAAAGGCAGCGAGCTAGCCCCTGCCGCGTGAGGCTAAGTGTTCAGGACAGGTACAGTATTGAAGCGCCACTCGCGACGCGCTCATGCTAACTGAAGCGGACATGTTGACCACGCCACCTGCTGCCTCTGTGTCTGGACTCTGACAAATACCCTCAGAACAACTTTCACTCTGACCTCCTTCTGACCTTAAAACATTATCTTGAACACTGTTTTTATTAACTGTAGGCACAAACAGGTGGATAAGCACAACATACAATTAGGGGTTAAATACATTGGTCTGCAAATAAAAAGCTGAATCAAAACCAGTCGACATACTGTATCATCAGGGGCTCGACGGAGATGAAGTACTTTATCATTTGACATTGGTTTCATTTTCCACATAATGACTGATGACTTCTTCGATCACATCTGCAAGTGTGCCATTTCATCTGTGTTCTCAAACCACTGCGACTTCAGTTTGACCATAATTCATAAGCATGCGGTGACTTTTATGAGTAGGCAAGCGATCATATTTAGAGGATAACAATTCATAAAGACATTTTTTTAAACCAATTATCTTTACTGGCATATTAAACACAGATAGAGTGGCTCCGGAAAGTATTCTCAGTGCTTCATTTTTAAAGCACCTTTTCCACTAATTCCTGCCTCAATCGTTTTGAGTGTAATGCTACAAGCTTGGCACACCAATTTATGGGCAGTTTCTCCCATTCTTCTTTGCAGAACCTCTCAAGCTCCCTCAGGTTGGATGGCGAGCGTTGGTTCACAGCCATTTTCAGATCTCTCCAGAGATGTTCAACTGGGTTCAAGTCTGGGCTCTGGCCACTCAAGGACATTCAGAGTTGTCCTGTAGCTACTCCTTTGTTCTCCTGAATGTGTGCTTAGGGTTATTTCCTTGTTGGAAGATGAAACTTTGCCCCAGTCTGAGGTCCAGAGCACTCTGGAGCAGGTTTTCATCAAGGATGTCTCTGTACACTGCTGGATTTCTGTTGATCCTGAGGCAGTTTCTGCAGCTGGAAAACATCCCCACAGCATGATGCTGCCACCACCATGCTTCGCTGTAGGGATGGTACTGACCAGGTGATGAGCGTTGCCTGGTTTCCTCCAGACATGACGCTTGCTATTCAAGAGTTCAATCTTTGTTTCATCAGACCAGAGATGTTTGTTTCTCATGATCTGAGAGTGCTTCAGGTGCATCCAGGACTTCAGGTGGGCTGTCATGTGACTTTTATGGAAGAGGGGCTTCCGTCTGGCCACTCTAGCATACAGGCCTGATTGGTGGAATGCTGCAGAGATGGTTGTTCTTCTGGAAGGTTCTCCTCTCTCCACAGAGACATGCTGGAGATCTGTCAGAGTGACCATCTGGTTCTTGGTCCCTTCCCCGACTAAGGCCACTGTTAACAGTGGGGTCTTATACAGACAGGTGTGTGCTTTTCCAAATCATGTCCAAACAACTGAATTTACCACAAGTGGACTCCAATCAAGTTGTAGAAGCATCTCAAGGATGATCACTGGAAACGATGTATGTGAGCTCAATTTTGACTGCCATGGCAAACTTTATGAATACCGTATTTATGCACTTGTGCTTTTTTTGTTTTACATTTTTAATAAATGTGCAAAGAATTCAAACAATCTTCTTTCAAATTGTCGTTTTGGAGTATTGTTTTGTTCAATATTTTCCAGTGTATTTACTAACTAAACTGCTTTAGAGTGAAACAAGCCATGACCTAAATATTGTATTCATATTTTAAATAAAGACATGTATTTTACACACTGGCACAAAACCCAGTGGGCTGTTTGTTTCTTCACAAATTTCTCTTATTCCCTTTATTTCTGCAGCTGAGCCGGCAGTAGGCTACTATTGTCATTTATTTGATTATTAATGAACTAGAAACCCTTTGAATGAGGGACATTTGACAGCTCTACTACAGGTGCGTAATGTTCTTACTACACAAAACGCTCAGTTATGCAGAGATACTCACTATAACAGCGCACTGGTCGGACAAATGCACTTCGAATAAAGCTTCATGTGCCACAAACGCTAAACCAGCCCTGATAAAACTCACCTGTCACTCCCAGCTGATCCAAGTCAAAGCCACGTCTTTCCATCCTGTATTTCCCTGGAGTGGAGTTGGCCTAAAACAGCCACAGATTCACATCCTCTTCTGTAAAAGTCCCCCGGTAATAGCTTCATAAACCCTCTGGACACAGACGGACGCTCCTCCGCGAACGCCACTGGCCGTCATCGCTTCGTCTGGATCCATTGCACACAAACTTGCTCATTATGTGACAAACAATGACCTGCTGCTAAAAGCTAGTTATTTTAGCATCTTGTTGAAAGTTTGCCGCTGTTGTTGTCCTGCTGCACATACAGTTAGCGCGCAGGGGCAAAAGCCTGTTGAAGTCTCTGGTTCCATGTGGTCTTCCCATGGTTCTGTTCTGCACTGTAGTGGAGGGTGGTCCACAGTGTGCAAGCGCAAACCTCCAAAGCAAGCAGCTGTTCGCGTTTCGATAGCGGAACATGAACAGGCCTCAGAACAAGGTAAAAGACAAACAAAAACGACCAAGCTTCCCGCAGTACTGCTCAGTCGCCTGTAGAGGCCGCTAAAATACACTGGTTCAGCCAAGCTTCAGCAGCAGAGGTGAGGTGAACAGGCAGGATTTATTTCTGAACAAATAAAAAAATAGTTGTGACACACGGTAATTTTATATTTTATTGGTCAATCACTGCTTACCGTGATTGCCCTGGCCACACGCTACTGCCATAAGTGCATAAATGTTTTGCTGAGTTTGTTGTCTTTAATTTAGAGACAAAATGCATGTTCAGTATTGTTTTACATTCGAGAGGCTTAGGAAAATTCTGTAATGTAATAGTATATTTTAACGAAAATTGAACAAGTTTACGCTCTACTTGTGATTATTTTAAATATTCTGACTCTAGATAATGCACACAAATCTCCCATAGCCTTTAAAAAAAAAATGAAAACGCAGTACATGCAGGAGGAAGGACCGACAGCAGAGAATCTTTTCTTTAGTTTTGAACAGGAAATCAATGATCATAATTACTGTTTAAAAAATAAAACCAAGTCTAGTCCATGTTCAGTTCTGCTTTTAGTCCTAGTTTAGTCCCACTTTTAATGTGGTGTTTGTGCCAATGTGACCACGCCCTTAGAATGATGTACGCTGCCCCCACGACCAGGCCCTGAAGAGGAGGAAGAAGACGAATGGTTTATTACTGCCAACATAAAATACTAAGTTGTACGTGGCCATGTTTAAATGCAGCCTTTTTCTTTCAACTGATGTTTTGCTTTTTAAAATTTTTTTATTGAAGCTGTATTTTCTAACACTTGCAGCACAGAATACATAATTATTGAACCGTGTGAAAGGTCAGTTTCATAAAGTCTCAGAGATCTGAATCAACATGTTCATTTCCGAAACGGGTCGGCCATCTTGGGTAAACTTCCCACTGACTCTGATTTGTATGTGGTTTTAATTTGTTGCAGACTTGCTCCGCCTTCATTTGCTTTACTTTTAACCAGGAAAGCACCGGCAGTGGCTTTTTGCAAATAAGGTAACATGATTCCACATTTCTGCAAGCAACTACAAAACACACTGCTGCATTGTACTTCACAAGGCTGTGCGCTAATCATATCAAGCTTTTAAACTGCTTTTAAACTACGCAAGCTTTATCTTGTGGTCAACGTTAATGATTTTGCACCATTATTTTAGAGTGGTTTATTCACAATCAGGACTAAACAGTGTGTTATAACCGTGTTAGTAGATGCTTTGATTTAGTTACGTTGTGTACAAGTCCAAGTCCTCGGTCCGCTCCTCTGCTCTGACTCTCACAGGGCATTGACCCGTCGTGTGATGGCCTTAACGTTACTGATCAAATGACTATTGACTAAGGAAATGTTGAATATGTGCATCCATATTACATTGTATGGTCAGATGCGTTCGTGGACTGATACAAACATGAAAGTCATTTATTTTTTTATTCACTTTACATGACCATTATGCCCTTTCGTTTGGCAGTTTCCAAATGCGTTGTCCCGCTTTAGTCCTCGGTACAATGGGATGACAAGCAGGTGGTAGTTAATTACTCTCATGCAGTGAGAAACATGCTATTTTCATACTTTCCTATGCAGCAACCAAAGCCACACGGGATGTCGGTGAACATGGCCAGTCCGTCTCATTTATGAAAATCAGTGTCTGGACAAACAAATGAGAGTTACTTTATGCTTCACTGCAAACCCAAAGCAGAAAGAGAAATAAAGTATGTGAGCATGTGCAAGTGGGACGGTGCTTTTATTGTTTCAGTTCACATTTGCTCTTTTATACTGTTTTTATTTTTTGTATTGCATGAGATTGTTTTTTATTGGGTTTTATTGCATGTGGATTAGTATATATAGATATATATATATATTTTTTAATTTAATGAGATAGGAACAATGCACAATATACATTACCCTTACAAGGAGAGATGCATTGAACCAGGTTGTAGCTCAAGTATTAATTTCCCACTTAGTCCCTGGGAAGGCTGATTTTAGGGCTGCAGCTATCGATTATTTTAGTAATCGAGTAATCTATCGATTCTTTTCTTCGATTAATCGATTAATCGGGTAATTTTACATCAGTAAACCATTTAAACACATATTGAATCATTTTTAGAATAACGTTTATAGCTCATAGTAATAAACAAATACAAAATAATGAATTTCTGCTTAAAATAACACATTTTATCTTAATTTCATATAAATTTGTCCCCAAAACAGCAACATTTCACTTCAGTCCAAACTGTTCTGTTTGTATATAAAGAATATATATAAAGGACTTTATTAACTTGTCATAGATTGTAAACAGTTACAGTGGCTCTGTCACATCACTTAAAATAATCATTTGTTAAACGTTATGTTGGGTGGCCGGTGGTCCTGGCGTTTTGTCTCCGTGTGACTTTAGCCTCCGCGTCTCGGACTTTCTGTTTCACAACAGATTATTCTAAACATAACCGCGGCCTCGTGCTGTTTCCATGTGCATTGGCTGTTTAAAAGTACACTGTGACTGGGAAGCAGAGTTGTTGAGTGGGGAGGGGGGGAGCGCGGGCGGAGGAGCGCGGGGAGCGCGTCGGTGCGTGTCGAAGGCGCGGGGGCTGGGGTGGGCGGAGCTAGATGCGGTGTTTAGAGTCGCAGCTCGGGATTATTATAATAATCTCATAGTCGCACTCGTGAGTTTCAAACGCGACCGCTCTCTTCCTGTTGCGCCTTCGTCAGAGCGGAACAAGCTTCGTGTGAAACAAAAGCGCACAAGTCGTTCCGCGCACCACAGATTCACCTGTTTTTTGATTAAATATGTAAATTAAACGAATCATCGAAGCAATATAATAATAATCGAAGCTTTTTTGTAATCGAATTATTCGATTTATTCGAGTAATCGTTGCAGCTCTAGCTGATTTATACTTTATTAAAAACATAGAAAATGGGGCTATAATGGCCAGTCCAGCCTAAAATTCTGTGACCTCATTCAAATCACTCCTCCAGTTGGGGGTCACTGCCCCGAGTGCTCGAAGACCACGGGGCGGGCACCACTTTCGCCTTCACCTTCCACGCCTTCTCCAGCTCTTCTCTGAGCCCTTGGTATTTCTCCAGTTTCTCATGTTCCTTTTTCCTGATGTTGCCATCACTTGGTATCGCCACGTCAACCACAACGGCTCTCCTCTGCTGTTTATCCACCACCACAACGTCTGGTTGGTTTGCCATTACCATTCTGTCAGTCTGTATCTGGAAGTCCCACAGGATCTCGGCTCGGTCAGAAGAAAAATAAGTCTGACTGTCTGAAGTAGGGCTTGTGGCCCGAAACGCTACATGTGGTGTGAATATAAAACTGGGAGTTCCAACTGCTGTGCGGATCCTTATTTTTGTGTTTTAACGTGCATTCATATGTTCAAAACAACTTGTCACTTTATCTTTATTTAAAATGTCCCTCCTATCTCTAAATGACTGTCGTAGGAGGATCGGTAAAGGGAATCGACCGTGAAAACAAAGATACAGGCATGCTAACAGACCTCTGTGGGGGAAGCAATCCATTCATTTCATTCATTTCAATGTAGAAAAGCTGCTCTGTGACCAATGTTCAACAACTACAAGAACAAATGCTGACTTTAGTATATATATATTGTGCCAAATACAGACATGAAGACAAAGAGAAGAATAAAGTGTTCCAACAACTCAAATGTGTATAGTTTTCCAAGAATGCTAATTGCAGATGCGGGCTAAATGATATCGCGACGCTAGAGCCGTCGCTGGATTTAACGCCATGTCAACAACTTCCATTCAATTGAAACTCAACTTGAAATAATAATACAATAATAATTTGTAAGGAAGAGAAATACTTTCCCGTAAACATGACCACATTTGCTGCCGACAGTATCTATGGAAACAAGAGTTGGGGCCGAGCCTTTGCAGGTTTACTTCTCACTTGTGTACAGTATATAAAATATGTTTATAAAAGCTTGTTTAACATTATTATTGACCTGAACACTTTCAGACAGCTTTAATCTTCACTGTCTACATTTGGTGCAATTCAAAAATAAAAAGTTAGTTTGTTTACAATTAATCCATTTTATAATTTAATTTAATTTATTTTTTTATTTTTTATCCAAAAATTTAGACATAGGTCTCAAACGCAGCAATTTCAAGATGGTGAACTGTGTAAAATAATCCCAGTAAGTACGTTATGTAATGGGCTCCACCTTTGGCTGACTTTTGTTACTAGTCTATTTCCCCCTCAACCCTTTAAAGATAATACAAACTGGGGCCTGGTGAGGACAACTGAATTTAACAGATTTCAAAAGTGAAACTTGTCGCTAGTCTTCTTCCATTACCGACCAAGGCGCTTTTTGACCGTGATACTTCAATTCAATGCAATTTCAATTATTTCTGTAACTCCCGAATCACAAAACAGCAGTTTTCTCGAAGTAGCGAACAGATCTGAGAAAACAGATTAAACATTGTCCATAGGGAATTGGCAATGTCCCAGCACCCCCTTCCTTTGACAAATGTCCCAGCATCCCCTGTCCTTTGACAAATGCCCAGCACCCCCTGTCCTTTGACCAAATGTCCCAGGCACCCCCTTCCTTTGACAAATGTCCCAGCACCCCCTTCCTGTTAGACAAATGTCCAGCACCCCCTGTTCCTTTGACAAATGTCCAGCACCCCATGTCCTTTGCACAAATGTCCCAGCATCCCCGTCATCCTTTGACAAATGTCCCAGCATACCCCTGTCCTTTGACAAATGTTCCCAGCACCCCCTGTCCTTTGACAAATGTCAGCATATCCCGTCCTTTTGACAAAGTCCCAGCACCCCCTGACCTATGACAAATGTCCCAGCACCCCCTGTCCTGTTGGACAAATTCCAGCACCCCCTGTGCTTTGACAAATTTCCCAGCATCCCCTGTCCTTTGACAAATGTTCCCAGCACCCCCTGATCCTTTGACAAATGTCCAGCACCCCTGTCCTTTGACCAAATGTGCCCAGCAGTCCCCTGTCCTTTGACAAATGTCCAGCACCACCCTGTCCTTTGACAAATGTCCCAGAATCCCCTGTCTTTGACAAATGTCCCAGCATCCCCTGTCCTTGACAAATGTCCCATGCACCCCACTGTCCTTTTGACAAATGTCCCAGCACCCCCTGTCCTTTGACAAATGTCCCAGCACCCCGGTCCTTTTTGACAAATTCACCCAGCACCCCCTGTCCTTTGAACAAATGTCCAGCACCCCCTGTCCTTTGCAAATGTCCCAGCACCCCATGTCCTTGACAAATGTCCCAGCACCCCATGTCCTTGACAAATGTCCCAGCACCCCCGACTTTGACAAAATGTCCCAGCACCCCTGTCCTTACAAATGTCCCAGCCACCCCTGTTCTTTGAACAAATGTCCCATAGGCGAATCCTGTTGACAAATGTCCAGCACCCCCTGTCCATTTGACACAATGTCCCAGCTACCCCCATGTCTCTTGAACAAATGCCCAGCATCGCCCTGCGTCCTTTGACCAAAATGTCCAGCACCCCTGTCCTTTGACAAATGAATCCCGGCTTACGAAATCCATCCTGCTCCTTTGACAAATGTCCCCGCATCCCCTGTCCTTTGCACAAATTCCAGACATCCCTGGTCCTTTTGCACAATAGTACCAGCACCCCCTGTCCTTTCGACAAATGGCCCAGCGCACCCTGTCTTACAGCAGCAAACACTGTCCTTCACATGCCTACTCCTCTTACTGGTCACCCTTCTGACAAATGTCCGAATCACCCTGCCTCTTGACAAAATGTCCCGCAATCCCCTGTCTTTTGACAAATGTCCAGCACATCCCCTGTCCTTGACAAATGTCCCAGCATCCCCTGTCCTTTGACAATGTCCCAGCAAATCCCCTGTCCTTTGACAAAATAGTACCCACGCACCCCCTGTCCTTGCACAAATGTCCCAGCATACCCCTGTCCTTTGACAAATGTCCCAGCAATCCGCCTGTCCTTTGACAAAATTGTCCCAGAATCCCCTGTCCTTGAAGTCCAGCATCTCTAAAATGTCCCAGCACCCCCTGTCCTTTGCAATGTCCCAGCACCCCTGTCCTTAGACCTTTATTCTTGCAAGAAAAACTACCAAAACCTCTTTAGGATAAAAGTAGAAACCTCGAGGAGTTTACATGTAGGTTTAGTTGTTTGAATTGTGAAATGAGACTTTTATACAATTCCACAAGATGAAGCTAATCTGATGTCGATTGAGACCATTCTGATAATGCTTTTTTTTTTTTTAAAAAACAATGAAAGTACAAGGTTCTTTGTCATTTTGATGTCATTCTTGCTTTGTCCAAGCCATGAAAACTCTTCTAAGCACATGGCATATTTTGGAGTCTTTGTGCAGATAACAATTAATCATATACTAAATTCCACAGACGATCGTCACAGCTTTTCTAAGATCTGTTGCTGTTCTTAGAAACCACCATCTTTTCCTTTCCAACAAACTTCCTACAACTCATCAATCTCTTTGGGAATTAGCGTTAGCAAAGTTAGGTAACGTCCCAGCATCCCGTGTCCTTAGACCCTCCTTCTCGGAAAGGAAAAACTAACAAACCTCTTTGGGAAAAAGTAGAAACCTCGAGGAGTTCCACAGTGAAGGACGGACAGGCGCTGGACCCACTGAGGAGGTGGGACAGTTCTTCCAGGCAGATGAAGAACTGTTCATCTGGAGTAAAAACCAGTTGAGGAGCATCTGGATCCACAGATCATCGATAAACTTTCGAATAAAGAATCTTTTTTTATTGTCTCACAAAACTTTACACACTGCACACTAAACACCACAAGCTAGCCATAGTTTCAATTCTTGAAAACATTTTATGGCATTTGACTAGGGTTTGGGGCGATAAATCGATTTAGTCAGTGAATTGAATTTAGATTTTGTCTGGAAGAAAATCCATTTCTTTTCCTATCAGACACAGTATTTCTATTTTATGAGCACGCTAAACGTACAGCGGCAGCGCCATCGAAGGAGAATCGGGGGGGGAAAGCTAAAGAAAAACGAGCCCAGACTGGGACAAGATTACGGGAGAACTGACCAGTGCAGTCACAGGGAGCGAAGTTTTAGAAGTGACGCATCTCATTCACATGTGTTTGTGCCGCTCAGAGAAGAGAAAAGCGCAGGAGAAAAGCAGCGCTGACTGCTTTGAGCAACGTCAGATTAAATGTTGTGATCACATACAAATCACACTGAGTTTACCCTCAGTCTACCTGAGTGTTAAATGCACCCCCAACACTTGTGATTCAATTGTTTTATCCCCCCATGGCCATGCTCTACAACATGATCACTTCTCTGTACAATACTAACATTTCACAGCCTACTTGATCTGCTTTTAGCTTTTTTACTTTTTCCAGACCACACTTGCTTGCCAAGCCCGATCCCGTCAGCTCTGGGACGCTAAGCAGGGCAGGGCCTGTGTTGTTTGGTGGGGCTCTAGAGAAATATATATCAGATACCCTGCAGGATAATAAGGTGGCCAAAGGAAGAGATACAGACCAGATACAGACCACCATGCATGGAGGGTTCCACCAAAAATCCAGCACCCAAAGACTGTACACTAGTCGAAGGAAGGAGGCGTGGACTAGGGAGTGTGAAAGCCACAAGCCAGGATGAAACATCCAAGATGAAGTACATCAAGGACAAGGCCCCAACAGATAACGTGCTCAGTGAATGTCTCAGGCAATGGGGAACAGAGCATGAGGTGCTGGAGGAGGGACCATCATGGGAGGACAAGCCCCAGAAAGCAGAAATACAAAATTAAAAACATAAATACTTACAACGGCAGGGCCAGAGAAAACAGATTGGGTCATTTAAAAAGGGCATCCCATGAAAATAAATATCATATTATATTATTATAGGCCCAGTTCCATAGTTCTGAAATGGGGTGGGACGCTGGTGTCAAAAACAGTCTGCAACGACTTGTAATTTCCATCCAAGATCATGCAACTACAATTCAGGAAAAAGGCCCCAGGCCTACATTTGGCCCATGTTAACACCACGACATCTAGTTTTTTCTTATAACCTTTCATTCTGAAGCAACTGTTTCTGAGAAAATAATTCACTCAAATGTGGGTGGGTGTATGTTCTACCAGACCAAACATTACACACTGACTGACAAAATGTGACTGGATGATGTTTGTTGGCTACAGAAATGGTCAGGAATGTTTTAATGATGCTGCTGGAGACTTGTGTCTTAATAGTGAAGGCACACACTGGTAATGGGTTATATTCACTGGCATGAATCTGATTATGATCTCAACTTTTGAACTGTTTTCAAAAGCATCGCAGGCTCTTTTTTCTGTTTTTGATATAAAAGTTGGCACAGTCTGAAGTTGTTGTTTTTTCCCACAATATCCCTGACAAAATATGCTACATAGTTATAATCTATGACACTTATGGCTCACTATTTCACATTAAGTTTATTTAAATCTCTATATTGATCTAGAACCATAAATACCACCAGATCAAAGGTGGGTAGTACCCTGTTACTTTTACTAATATTAATTTGAAGTTCCTTCAGATATTATTCAGTTTTTCTCATTTTTTTGTCTAGCCTTTGAAAATACAAAACTTTTTAGATTTAAAATGTTTTGTCTTTTCAGTTACAGACACGTAAAATTATAAATCTGATATTACGCCCACACATTTACTTAAATTAGTTATTTTTACTTCAATAGACATTTCTTGGACGACTGCTTTCTACTAACTTTACTCTGACTTGTGTACAATCTTTGGATATTTCCTCTGCACCAGATGACATCAAAATACGGGCCAGGCAACTGAAGCTTAGACTTCTTACATCTCGACTTCTTTATATATAATCAAATATTATATATATATAAATATACACACACACTGAATATGTTTATAAAGTGGAAACATTACAAACATTATCACATGGTTAAAAGCGGGCATTACTTTATTGATGACCTGAACTCTAATGCTGTGCGATACTTCGGGTTCAAACTAGAGGATTTCCACCAGCCTCTTTACGCTACGTCACAGTAAACGTCATCACAACAAAGCGCTGTGAGACCACGTAAGAAGCCCTGCCCACAGTTCAGAAGCAATAAGCAATGGTTTCTTTTTTTTTATTTGTGCCAACATTGCTGAAGTAAACTTACATCGTCGTTTTCAAGCATGTTTGATAGGGAAAACGCACATTTTACAAGTACAACTATAACGTACTTAAATGTTCAATTTTGCACAATAGGTCCCTTTTAAAGATATTATGCAGCATTATTTTAAGATGTTCTAAAAAAAAAAGAAGAAGAAGATGCAAGCAGGCTGAGAGGAAACGGTTTCCTCACCACAAGAAGGTTCCGTTTCAAAACAAGCAGGTTCCTTTCGGTGTGGCGTTTTGCATGTTCTCCTCATGTCTGGGTGGCAATGAATGCTGCAAAAGTACAACAAATATTTACAACAGACACTATCCCACCAAACTAAATATATACGAAAACCTGTTATTTGTAGTCAGCACCACCTTATTATTATGTACCACTCATGTTGGAATATGGTTCATGCTCAAAGTGTGGACTGTTTCTATTTTGGATGACCTCTTTCCATTAACTTCCCATAATCCTTTGCAGCGGGCTTGCAGGTGATATCGCGGGTCACTCATTGCTCAGGCGCTCAGACTGAGTGAGGTGAGATTTGATTAAACTCCTGACCTAAATACAGGCACAAGCGGCATCAGGGCTCTGCAGCAGCCTCAGGCAAAAGCATGGGGTTTTATGAGCGTGGCAGTTAGGGATGTTACAACGTCAGCTTTTAGGGTTGCAAACATTGTACGAAGAAACATGAGATGTTTTTTTTATTACAAGTATTGATGTGTTATAAATAATTAAATCCTTTTTCGATACTTCGCGCTGATCGGGCGAAGCTTCACATCTGAACAAGCGGAAACAGCAAACTTTTGTTAAATCCATTCGAGCGAAAAGCCTGGAACCTTTCACACCACTTTTCACACCAAGTACCAGAACATATTCAGCTCTTTGCTCACCAGCAGATCTAAAGCAGCTCTAGAAAAGGTCTGAAATAGGACAACACCATAGCTTGAGTAATTAAAAAATCAAATCAAATGGACTCTAATTAAACAAACACGAGAACTGCAGAGGACCTCGCGTACCACCAGAAGAAACCCTGGCCTTTAACGTATTTCCCTCTGCAAATGCATGAGGAACTTCCTTCTGCAGTTTATAAAAGCAAAACAGTCCGTATTTCTGCTACAATAGGCAAAAGTACGCCCGTCTGTTCTTCCACGTTTGTTTTGGTTCATTCAGACGCTTCACCTTTGGCTTCTGACCAAAACACACCAATGCCCTGCGATTGGTCCATTCTCCATCCCAGTGGTAGCTTGGCTCATGCCAGATGAATTCTCAGGGTATTTGTTACACAAACTCTTGAGAATAATTTGGTCAATCATCACAGTGCAGCATTGTAGTTTGGGCAGAAGTCAAAAGGACGAATCTAAACCAACATGGCAAGAACTGTTCCTGATGTTGTGACGCTTCGACCAATCAGATTCAAATATTCATCAGCCAGGTCATCCCAGTGGCGCGTGAGGCCCAGTCGCATCAGCGGGAGCAGAACAAGATGGATTGTCGTGGGTGAAGAGTCAGAGGTGGACTCAACCATCGACCACACCAAAGGTGAGAGAGTCATCGTCCTGTTGTGGGACTGTCTTGGCTAATGGTCCAGAATGCGGGAGTACATTTGTAGCTTAGTTCATATGAGGTTTGACCCACTGCAGTCCGTCTAGTTACAGAAATCCACTTCTCTCATCGATCTGGAGCTTTGTCAAGCCAGTGAAAGGCTGGGTCTTTCTTCTGCCCTCCACTGTTTGTAAATCCCAAAAATATTCTCTAAAACGCCGATAAAGTTTGATCATTGCTGACGCCGACGCCGTTCGTTTCAATGCAATTAGCGGTGCATGCTGGGATTGCATGACGACAACTGCAGGAGCGCTACAGGCTATATCTTAACGAGTTCATTTTCAAAACCAAGACAAGGGCATTTGAAATAAAATTTTGAAGGGTTACAATTTACTCTTTGTCTTGCACTAGCTCTTTTTTCACATTCTAATTCTGTTTTTTCTCTCCATTTTTCCATCATTTTTCTAGCGCCGGTTTCTATTGCCAAATCTATTTCTGTTCAATAGAAATATGATTCCATCCCTAAACCCTCTTCAACTACGCAGACGCATCGATCTCTTTTTGCAAATTAACTCTTTGCCTTCTGTGTACACTGTAAGCGCCAGAAAACTGCAACCCTTGACGTGAAAAAGACAACACAAGGGTCTTTAAAAAGTCGCGTTGTATGAATAGAATCTCAGCGTGCCGTTGGCCCCCCTCGCTGTGAGGAAGGTATCAGATGATGGTGTGAGTATTAGAACGGTCATGTTGAAAGGGCGAAATGCACAGACAGAGCAGCAGGTCGAGCACGTTACACTTAATCATCCCATTTCTAACCTAGACGTTGAAATAGCCAATAGGTCGGGTTTACGTGGCGTCGCAACATTCTCCACTCGCCATACTTAATGAATTGAGCTAGTTGGTTGTGGGTACCATCATTTGCACAAGCTACGTGAAACAAAAACGTCATATACGGTGAAATATAATACTCATAGTAATGTACATTGTAACATGTACATACATAATGGCCAACTGTTGAAAAGCCCAGATGAAATGTCTTCCCTTCATCTGAAATATACAGTTACGTGTAATTGACGTAGTTAATCTGTATCATATGGAGATAACACATTTCAAGTGATAAGAACACTAGATACAGAACCTGGTCAGTGCTTTTATCCCCTCCAATGGGCACTCAAGCACTCACTCTGTCACCCACCACTGCACACGGACACTGGGCTGAGTGAGTTCAGTGTCTCAGCCAAGGAGAAAACAACAGTATTCACTTGTGAGAGCTGGAATCAAACCGCTAACCTTTGGTCCAATTCAAGTTATTTCTGTAACGCCCAAAATCAGATCGAGAAAGCTTTTCTATAAACACAAAAGACCAATTTCTTTCAAATATTGTTCACAAATCTGTCTAAATCTGTGTTGGTGAGCAATTAACATTAACATTAATGTAATAATCCACTCCACCTCACAGGCGTGGCATATCGAGATGCTGTTGAGACAAATTAATATTGCGCAGGTGTGCCTTAGGCTGGCCATATGCTTTATTGGGGGGTGTGGGGGGTCATAACAGTCAGTATCTGTGTGACCAAAATGGCTGCAGAAGTTGCTGTATATTGACATATATCCAGAGCATCCCAAACATGCTCAATGAGTGACATTTCCTCACCACATGAGGCCGTTTATTATCATGCTGAAACAGGCGGTGATGGCAGTGGACGAATGACACAACAATGGAAATGTCACTGCTCTGGATTAGCGTGTACGACAGCGTGTTCCAGTTCCAGAGTGGCCTTTTACTGTGGCCAGCCTAAGGCACACCTGTGCAATATTCATGCCGTCTCATCAGCATCTTGGTATGCCACACCTGTGAGCTGGGATGGATGACTGATAATACAAATGATTGCTCATTAAGACATGGGTCTTTTGTGTGAGACTTAGCAAAACAAAGCTGCCGCATCAGCGGTTTTTGTTTATCGATGCATGGCACTTCATAAAATCAAGATGAAATATATATATATCCAGCTCATAATACATCAAAAGGTGCGTTCACACTTCAGGCTAGTTTAGTCCAGATGTAACTAGGTTTGGTCATGTTCTAGTCCTGGTTTAGCTCTGGTCAAGTCCAGAATTACTTCTGAATTTAGTTCCAGTTAAATCTGAATTTGTTTGTGGTCTATGTGCAAATGTGAATGCACCCTAACTCTATCCGAGCACAATGCAATGCTTAAAGAGACGTTAAAACGAGGTGTCGAGCGGCAGGAAAGCGCAATAATTCAGCTGACGATAAACAGGAAGTAGTTTCCTCCTTTAGTCTCACAGCGATACAAACTTGAAATTATTAAACTTCTTTTTGTGAATTGCTGAGACTGGTCTTATGATTAAAAAGTATAATTCTGTAACAATTTAGATTTATCTGTATTCATTTTCAGCCCGGTGGCGTAGTGGTTAGCATCCTTGCCTCACAGCAAGTAGGTCCTGAAAAAAGAGATAATAAAATCTCAGTGGGTCTTTCTTGGTTTGATAAAGGTCAATAAATAAATAAATGTGTTATGATTGGGTGAAGTCAGTTGCTCACGTAGCAGAGTCTCTAGGCCCAGAGCCCGGCCTTGAGCAGTCAGTAAATCGTGGTCGGCGAGTCGGTCGGCGCGGATTGGAAGAACATTTCTGTCTCAGTGCTAATACGGTGACAGCAAAGGCTAAATATCAGACAGAATGGGGAATTCATACAAATGGACTTACTTCAGTAGCAGCAGCAGCACTATTGTATTTTTATATTGTATTTTGCAGTTCTGATGTCATTGATTTTCTTCTTACTTGAGTGCAAAGCGACCTACTTCCTCCACTTGTTCTCGGTGTACTTTGTGAATATTTAATGACTGTAAGTACTGTACTATTTCACTACCTGACCTAAAACTCAGCACTGCCAATTGTCTTCAACTATTCAATTTAATGAAACTATGTAGATCTAAACCAGGACTTAACTTACTGTGAGCATGTATATATATATATATATATATATGGGTTTTTTTGGGGTTCTTTTCTGTCGACCTAAACCATCCTTTAGTTCTCAGTGTACTTTGTGAATATTTAATGGCGGTATCAGGCGTAATTTTACTTCTGGGCACAACTCGACACCTGACGCTAAGACTGTGAAACCTCGCACTCTTCACTTATTCATGCGGTGCAGACAGGAGAACGATCACTTTCTCTGTTCCGCCGTCAACCAAAACGGCGGTAACTTAACGCTACATCACAAGCACTGGAAAACCGTACACTTCAACAAAGGCATGGGGTAAACAAAGTAACATACAATACGCTGCCAGTTCTGCTGAGTAATTGCAGGGTTATTTACTGATACATTGCATAAAAGGTGAATAATGTGAATCTTCTGGCTAAAGTAATGGCTGGTAGTGTCCCATTGGGTTGACTTTTCACCCACCAACAAGAGGGTAGTTGGTTTTGACTTCCCCTGAGTGCATTTTTTATTATTTTAGGTGGAGATATTTCCAAAAATGCATATAAAACAAGTCTGTAATTAAAATTATTATGCTAAAAGTGAAATTTCTGCCTTTGTATTTGTGTTTTGTTAGCTACAGTTGTCATCCGAGGGAACGCACGCAAACGGACCTCTGTGGGGGAAGCAATACATTCATTTCAATGCAGAAGAGCTGCTCTGTCACACGCTACGAGAGTTACAACCACAAGAGCAACAACACAGACTTTAAGACTTATATTATGCCAGACACAAAGACGCGAGTAAGCCTAAAGGGGTCCAAATTTGTATAAATAGCCAAGATTTCTAACTGTAGCTGCGTGCTAAATGCTAACGCGACGCTAGTGTGGCTCGCTACATTTTGACTACGGGACAATCCGTTTTTGCTTTTCTGAGGTAACGCCATGTCAACGACCTCTGTCAAGACTCTGTTGTGACTCGTCTTGAATTAGTTGTACTTAAAATACACAGAATTCACCAGAAAACGTTTCAGTCGCATTAGCCCATAATACGCTAGCACTTGCTAAAGATGATTTGATTTTAAAACATATTTAGTGGGTATGAGTATGCCATACCTCATTTGAAAGCTCACAATCTCTAGAATGCAGTCACACATACATTTGTTGTTCCGTGAGTGCAGCTCGTGCTAGCATTGTTTTTAGTATTGTTAGCTTCAACAATTTGCAGACCTGCACTTGCTGTAACTTGGACTATGGGCCAGAAAAGGTTTGCCTGGAAAGCCCAGAATGATATCTCTCTGTCCGGCTCAATATTACTCTTCGTAAAGAATTGAAGAAGTGTGTATTCTTGATCCAAGGCAAAGAAAACGTTTTGTTGATGCTTGGATGATTTCAAGAGTACGTGTTGAATTAGAGAGTCCTTGCGTTACAGTTAGTGTTTCAGTTATTAGAACAACACTAGGTCCTTTTCACAATAGGCCCGGCTACTTCCGGTTCAGAATCAGAATCAGAATCAGAAAGGGTTTATTGCCATTGTCAATGAACAAAATTCGCAAACATAGGAACTTGTTTCGCCGTTAATGTGCAACATAAAAAACACTGTGCAATTATAAAAACAACATATATGAAATCAAAAAGGGCATGCATTAAGAAACAATTTAAAATGACTGTAGTTCGCTTCTCGTTCCATTCCTTCTCTGTGGGAATTAGCCGAGTTTTGCTTAAATAAATCGAAATAGAACAGATGTGAGAGCAGAGAGCGAGTTGCAGATGGATAATCCCTGGCTGAAGGTTACGACTTTTACGTACAATGTAAATATGTCACCGGAGGAAAGCTACGTGTTTTTGTCTCAAAGCTAAAGGCTAACGTACATCAACTTAAATGTAAAACAGACAAACTTAATACAAGTTCATAGAATGCAAAGTGGAGTGGTTTTGTAAACAGGTTAGTTCCGTTGTTGGTGTTATTTTAGCATTATTGATTACAGTTATTGTATAATATTGTATGTTATATATAGATAGATATACAGATAGATATAGATACTAGCCTCAAAATATCATCAGTCTACAAAATCAGTATGAGCTCCTTTTTTGTGTTCCCCTTAACCGCAGTGCTAAAACCTAAAGTAAAGCCAAAATAACATGGGACCTGGTTGTATAATAGAAAATGCTGTTATATTGTTGGAGTACAAGGGGTTAGGTAACATTCGGCCTCAAAAAGAACATTTGGGTCAAGTTGTTCTTCTGTTCTCGGGTCAAGGAGTCCTTCATTAGTGTATTCTCTGAGAATAGATCTTGGGTTTTTTTTTTCTTATATTTGTATATGCTGCTTTATATTTGTTTTGGTTCCATTTTGTTATAGCAGGTTTGTTAAAGTTGTAAAACAAAAGTATTAAAAGAACATTTGGAACCATCTATCTATCCAGATCTTGAATAAGCATTAAAATCTGGACAAATTTACACCAGATAAAATGACAGGAACTGCCCTAAAGTTGTTGTTTTTTCTGTAAAATGTCAATTTTTTCCTGGTACTTCTTGGTCAATTGGTCGACAGCATGCTCCAGAAGCGTCAAAGAATCATTCAGACTTTAATTATCAATAATGCTGTTTACAATGCACAAAACTTAAATATAAGAATGCATGTGTCATAGGTTATCATCAAGTACCAGATCAAAATCACTCAAACAATCAATCAAAACATCTTTATTTGAAATTTAAGCACACTGAGCAGTTAAAATGCAATAATATTTGTTGTCTGTATTTTGCTGTTTTCGTTCTTGTTGTCCTCACGATTGTTACTGTTTTGTATTTGTAAATAAAATAAGTAAAAAAAAACTTAAAAAAAAAAAAAGAATCATAATTAATGGTCACTTGACATACTCAAAAAAAATTAAAAATGTAAATAAAATGCAATAATAATAATAACAACAGAAAAACAGGCGGACTCGTCAGGTAGGGTCAACTGGTGAGTAATATCCCTCAGGACAAAGGAGTTAGTTCAGCGCAGCCGTCACAGTCAGCGTCCCGAGTGAACCAGGTGAACTCTGCTCGGTTGTTGATGAGAACTTTCCCTCAAAGTATTTCCTCTTGTTGGTGTTTAAAATAATCATATGTAACTCCTGGTATGGCTCATTTCACACGATCAAACAGTGCTCAAAGTGTTTATGACAGGGTTTAACGATTTTCTAATTTTGACTTTATTTGGTGTATTTATACCTGTTGTACATATAAATTATAGTTTTCAACCAGTCGTCTAGGTATTTGTGGAGAAAATGTTGAAACTACTGTGGAAAATGACAGGAAGTGACATCATAGTGTACGCATAATTTACACAAACTAAACAACTTTTTGGATATTCTAAACATTAATTAAACAAAATAAAGATGCTCTCATATATTTTTATTAGTTAAAAAAAACAAATTATTGATGAGTTTTGAGTCATTTCCTAGTTTGAAGACATCAATCACAACCAGGAAGTAAAATTATAAACTTAAAAAATGTGTGATTCTGTGATAACATTTTTATAATTTTTTAGCTAAATATATTCATCTTGACTGCATTTCAGTTCAATGAGTGGTCCGACCTGTCAGAGGCACACAAGAAGGGCTATAGCATGTTAACAGATTATTTCTAATTCAGTCATTGAACAATTGTTATCTGGTACACACAGACTTGGAAACATGCCTGTGCTTAGAGAAGAGATTTTATGACTCAAACGAAACAAGCATTTCATCAAAATGAAACAGAAAACAACAAACTTGTGTATACACTTTCTGGATTTCCACTTTAGCTTTGTCTGGGTCAAATTTTGTAAAAAAAATCTCATATTCACAGCCCTTGCACAATCTATTAATTGAAATAATAATACATTAATCAATAAATTGCTTCAACAATTCCTCTGACAGGAATTCGGAAAGTTACTGCCTTATATTTGTTTGAAGCAAAGAGTTAACTACACTGAAACTGACACACTGTATAGTTACAGTAGGGAGTATTTGTTGTTCGTGCAGGTTATAGCACTATTACAGTGATTACTTTTTCTTTGGAACCTATGAACGGCTGAGGGATTCCTAGTAAATTGCCATGTCGAGATTGGCAGAACACTCCGCTCTCTCTCGCTCTCTCTCTCTCTCTCTCTCTCTCTCTCTCTCTCTCTCTCCTTTTTTTTTTTTTTTAAAACCGGTATAAGGCGTAAACACATACTTTAAAAGACGTACAACTACAGTAGGTGGCGGTAAATGCACACTTTAATAGATACAACCGCCATAAGACACCAAAGAAGTTAGAACGTACAACTACAGGAGGTGGCGGTAAATGCACCTTTTCAGTTGGATGCCAACCGCCATTAAAAGTAACAGAAGAAGAAGAAGAAGAAGAAAATCCATATAAATGAACAAAGTTCTAATTTAGAACTCCTGTAATTTTAAAGTGTTATTTTTAAAAATCTCTTCACAAACTGCAACTTCAACGAATGAAACAGGTGCTATAACACCAAACTAAGTCATAATTAGAAATATAGAATTTAACATTGCATCGTAAACTTGTTTTTTCTGTGTACCCATTTACCTCAACAGATTTCACCTACCTCCTCCCTCTTTCTTTTGTAAATAAATCATGTATCTGGTTGCGGGGCATTTTCTGAATGGATATTGTTTATATAAGTCAGCATTGTTTGGCTTGGAAATGCTGAATTGTTGAAATAGCCACCAGACCTTCTCACATGTATCAGTGCTACTGCTGAGGGCGCATGACCGTGCACAAACTGAAACCAATTGTGCTTTCTGACAATTGAAAGGCACAGACTCAAATGCGCGTCGAGGGCATGTTACTGCCTTTGAAAGCGAATATCTCAAAAAAGGCAAACTTCCGAGCACAATGCCAGTTTCAATGGTAGAATATACACAGAAAATACACAGAAAATACCTAAAAAGTTAAAACAAATTCAGAATTTATTTCACTGAGTCACAGCAAACTAGTGTGATTTTATTTATATATTTTTAAACTATGCAAAGTGGGAATAATAATGAAAACAAATACACAGGAAGTCAAAGGGAGTAGTGTAAGCAGCCTTTCTATACGTTCTTTGACATTTATTTTGAATTTCTCTCCATTGGAAGTATCGACAATAATAAAAGAACCAAGGCTCGGTCCTAAAAGAAGTAAAGTGTTCTAAATATCCAACATGGTGGAATGATGGACTACTCGAAATGATGTAGTAGAAAATTATTCTTATCGAAAATAATCTTAACTCTTATCTTACTAAATAAATCACATTAATTCTGAATTCAACTCTAAAATGCAGGGATGGTACATGGAACACAGTGAGAAAGAGGATGCGGAGGCGAGGGGAGCGAGGGGAGCGAGGCGGGGAGCGAGGGGAGCGAGGGGAGCGAGGGGAGCGAGGGGAGCGAGAACCTTGGGGATCGGACAAAGGACCACTGTGCATACCTCTGTGCTATTCCAGGGCCAGGCTGATGAGGCGCGCTTCAGGGGGTTTTAACCTTCGGGTTTTAGAACGTGATCAGTTCGCTTCACGGACTGGCCCCCCGCGTACATTTCAGACCGAGGTCCGAGGGCCAGCTCCAACTTGTCGTCCCAAACAAAACGAGCCTCAAAAGCCGGGGCGACCCAAACTTTGGAACGCTCTTCCTCCTCACGTAAAGACTGCACACCTTCAGCTGATGCTTTTAAGTCTAGTTTAAAAACGCACTTTTATTCTTTTTTAGTCACTTTTAACCCAGCATGAGAATTGTGTGGTCCTCTGTGGTCCTCGGTTTGTACGTATTTGTCTATTTTATTTGTATTTGTTCTATTTTTTTTATATCTATTTTCAACATATTTTACTTGTTTTGTACTTTGGAGACTCTTGTGTTGGGAAAATGTGCTATACAAATAAAGTTGGATTGGATCAAATCAAATGTATCGTATCAAAATGTAAGCAGAACATATATATATATATATATAATATTATATATATTATATATATATATATATATATAATGTATGTGGATGTATTGGAACCATAAAAATATCAAATATAAAGCAATGTACAATGATATGTGTAGGACATGTACGTCCCAAAATAAACAAAACGTTGTCTTTTCAACAGTTTTACAGTGTGAGTTTGGGAGCAAGTTGAAATGATTTAAATAGTTCCATTTTGCACAGTGTAAACCCAGTTTAACAGATGTATTCCTCTGTCATGTTTGTACCTCAGTCTGACGCTTCAGGGCCACTCGTGATACGTCGTGTCCCATTCATGCTAATATTCAGACCCCAGGACGCAAAGGAGCAAGTGGGGTTTTAGTAAAGCCGTTTATGGAAAAAGCAACTTCCAAAAGTGAAATGACTAATGCACCGCAGTGGCATAGTGGTGACTGAGCAAATACAAGAAAGTGTCAGGTTTGATTCCAAAACCGTGGGGAAAATATCGATGTGGAACCAATTCCAATGATGATTTACGTAGAGGTTAACGTTCATGAGTTAACGCTTATTTTGCAATTCACACCTAATTATAATCAAAGACCATCCTCCAGGCCGTTCTCGATTATAGGGACCCACATTTAGGTTGCGGCAGATTTTTGATGGGCTGCGTGAAGTTGTCGAGTGGGTGTTTTGACGCTGCTCCTCAGTGCAGCGCAGAGACGGACCCCTGCTTCCAAAGCACAGTTCCTCCACATACACATGAAAAACACATACTTATTCTTAAGTGTTGATGCGAAAGTATTTTTTGAGCGATGCACCAGCTCCTGTAATGGTTCCCCTCTGCGATAAACAAGCATTATGTGATGGGAACCTCAGGTCTGGGTCTGGACGGTATGCACCTCGATACACACTGCAATCCGATTCATTGAAAATGCATTTCTTACAACAAACGATGCGATTGGATTTGAACTAACGCCAAATCACGATGCGTCACGGTTTACACATTGTTTTTTTAAGTCCCAGTCATTTCTTTTTTTTTGTTTGTTATCGCAGAAACTGGTCTGATACCTATCTCAATCCGACAGGAATCTTCCTATTATTTTTATTTCTTTATTATTAGCAGACATTGCCTGTATATAATAGGCCCTCTAAATAGCCCAATTATTTGTTATAATGTCTGTACAATATTACTCCTCGACAGTACAGCGCATGCGTCTCAGTAACAGAGACATTAGAGGATGTTTTACCTCTTTGTTTGTGAAGCCTGGAGCGCGCATGCTGCTTAATATGCAGGTAAACAAAAGCATCAGCCCCGCCCCGCTGCCGATTTGACCAAAGATTGTGAACATTCGTTTAGGGCAAGATAACGGGACTACGGGGTACTTTGAAGGAGCCCGAGGTGTAAATCAAAACAACCACCGATGTTGTAGTTAACGTTTCAAATTCCAGACGTCGGACACCAGTTTAAATACATAAAATAATCCTCATTCGAGAAATGTCAAATAATCCACAATTCGAAAGGTTTAGTCGAGGGTAGAGTTCATTTTGGGCGGATCCCATGCATACAAAAACCTAAAAACCTGGTCGGGCCGTGCATGGACGGTAACAGCTAATAATGACGGTGCAAGAGCCAAGATTCAAAAGAGATCCAGCATTTTGTTTGCTGTGCCAACCACAGCCACAGCGGCGACGGAGGAGGAAGTAAATACGTGACCCGTAACTTAGAGGAAGTGAGGATACAACCGCAAAACAGGAAGTTGACGCGCAATAATAAAGTTTCTTCACTGAAACAGGTTACATTTTGAGTTCACGTTTAAGGCTCGGTGAAGGCAGTAAGCAGTAAATCGAGTACTATGTCTGTCTATAATCATTTATTTAGCTGCACATAAAGCGGTTCTTTAGCGATAGCATTAGCTCGACTCTGAAATGTTCAAATCTAGGCTGAAAAATATTTTGTTTAGTTTGCATACGACTGAAAGGATGTATTTTTTATTTGCATTCTTTTTCTTCATATCTTTAGCTGTTTTGTGATTTTCTTCCTGTTGTGGGTAAGCACTTTGAATTGCTCTGTGGCGTATGAACTGTGCTCTACAAATAAACTTGCCTTGCCTGCCTTTCCTTGGGTCTTCATTAGATACAGCGTGTGCGCGGTGTGTTTTTGGGGCTGTCGATCGTCCGCGGTGAAGTTAGTGGCAGAATGGATGACATTTTCAAAAACCGCCTTCTCCTGAGACGTTTCCGTAGAGTGTGTCTCTTAATGCGGAGAATAGTGCAATGGACACGGACTGACCTACACACTCATGGGTCGTGAGAGGTGACCAATTAGGGGTCGCCACAAAAAATTTGAGAACCACTGTCCAGAATGCTAAATCATCACTGTATAAAACGTCTTGAAGCTGCATTACCTGAATTTTGTTTCTTTCCCATCAACTATATTTTAAAGCATTCTGAAATGAGATATTCTATCATTTGCGAACCTGTAAGAAAGAGCCTTGTGTGTCTGCCCGGTGTCCAAGTGGTTTGAGCGGGCACACACATGCCAGGCTCCATGTCCTCCCTTCTCTCTATCTCCATTTCGTGCTGGGGTGTCCTGTCTAGTGAAGCCTACGGGCCAAAACATCCTTTAAAAAAAAAAAAAAAGCATTGGGAAGAGAGCAGTTTGTCTGTGTGGTTGGGTTCGGTTAATGACATAACACGTATCCATGCGTGTCCTGGTCCTGCTTTGTGGGATGTGTTCAAATGGTGGCGCTGTGAGACGTGGCTGAAGCTAGAGCAAATGTCGCTTGTGGGCGCCTCTACACCGCATGTTCTCTTTGTGTAGGCTAATACATTGGGTTAGAATAATGTTAGATGCATTATGCCCTGGAAATATAACATTTTTAATCTTGACGTCAGTGTCCCTCGTCGATAAACAGGAAACAGTCGCCGCTAACACTTTGTTTTTCAACGCTCAACATGTTATCACAAGACAAAGTCAGCGTTTGAAGAGAAATGTTTATTTTCTGTATAAATATCTGCTTTTGGCTGTCTTCTTTTCACCTGAGATTGTGTTCTCGCTCGTCCAATCATCTCGCTCGGGTGTGTGTAGCTTCTCTTTAGCTTCCAGGAGATGAGGCAGACCACTTTGGAAGTCAGTATCACTTGTGGGCCACTTTTAATTGCTTAAACGGGGCGGTACAGTCAAATGGAAACCCCGCAACATCCGCTCCAACGCGAACCGGTGGATACAAGCCATAGGTTCCACTTCTCCTTCTGAAAAAGCTCTTCTAAAACTGTGCTGTGTTTGTGAGAGCTTGGAACTAGTTAGAGTTGGACAGTTTGAAAAGACTTCAACTTATTCTTGAACTGAGAAAGCATGAAAAGCTAGTTTGTAGAGAAGATTCAGAGGAGAAACAAGTGTTGAATGTGTGCATAACATTAGACAGAAACTGTACCAAGCCGAAGGATTAGCCTTGTGCATGTTTTTGTCGATAAGAAAACCAGAGTGCTTGAAGGACCCCCAAACAGAAAACTTCCGTACGACATGGTTTGAGAATCAAACCCACAGCTTTCATTGGCGGAGTTTCAACAATTCTACTGCTTTGAAACAGAAAGTGGATAAAGGTGAGTGGGTATGTTAAAATGCTCTTTGAAGGTTAAAAACACATGATCAATCCAGTCTATAAATATTGTCAGGAGCGTGAGGCTTTTCCACCTTGCGTCTGTTCGACCTTGGACAGTGTAAAGACCTGGATTCAGATTTCTGTCCTTAGAACCAGCTGTTTACAACCCATCAACACCATCAAGGCTATTTATACATCACATTTATTCCATATCAAGCCCGTGTTTCCAGTAGAGGGGTAAATATATCTATAACACGCATTACAGTTGTGGCTAGATAGCTTTGTTTAGTATTCATATATGTACATCCACATTTTACAGGGAATTTTTAACAAGCTTTTAACAATGTTCATCAAAAACCTTAGATTTATTTAGCTTTAAAGGGAATGTGCCTTATTTTCTATGTATTAAAGTGAAATCTCTCTTGCCCCAGCACAAATTGATCGTAAAAGCAGCTCTTGTGGTGACAAAGAGACCGCTCTGCTGTTAGCATGCTAATGTTTGCTAGCTTTACCTCAAACTTTGCTCTAGAAAGCCCATCGTGGTAGGAATGGGAGTATGTATTTCATGTATGTTCATTAACATGCACTGAAACAAAAACATGCATAAACTGTCGTCATGGGGGCAGATTCAGGATTCAGAGTAAAAGTCCTTTGGTTGGAACGGACGACGACGCATGTCTTTGTCAGGGTATATAAAGCTTTAACAAAGGCAACAGGCGTCCTTAAATAAAGACCATAGAGCATATACAAACAATAATATACAAGATGAATCTATAGAGACAGGCCTGCCCACAAGATAACACGTTCTTCAAGGTGTCATATCTATGCCAAAATAGGTGGTATAGGTGGTCCCTACATAGCTGTGAATAATTCTGACGCTTGGAATGCAGTGGACAAGAGGACAATTAATTTGGGCCACTGCAAGTTGTTTTTCCGCATTTCTAATTTCTATTTATGAATCTCCCATTGATATATAGCGTTTTAGTGCTAGAACTATGAGTCCCACAATCCTTTGCAGCAGCCGCACCTCCCTCGCGCTGCCATGCGGCTGGAGGGCCTCCTCAGTGCCTAGTGCTAAATGGCACCAAACTTTACAGACTTGACTTGAGCAAAGACGTATGAGCGGGGAAAGAGTTGTGTGGCTTTAGGAGACGTGTGGAAGACGAGAGACTATTTGTGGACGTTAGAGCTGCGCTAAAAGCGGCGCTAATGTGGAGCTAACACCAAGAAAACACTTCAGTGATGACAGCTCTGTGAGGAAAACATCCCAACAAGTGCAAACCTGGACGGATCAAGCTACAGGTGAAAACACAGGTCAGGTCTCACTGCAGTGTAATAAAGCATTAGCATGACAGAGTGAAGCTGCTGTGAGCTCTGACAGCCCAGACCTGTGTCCACACGAATGTGAATAAAGAGCTGGACACTGTGTTGTGTGAATACAATCAGAATGCATAAGTCCATATTCCTGTATCATGCAGCTAATGTATGAATATGGACTCAAAGTATTTCACATGCTGCAGATTTCCACAAATAACTCTTTCACCCTGGAGAGACTCAGACAAAAACAGAAATAAGCATTTAACAAGCTTTATTACATGGGTTATTTGGCGCTCAGAACCCGGCAGAAGAATATGTGAGATGGATCCCCCCAGGGCCTGGAGACTGGTGCTGGTAGATATGAGGAAGAAGGTAGAGAGGATGATGAAGACTGTGTAATGGATGCAGAGGAGGAGATGGGGATGTGGTGGGGAGCAGCACAGACTAAAGTGGCATGAGGGTTTAAATGGAGCAGAGTAGAATGCGTCAAGCTTGGCACAACTATTTCTGGGCAGTTTCTCCCATTCTTCTTTGCAGAACCTCTCAAGCTCCCTCAGGTTGGATGGTGAGCATTGGTTTCTGATCTCTCCAGAGATGTTCAATTGGGTTAAAGTCTGGGCTCTGGCCACTCAAGAACATTCACAGAGTTGTCCTGTAGCCACATCTTTGTTCTCCTGGATGTGTGCTTAGGGTTGTTTCCTTGTTGGAAGATGAAACTTTGCCCCAGTCCGAGGTCCAGAGCGCTCCGGAGCAGGTTTTCATGAAGGATGTCTCTGTACACTTCTGCATTCATCTTTCTGTTGATCCTGACTAGTCTCCCAGTTCCTGCCGCAGAAAAACACTTCGACAGCATGATGTTCCCACCACCATGCTTCACAGTAGGAATGGTACTGAACATGGTTTCCTCCAGACATGACGCTTTCAAGCTATTCAAGCGAAAGAGTTTGATCTTGTTTCATCCGACCAGAGATTTTTGTTTCTCATGATCTGAGAGTCCTTCAGGTGCCTTTGTGCAAACTCCAGGTGGGCTGTCATGTGCCTTTTACGGAAGAGGGGCTTCCGTCTGGCCACTCTAGCACACAGGCCTGATTGACGTAGTGCTGCAGAGATGGTTGTTCTTCTGGAAGGTTCTCCTCTCTCCACAGAGACATGCTGAAGATCTGTTAGAGGGACCATCTGGCCCTTCTCCCTCGGTTTCTCAGTTTGGCCCGGGCGGCCAGCTCTAGGAAGAGTCTTGGTGGGTCCAAACTTTTTCCATTTACAGATGATGGAGGCCATTATGCTCAAAGGAACCTTCAAAGCTGCAGATGTTTTTTTGTACCCAGATCTGTGCCTTGAGGCAATCCTTTGTCAGAGGTCTACAGACAAGCCCTTGTACTTCATGGCTTGGTTTGTGTTCTGACATGTGGGACCTTCTATAGACAGGTGTGGGCTTTTCCAAATCATGTCCAGTCGAATTTAACACAGGTGGACTCCAGTATTGTGTATACTTATGTACAGGTGCTAACAACCTTTTCAAGTTGTCATTATGGGGTATTGTTTGTAGAATTTTGAGGCAAATAATGAATTTAATCCATTTTGAAATAAGGCTGTAACAGAAAGTGGAAAAGTGTGTCTATTTTGCGGATGCACTATATGCTACCAACAGAGTAGCTGGAAAAGCAAAACTGTGTTTGTGTAGAAAAACTTTGCCTGTTGTTGACGAATCCCATCTGCCCAGTCTGGGGTAAAAGACCCCCTCTTGCCATGTTACTGGATGTCTCCTTTGAGCGTTGCAGCTTGCAGCACTCGTTCCTTATCGCTGTAATTCAGGAGCCACATGTGGATCAGCGTCTTCTCTTCTTTTGCCGAGCTGGTGCACCAAAGTAAAGCGGGGGATCGCAACTGGAATCCCGCATAATGTTCCCTTCTATTTTGTCTAAAAGTGCCGTGTTCTCTGCTTTTATTTCAGCTCTCATTGACACCACGCTACATTGCAATCACCCATTCAAGCGTTATGTCCTTCTGCCCGCGTCCTCCTCTGTCTGCTGAGCTCACACCGCAGAGGCCTGCAGCAGCTGACCCCCCTTCTAAAACTGGTGGTGACGTAGCCACCATGCTAACGCTAGTTTCTGGGGTCATATTGTCACAAATGTTACAATCTGTCAATATCATTGTTTAGATTCAGATGTGATCTTTTCTTTTGAAGGCTTTTCTTTCGTCGTCTCTCAAGGCGTCCTGCTGCATGTTTTGGGGGTGTTTTGTGGGCGAGACAGATCACTGCAGCTGGGCTTCTCCTCACATGCCCTGGACGTACAATACTTTCTCATCTAAGGATTTTTTAGGGCTCCTATTTTTATTGGGGCCTGGGTAACATAGTCTCTGAACAGTGTATATTGACATTATGTCCTTGAGCAACACACTTTGCCCACCTTGTAAGAATGGGGCTATAGAAGTGTGAACACACACACACACACACACACAACTATTTCAGTATCTTGGAAGGTGCGACAAATTCCAAGTTAATCTTATTATTGGAGTACTTGTGGACTTTGTCTTGTTGTATTTGTCCTCAGAGTGTCCTTTGTCCCATGGACATGTGGGACATGTCCATGGGACAACAGCAGTGCTTGGAGTGAGGTGGAATTATAGAGCTGAGGTGATGACAAGCTATCTACCAATGGTCTGCCAAATACTACAATACACTGTGTGGAATGGAGGGGTGGGCACACACTTTATGGACTCTCAAAATGAGTTAAGACCAGCCCCCTCCTACAACAAGATTTGGAACAAAATATATGTAATTTCCTGCATTCTTGAGCTTTTCTGAAGGTAAATGATCTATGATACTTTGAAGAGCAAATATGGTAATTAATTTACTTCTCAGTAAACCTTCAAAGTGCATATTAATCAACATTTACATTAGCGCGTTAGCCAGAAGGCTCTTTTTAATCAGTTTTCCCTGGACAAAATACTGTTTGAACACTATTACAAGATTTTAAACAAAGCCTAACGCTTTAGTATTTGTTCAATATTTATTTGAACTTTTACTCCAGTGTGATGTTTAAAACAGTATCCCTAATGTGTTCTTACAAAACGCACAAGAACTAACTCTTCAACAAATACTAGCTGCGAAGCCGCCTCATTGGTTGGGCATGCGCCCCATGTTGCCACATGTAAAATCTTATTTCATGTTAATACTAATTACACATTTTTTGGCGGATATGAAAGTGATCTTTAAAAACGCGGTGCGCCAGCATTGAGTCAAAACGAAGGGTGTGGCTACTTAGCTTCATGTTAGCTCACTGCTAAAAATGCACACGGTCTGTCACTAGAGTGAAAGGAGCTGTCTGACATAAACAGGTTCTCGTCCATGCAGAAAGTATGTTTTGAATATCGTTCCGTCTTACCGAGAAGTTACTTAACCATTCTATTTAACTGGAGGAAATAACAAATATGCTTTTCTTTTTTGCATTGAAAAAGCCCCAGATGCACTGCATGTAAACACACACACACAGGCTGTAAATACATAATAACAGATCAAATGAGCTCATGACTCATTTTTTGGGACCCTGTCATAATAATGGTTAATAATAATCTTCAGCAAAACCTTGTCTAAGGACCAGGGAGGCTCTAGGACAGTTATCTCCCGTAAATGGTGTTTATTCTGTTTGTCTTTTATTCATCAATGACAGTTTTATTGTTTTGTTTGACTTTCTGTTGGTAACATTGTGTGAAGCCCTTGAGCAAGGCGACTGCGGATGTGACACAAAAATAAACTGAATTGAATTGTTATGTGACTCTACCACTGTCAATGTCCCATCTCGTCTGCCTTTGGAGGACAACATCTGATGGAAACACCAGATGCCACGGTGGAACTGAAACTGCCGTCGTGTCCTTGGGCAAGTCACTTCACCCAGTGCCTAGTATGAATCTGGTGAGTGCGTGACGGATTAGTCAGTGGACAGAGGGGACGAGGTTGAAGGGTCCATACATACTTGGACTCCATGGAGACGTTAATGCTTTGCCAGGAATGTGTGCGCAACATCAAAGTTATCTATCTTTTTTCATTGCAGGTTTTGAGAGCTCAAAAATACCACGACAAAATACATTCTTCATGTGCGTGAGCTCGCCTCTCCACAGATGTGACCTGTAACCTCGCCTGGCGGTATTGCCTGTTTGTCTCAATGGAGATAGACATCGCACCGTGGAGCATTCCAGGCGAAGCAATGGCGTCTCCATGAAGACCGGAAGGTGGCGGACCCTCCACCTGAGAAGTTACACAATGCACCTTTAAACCATAGGGATACGCTGGATAAGGAGGTCAGATTTGCTCTTACTTGAACGCCAATTCTAATGAGAAGGGCGGGGTCTTCTAAGTCTGATCAGAACGTGTCAGCAAGAGTTAAACGTGGAGTTGGAGTGAACCCACGCTGAGTCGCAGGAATGTGCTGATCTTTTAACCCGATTGTGAGTATTATCTGCAAAGGAGAAAAGAATGAGTGAATTTAACGAGGTGAAGGCTGCGACTCTGGGTAATTCTAGTTAAGGAGACGCTGATTGGTCTGAAGCGCAAATCTTTTTTCGTTTTAATTATGAGTTGAGTAGGGGGACGTATATGAAGAATGTCTGCCTTAAAGCTGGGGTTCTTATTTTCAAACAGCGACATAAGGAAGTATGTGTTCAAAACCTTTCGAACTCATTCCTCTGAAAATGTTGAGTTAGAACACATTATAGTATCATTAAAGTCAGTCATTTTCATGTTTTGTCACTAAAACCAAAGTGCTAAACAGTGCCAAATCAGGTCGGGTTCAAATATGGACAATGACATTACTGTTAACTTGATTAACAAAATGTAATATAATCTTCTATTTGGCTACATGCGCAGGGGTTGTCATGGTGGAGTTGCGTTGAAGTCATACTAAACAGTGATCAGAAGAATGAAAACACACCCTGGCCTTCTCTGCTCCGCCAACCATGAAAAATGCTTGCTCTCGACTCCCGTTTGTCCACACCCAGGTTAAATCTCCGTGAGATTTCTCAAGCGCAGTGTAAACTTAATCTAAACTTTTTTTTCGGAACTATATTGAAACTGTGCAAATGTTTGAGTAAGGTGGCAGTGGATCACACGTGAGAACGCAACGGTCGGGAATTCAGTCCCAGAAATTCAAATAGATTTAACAGATTGTTGGCCGTAGTAAATATTGTTCCAGTATTTATTGTTGTGCATTCAATTATATAGCAATAGACATTCAAGTACTGCATTTTTCACTCACTCACACCGGATGGTAAGCTTCTGACAGAATATAATCATCATTATCATGTCTAATCTTTACAAACCTGCCAATCAAACTTCCGTGATGTTATTTCAGTGTTAGCGCGGTTTTAATATGTAGCCTAACCTTTCCCCAGTTCCTCGTCATCTCTCTTTCCCTTCTTTTTTCATATCAGAAGAACTAAATTGCTATTAGAATTGCCTCCACGCGGTAACAGTGTATCAAGGTACGCAATGAAATAAATTGTCTCTAAAATTGCTCTAAAATTCTTGTTTGCGTCATTATCAGTGTCCCATTGGTAAAGTAAGGCCTGTAACTGATGTATTTCATGTAATAAAGTTGCAGATACATTGCAGAAGCAGCTCTAAGGATCAAAATAAGACCACTGTATGTTGTCTAATTCAACCGACCTATAGCACAGGGGAAGGAGAATCAGGAAGTGTTACCATGCTAATGTTTGTTAGCGTCACTGTGCCAGTAAACTGTGCTGGCGACGATGCTTGGTGTGCGTTCGGTTTGTGAGCAATCACTTTGGACCACAAAACAGTTCAAAATCAACTAGTTCTTTTTTCTTTTCTTTTTTACAATAAAAATAAGGCATAGCGCCAACAAGTGTCATGTGGGTATGTCGGGTGGGTCAAATGCAATAAAGTCTACCTTATTGTTAAAAAGCACATTTTCTTTATTGTATGTAGAAATACTGGTTATATCAGTTTCTATTTAGATTAATAGTTTATTTATCAGGGACAATGCATTTAAAACATTGACCTACAATGCCAATAAAATACAATAAAAGTACATGTATGTATGTGAGAGTCCTGAAGTTTTTTCATGGATCTGCTGTAATATATATGTAAATGTATGTATGTGTGTGTGTGTGTGTGTGTGTGTGTGTGTACTCCGTTTGCACAACTGGGCCTAATTTATGACCCAGCAAAATGAAATTGTTAATCTCCATATCAGACCATGCCCGCTCGTGACATATGGAGCCTCACTGTTGACAGATGTGAGGCAGAGCTGCCGCTGATAGTTGCTACGGAGATAATCACCACGGAGACAGGAGTCGATCCGTTTCCATGGCGCCGGTCATGTTTCACAAGCGTGTGTGCAAACTGTGACTGTACATAAAACTTTGATGACAGACGACTGACTCGAGATTCATGCATTTTAATGTTGTTGTGGCATTTGGAGCGTGCGAGACATGTCATGGCATTTTGTTAACTGGTCAATCTCTTTGGACTAAATATGTTTAAAAGTCACAATATGCAAATCTGACTCTCCAGACTAATGCTCCTTAAAAAATCAGATTTGACAAGACTCTTTCTGGAGGAAAAAAACAACATACTTTTCCAATTATGAAAGAAAAGTTGGGTACTTCATCTTGCAGGCCATTCCTGCTTCCCAATGCAGCGCTCAGAAGCTCTCAGAAGCTCTCAGAAGCTCTCAGAAGCTCTCAGAAGCTAAGCAGGACAGGGCCTGGTTAGTACTTGGAGACCGCCGAAACACCAGGTGCCACAGTGGGGCGCTAGAGGGAATGTTGTTGTGTCTTTAGGCAGGACACTTCTCCCCCATTGCCTGGTAAAGTTCTTTGAGTGCCTTGAAGTTGGAAAAGCGCTATATGAATACAATTAATCTAGTCTTACAAGCCACAAAGGCATTTATTAGGCCCAAGCCTCGACTGGGCGATGCTGAGCGACTGCAGTGGTCCGAGTTACACCTCTCCAAAGCATGTCAAATTCCACATCACATAAGCTACACATCAACGACGGCCCTGAATACCCAAAATCTAGGGCCGTGTGTGTGTGCATGAAGCGGCGACTCTGGCCCCCAAACACCTTCACCTTTGTGACACACCCAAACACATGAGCAGGTACAGGAAAGCCCCCCGGGCCAATGTTTACCTTCCTGGGATGTGGAGAGAGCGTCACTTTGTATTGGTTCAATAAACGAGCCACACACCCTCCTGCATATTTTTAATACGAAATCTAAAGTATTGAAAGATTTTCACCATTTTAGTGGCCTCTACAGGCCGCTGGGCAATACTGCGCGGGAAGCTTGGTTCTTCTTCTCCCGGCCCCTTTCAGTCTTACCATATGTTATTTCTACAAACTCCTCCTTGGGCGTTAGCCTGAGCAAGCTTAAATTTGGTGAATATCATCTTGAGGAGTGGGGTCTCAATAGTTATGCAATGTCTAACTGCTATGGTCTCTTTTTTCATGTGTAGCATTTGGTGCCTAACAGATTCCAAAACCTTTGTCTGCAAACTCTGCAATGAGTGTTTTTGATCATAACATGACAAAAACACTTCAAGTACTACAAGTTCTAGAACTACAAAGTACACAATGATCATGACAACTGGACAGCTGTTATCTGACATGACGAAAACACTGCATACACTACAAGTACTAGAAGTTCTAGAACTACAAACTACTACTACTGTTCCACCACTCTAAAAGATAGGACAAACGACAGCAAGAATCACACAAAACCAATGATCAAAAACAACCCTGAATGACAAAAATCAGACAATAAATACGACCTTTGAACTAGTAAAAAAACATGTTTCAATAATAATAATAATAATAATAATAATAATAATAATAATAATAATAATAATAATAATGTCGGTGTAATCCCTCATTTGTCCAGGAGTGTTCCATTGTTTTTCTAAAACAGAGTCCAGATGACTACAACTGAATCTTTTTCGATAATAATAATAATAATAATAATAATAATAATAATAATAATAATAATAATAATAATAATAATAATAATAATAATAATAATAATAATCTTATCTAAGATCTTCAAGAACTAATAGACTCAATAAAAACTTTTGAACTCTTCCATCTGTTCTTTTGTGTCCTTTTAATTATGTTTGGCTTGAGTTTGGCTTTTGGCAATGAATTATCAACTGCCTGGTGCAGTTAAACATTACACACTAAACACACGGAAGTACAGCCCAAACTTTTGAAAAAGTTCCATCTGTTTTCGAGGTTAAACTGCTTGAAGACATCCAGGGGTCTCATTTCTAAAACAATGTGTCAAATTCTACTTAAAAGAGTACGTACAAACAAGACAACCATTTCCTGAACATGAGAACATTCAGATTTCTAAAAGCCTCCGTACAAACTCTTCAAAGACACATGAGCCCACCTCACGCCCCCTCCATGCCTCCATTTTACCATGAAAACACAATGCAAAGGGAATTAAGAACGAGAGTTACCGAAACATGAGCCGACACTGAGTGAGTTTGACTGACACGTTGAGGACCCAGAGGGAGGGGCTCAGGGGAAGACCCTGCAGAAGACACAGGCTCATAGGGTTGTGTGTGTGTGTGTGTGTGTGTGTGTAGGACGTGTCAGCGCTGCGGTCCGTGGATGTCTGGATGGGACACGTGTGGGCCTGAAGTGCTGTTTACTTTGGCCATGCTGTAGCAACACGTGTGTGGAGGCTCGTGGGTTTGTGAGACAGGCATGTGCGTGAGGAGGAGGCAGCGGAGTCACGAGCTCATGCGTGGATCAGAGGCCGTGGGTCAAACGAGTGTCTGGAGTTTATGTCAGTTTCCTTGGGATCGTTTGACTCCAGCACAGAGGCGCTGACACTTTGTGATATATTTCTGCATGTTCCACACACACTTGTCACTAAATGCTTACAGTTTAGTTAAATGCCTGTTAGCCTTTCAAAAGTAAAAATGAACAGCATTACTTTCTCCAACTCTTCCCTTGCTGCTCTCCTCGTCTCTGAAAACCACATACGCCAGCTCTAGAGTTATGTTTGTTTTTTTGAACATACACACTCAGAAAGCTGCATATTCCAGGCCGTGTTTTGTGCAAAAGCCGGTGCGCAACACAATACACAGTCCTGCTCTGTAATGGCCTGCTCTCAATCCACCGCGGCTCCACAGACATGTAGTCCCGGGCCCAGCCCAGGCCGGGCCATGGCAAAGTGCACAGAGCAGTGCCAGGCTCTGTGCTGGACTCAAAGCTGCTGCTGCAGTAATGAGCCATGTAAAAGAACAAAGGCTAAAATGAAGACTTTATGTGAACACTATAGATGCTTCTAAGCCCATAAAGATATTCCACAAGACTTTATTCTTTACAGACTAGACTTGAAATGTGTGTTGTTCTGGTTATTTTTAGCTCATTGAGACCTTCCGTTCAATGCAACAATCAAAGCGTTCGCCATCGACACGAGCAGCGTCTTTCCGACGTGATCTCAGTTCATTCACACAAACTTAGTTACACAAAACATGGGTTCAGACGTTCTGACACAAGTCTGAGAGGCCTGGGGTCTTTAGGGGCCATGAGAATGAGGAGATTGATTTCTGCCTTTCTACGATTTATTGACAAATATGCAAATCTATAAATTGGGGCTCCACTTCAAGTCTGTGCCTTATGTACCCGGATATTCTAGTAATAATGACCTCTTTTAACGATGATGTCCTTGCTCACTGTTTGTGTTTTATACAGTGTGTTTTGCAGTTTGTTGTCCATCATTGTTGCCCACGCTGTAAACTGTAATGTTTATGTAGCCAATATGAGGCACTATAGCGTGTAAAAGGTGCACTTTGCTGTACTCACCAATACTTCCGGGTTAGAGGTGCTACGCTCGTCCACGCTAGTGCCTCGGGATGGTTGTCCGTGGGGCCGGTCTTTTCTCCGTCCCGTTTGCCCATGGTACGTTTCATGGCGCCTGCAGACTAAACTATTCATTCCAATGATAAGAAGTGTGACATAGTTTCAATATGTGGTGGGGGGTGGGGGTCATGGCCATATCCAGCCCAGTAAGGAGAAACTGCCGGCTAACATTAGCATGGTTCTTCTGCTTTGCAACAATAATGACACACAGTCTTTGCAGCAGCAGAACCCGTGACCGAGGCCAGTGTGTCAAAGAAATTGGTCTCACTGATGTCATCTAACTATTGTGGTTTTAAAGTAAAACTACAGTCAAAAGAGAGACTGAAAATGAATTACTGTAATGAGCCTGTAGTGGCCTAAGGACTGACCACAGAGGGCCCCTGCTGATCAAGGGGCCTCAAGCAATTGCCTTTCCTGCCTGTTGAGTAGCTATGCCTCTGTGCATTGTAGACATATCAATGTAGCACTTTAAAAATGAATGATGGTTGAAGGTTAGGAGTTTAGAAAGCATGGCTTGATCTGTCAAACATGGCGAACAAGCCTCCACTTGGCCTTTGTCTTGACATGACCCGATTGACCAGCAGAGGATGTACTTCCTGTCAGTGCAGATGATTGTGCAGTTCTACACGGCCATCATTGAGTCCATCCTCACCTCCTCCATCACCGTGTGGTACGCTGGAGCCACACGCCCACAAACAGAGACTACAGCGCATTGTGCGTTCTGCTGAGAAGGTGATCGGCTGCAGACTTCCATCTCTGCAGGACCTGTACGTCTCCAGGGCTCTGGGACGAGCAGGTGGGATCACAGCCGACCCTTCTCACCCTGGAAACGGACTGTCATTATTATTCTTCATTGTTGTATGTTGCACCTTAATGCCGAAACAAGTTCCTATGTTGTAAACTTTATTCCCTGACTATGGCAGTAAACCTCTTTCTGATTCTGATTCTCAACTAAAGCTCATTTCAACTTTTAGAAACTGAACTCGATTTATAGACAAAGAAAATATTTAAAATTGTTGCAAAAGGATCCCATATTCAGAATGGACGTTTACACAGCCCAATATTAGGCAATACCAGTATTAGTATTATTTATTACTCAAGGAAATTAACTCTTAACACCCTAATCATTTTGTGAATGGCTTTGATTTAGTCCTAAAACTATATATAAACAGACCTGATTGCATCGTTCTGTCTGAGGTGGTCCTGAGACGCATTGAAGGCGGTGCGGCGGGTGTGCGCTGACTGCGAGGCGGGCGCGGTTCAGATCTGCAGTCAGAATCCACACAAAGTCTACTTTTCTTTTCTTTTTTTCTTTTTTTCATTTAAGAGTGGTCTATGGGGGTATAATAGTGTCTCATAGTGTTGTTCAGAGCGACTGGGGGTCGCGACCTCGGCTCTCAGATGAAATGATGCGTGAAGGAATGGGAGTAACGAGATGGTCTGGTGCTGCTCTGTGAAGGAGATTTACACTCAGCAAGGACAACTCGGAGCCGTCCAGTCCAACCGTGGAGAAAGCAAACATCAGAATCAGTAAGAGAGTTTATTACAGAACTTTGCTCAGAGTTTTGTTGCATTTCCTTTATTTTGGAGTAAAGCAACCTACTTCAAGGCAAGTGTTCTAAAAAGGTTCGAGTGGTGATCTGGGGACAGAAGCTGGACTGTGGCATTAACCTGTTTGATCTGTCTCTATGTGGGCGCCGGAGCACAGCCATAGAACCTTGAGGATGCCGCTCCAGTTGTCCCCTGTGGTCATTTGAAAGAGTGCAAGCACAGCACTGAAGTCTTTGACATGAGAGCATTGGCTCAGGCCGCTGGCGAAGTGTTTATTGCACTTATAAAGTCTTAAACATGCTGTTGGTGACACTTGCAGCTCGCTGTTCTCTGCCTGATACGTCAGTATCACTGTTTACACAAACTATTGTGTCTCAAAGCGTAACAATAGCATCATGATCGAATCTGCTTATGACACAATGATACTGGGACTCATCTGGAGGGGATGGTTCAGTGTATAGGAACACCGTGAAGCACACTGGGCTCTATGGAGACGAGAACAACCTCATGCTGAACGTAGACAAGGCTAAAGAAGAAGTCATGGCTTTCCGGAGGAACCCTCACCCTGAACGTCTCTAGTCCTCAAAGGGACCGGTGTGGAGCGAGCAGACAGTTACAAGTTCCTAGGCCTGCAGGTAACATCTGAGCTGAGCTGGACACAGAGCAATGCTTCTACTGAGCAGCAGCAGCAGCAGCAGCAGCAGCAGCTCTATTTCATCAGGCTGCTCAGGAAATCAGGGCTGAACCACTGCCCTCTGTCTCAGGCCTACAGGGGACCTCCTCTGCACAGGTATCACTGTGTGGAAGGGGAACACAACACTGGCATAGAGGATGGCTCTCCAAAGGCTCATTAAGAGAGCAAAGAAGATTTTAAAAAACACCCATCTGTGGGTGGCTCATTTATATTCCATTTTGTGCCTAAACAGATTCACCCATTCCAAGCGTAGTTACTATCACTTCATTCATACTTCAGCTGTTTCTAATGTCAGCTTTGTGTTCTGTTAAATGACCACTGGGGGCACTCAAAGTCAGTTAGATAATGACTCAAATGGAAGAACGAGACAACAAAACTAACATGGAGGTAGCCAAGTAAACCTGCTGAGAGAAACGTTTATTTGTTGTTTAGCAGTTCTAGTAACTTTTGAAAAACTTGAGCTCCCACTGTTGCGCCTTGTTCCCCACTGTGTTCCCCACTGTGTTCCCCACTGTGTTCCCCACTGTGTTCCCCACTGTGTTCCGCACTGTGTTCCCCACTGTGTTCCCCACTGTGTTCCGCACTGTGTTCCCCACTGTGTTCCCCACTGTGTTCCCCACTGTGTTCCGCACTGTGTTCCGCACTGTGTTCCCCACTGTGTTCCCCACTGTGTTCCCCACTGTGTTCCCCACTGTGTTCCCCACTGTCCCCAGCGGTCAGCATGGCAACTTGGTTGCCATGATAAATATACTGCAGTCATTATAACTCATCTAACACCAGATGTATACTGACTGAGGTTATACACATTCCTAATGTCTTGTCCAAGTAGAACTATAAGATACCTACTCTAGAGGCACTGTGGTCCCATCTTTATTGGGAGAGATGTCTTGGGGAGAACCAAGATGGAGGGCTGGTCATTTGGAGCTCATTCTCTAATCGAATTATTAATTAACATTCTATTCATACTTTGCTATTTTGATGTTGTGTGCTTCTGTGTCCAAATGTTTTTTTAAATAAAAATAAAGTTTGTCTTAAAGTTTTTTTTTAAATGTATGAGTCTGCATAATCCCCCGGCTCACCCCTCCCCCTGCTGGTCGATGGTCAGATGACATGCTAATCTCCAAACTGCCTGCGCTAATATGGGATTAGCGCTGTGGCACGCAGCAGATCTGCACAACAACGTGGACAACAACCCAGTGGGACAGGACTCTACGGACCATAATAACATGCTGAACAACTGCTAGAGCCGAAATACTTCTGTGTTTAAGTTGTACATTATTTGGTCCTCTGACTTGCAAATGTAACACCTGTATTTAGTACAGGTGTAGTAGTAGAGTAGTAGTAGTATTGGTGTAGCAGTAGTAGTTAGTGATGGGTAATACTAGTGATTGTTTATTCGATTTAAAATTCAGTTCAATTAAATTTATTTTTGTAACGGCCAAAATCATAACAGTAGTTGCCTCGAGGGGCTAGATGCCTCGAGGGGCTAGATCAAGTAATACTTTTGCAACATTTGGTACTAAAATGCAATATATATATATATATATAAATTAATATATATATATATATTTATTTATTTTTTAATTTATTTTTTTACCCCAGTATGAACTAACTTTGAGAGATACCTCTGTCAACATGATATATTGATATTTGGCTTTGATCCGCCGTGACTTGTAGTAGTTTATAGTTGCAGTTGTTGTAGTAATAGTTCAAGTCAGCCATAAATCACCGCAGCAAATGCCTCGAAGGGCGACAGTGGAAAACAGATAAAACAAGGTTCACCGAAAATTAGCAAATGTATAATGTCCCTGCACCCCCTGTTCTTAGACCCTCCAAGGAAAACATACCAAAACCCTGTGGGAAAAAGTAAAACCAAGCAGAACCACAGTGAAGGAGGGATCCTACTCCCACGGACAGATACTGTAGTATACTGTAGCGTTTCAGTAGTAATAGTGTAGTATTAGTTATAGTTATTAACTACTACACTATTGCCACTGTAGTAGCAATAGTGTAGTAGTTGAAACGGTAGTCTATAGTTCCAGTAATAATAGTGTACTGGTAGTTGTAGTACTATATATATATTTAGTGCAGTCGTGTATGACTGTGTTGAAGAATGCCCCGGGCGCCCCCCGCCCCAGGGCATTCTGATGCTAATCAGGTACGCAAAAGTCAGTTTACAAAGAGTAGTCTCAAGTGAAACTGTAAACACTCTTATCAGGACGTCCCTCCAGGTGGGCAGGGCCTTCTCAGAGTTGCCAGACTCAACCCGTAGATTGAGAATTGCTCTTGGATGAGAGTCGAAACGAACACTACTGGACGAATGAGGGATTACGCCGACTTGTACAAATAGGGCCAATCTCAAGCTCCCACAAGAGAAAATGTTCAATACTATACTAAATAATATAATATGTTATAATATTATTTATATATTCATGTGTTTTATTTTATTCTAATTGTTCCAATGTATTTTGAGTAATGTATTTGATTATTTATGTGTTTTAGGCATATTTTAGGCCTGCCCTGGGGTCTTAAATTAGTCATAGTGGGATCATGACAATTAAAAATGCTTCATTTGCATCAGTTTGAGACGGCAATAAAATGTATTGTGAATCAAAGTTGGAAAACATTGCTTTTTTTGTTTGACTTTTATACAATTATCATTTTCTAACACAAAAGTATAATTATTTTAAATTCAATGGATTCGGATTCTTGATTTGGAGTCTAATTGAAGTAAAAACCACCAAAGACAATTCAGCCATCAAGTATATTCTTTTGGGTCACTCCACCGTGAGTTTGAAGACCACAAATGTATTCAATTAAATTTATTTTTGGAACGCCTGAAATCACCACAGCAGATTAAACAGCGTTCAAAGGACACGGTCATGTCCAGCATCCAGTGTCCTTAGACAGATGTCCCAAGCCCCCCTGTCCTTAGACCCTCCTTCTCGGCCAGAACAAACTACCAAACCTCTTTGGGGAAAAGTAGAAACCTGGAGGAGTTCCACAGTGAAGGAGAGATCCGACTCCCTCGGACGGACAGGCGGATCACACAACAAAGTGTTACAAAGGCTAAATCAGTTAATGGCATCGCTGTTTTCAAAGTGATGTACGTTTGTACAGGATGTCAGTTGTTGAGATGCTTGTCATGTTTCCTGTCTGCGCTCTCTCCACCCAGGAAGCAACAAAATGAACGAAACTACACTGCCTCAAATTCTCAAGTAGTGTTAAAGGACCCGGAGGACTGAGCAACTCTGGAGCACTACTGCAAAGAAATATGCAGAATTACCACTAATCCGCCCCATGCACATTCTAGAGTAGAGCAAGCCCCCCATTTAGGGCTTGCAGGCGGGACTGGAGCCAATCATAGGGCAGCATTGTGGTTTGGGCTGAAGTCAAAACAACCCAACCAAAACAAACATGGTGGCGTCGACGGCTGTCCTTTTGTTTGTCCAAAACGTGCACTTTGTACATTTGTGGAGGAGATTTAAGAACGTTTAGATGTTTCTGCTTCTTCCCCTGTGACACTTCAACCAATCGGTGTGAAGTATTTCTCCCCCGGTTGAGAGACAGATCAATCTGGCCTGAGCCTCTTTAATACTTTTCAGAGGGCATGCAAAACATTTGGAATGTGCTGCGCTGCGGTCTAATTAAACTGGAGAAAATAAAAAAAACAAGAACATGACGAGAGATCTAGTCATTTAGTCTTTGGCCAAAGGCATGTTTCCCCTGGTCCACTTTGGAGCAGATCTGTTTGAACGCGTCCCCCCTTAAGTCTTTGTGACCTGTGGGACTAAAGCCTCCGACTGTTTAATCATTGACTCATTCTGTTTCATTCCTCACTCTTTCGTCTGTGATTTTTGCATCTCATTTGCATCAGGTGTTTGTGTTGGAGAACCTGCCTCAGGCCTCTGTGTTCATGTGACTGGTGGAGCGTGGATCTTTGATGCTTCTTCTCCAGCTCGCGGCTGCGGCTCTTGCCTTGTCATGGAGAATGGGCCGTAGGCCAATGTGGACGAGCACTCGATGTCCGTGAGATTTGTGTCTTTTCGTACAACAATTACGGGTCAAAATGCCCAGCATGGACCTCCCAGAGGGTTCTACTTTTCCCACAGGGTTTTTAGTCGTTTTCCCTCGCAGAGGGAGGGTCTAAGGACAGGGGATACTCTGGGACAGTTGTCCTTTTCCTAAAATCCCGTGAACATTGTTTGATCAGTTTTTGCTTGTTTCATTGTTTGAGTCTCTAACCTTCTGTTGGCTAAATCAACAAATCTGGAACGCCCACTGAGGCTGTTGGGAATTTCGGTGTTACAAAGATAAATGTAATTTAATTGGCTCCAGCCGAACAGTATGTTGCACCTATGGCCACTTCTATATACGGGCTACAGTCTCTGTATAAATTATACATACGTTGAAATAATGTGTTCAATAAAAATGTATCGTTACCTATATTTTATGTAATTTTTAAGTGCATTATACACTAGCTTTTGTATAAATATGTTTAGTACTAATACGTGACAGTTTTTGACTGCCATCTGAAAGTCATTTTCAATCTGATGAAGCTGGTCTGAGAAGCTGGACTTTGAACTGCTCTTAAATCCGACTGAAAATGTCTTTCGGGTCGAAGTTTAAAAACATTGTCTAACTGAACTCTGAAGCGTGTTCTACGGGCCAAGCCTGAACGAATAACGAATAACTTTGGCATCACAGTATGAAATAAAACACGTGACAAAGTAATGCTCATAAGAAGTCGGCAGAAGAAGGAGCTTATTAGAGCCTCACATTTAACATTTGTGTAACAGCAGTTTGATACTTGCCAGCCAAGTCGCCACAGTGAAGTTAAAATACTAATCTCCTATTTTGATGGGTTTTTTTTAGAACTCATGATATTGAGACTTTGTATTTGGAGATATATTCACAACGGCAGGGACATTTGCATCACGTTAAAAGTATGTGAACATGAACATTTCTTCCAGGAGACCACTTATCTACTACACCACTGTTGCTGCGGTAAACTATATATATACTGTTTTGGAAGTATCTGATTCGTTCTTCTACAATTATCCTCAAATGAATTGTACTTCTAGGTATGGAAGTTGCAGGGGGATCTTTTGGTCATTGCAAAACAAATTGTATTTCTGGGAAGTTTTCCGCTTCCTTTGTGACTTTAAACTCAACAAACAGATCGGCGCAGTTGTTAAATCAGGCTTTTATCACCTTCGTCTTTTGATTAACTTTTAGGAACTTTGAACTAGCCGTGCACACATTTATTTCCTCCCTTTACACCGGCATCTCACACTACGCCCTTTCTCGCCTTCAGTTGGTCCAGAATTCTGCGACTTTTAACAGGAGCGAACAGTGTCTGGCTTCCTGTACATTTTAGAGTAGATTTTAAGATTCTATTGTTTGTTTTTGGAGCCTTGAATGGACCGGCCCCACGGTAAATCTCAATCCTGATACAAATCCGAGGCCACTCCTCCGAGGTCTGAGGGCCGGCTCCAGCTCAAGGTGCCTAAGGCGAGACTTAAAACCAGGCGTTCTCTGTGGGGCCTTCTCTGTGGTCGGCCCCACTTTGGAATGCTCTGCCCCCTCACGTCCGCATGGCCCCCACAGTGGAGCGTTTTAAGTCTCGTTTTATGGCCGACTTTTATTCTATGGCTTTTAACACCGCTTGACTTGTGTGGTCCTCCTGTTTGTTTGTTTGTTGGTTTGTTTATTTATTTATTAAATTATTTTTCTTTTCTTTTACATTTTTTTAACAGTTTTATTTCTATTAATAATAATAATAATAATAATAATAATAATAATAATAATAATAATAATAATAATAATAAAAATAATAATAATAATTATTATTATTATTATTATTATTATTATTATTATTGTTGTTCCTGTTAGGGGTCGCGGGTAATTATTATTGTTATTATTATTATTATTATTATTATTATTATTATTATTATTATTATTATTATCATCATTATTATTATTATTACTATTATTATTATCATTATTATTATAACTATTATTATTATTATTATTATTATTATTATTATTATTATTATCATTATTATTATTATGACTTTATTACATTTAAAACATTTGGTGCAGCCTCTTAAATACCAGACACATCTCTGACGGACTGACTGAATTGGAATGGGGGAAATGGCTGAATGGCAGTGACGGAGGCGATATAAATAAAGCATAAGTAAAGTACAGACAGTTAAACATAGTATTTAAGTAGGGCTATAGTACTCTGTGTTGCACTAAATATGACGCCCAGCAAATCAAATCAAAATCAGTGTGACGACAGATTCACTATGCTGATTTCAACACTCCCACGCGTGTACTGAATTGACATAAACAAATTGGCTACATAGCAAGATGAACAATTCTCAGCTTTTCCTACAGACTTTTCTCCTTCAATCTGCGCTGGGTCGTGCCCGAGGCAAACACACCTGTGCTCCAGCGCTTCCAAGAGAGTCCAGCAGACGCCGCAAGGACTGGAGCTCAACTCTGTCACATCTGGTGGCAAAAACACTCAATGCATTTCTTTTTTATGGGGATAATTTATTTATTTATGACTGTTTAAGAGAAATAATCAATGTGAAACCCACTTGACATGCCACAATAACATCATTACACTTTTTTCTGATATTTACTGTATGTTGAGCTCCAAGCAGGATTACTCATGCAGGATTACTCATGCAGGATTACTCAAACACTGCCAGGTAGATTTTATAATAGACATTTTAGGCAAAATCAACTTTTATGACCTTTTACCCATGTTATTGTGGTTCTCCCTCATCACTGGCTGTCAGAGTTGTACTTTTATTGATTCGTGCATGTATCATCATGTATTTTCCTGCATTTATTGATTTGGAATTTGGTTAAAGGAGGCATATTAGGCTTTTTCAGCTCCTTAGTATTGAACTATAACATATGTAGATCATAATTCACAAATACTCTGCATGTGTTAAATTTAAACATTCTGGAACCAATCACAAAACAGCTGTGAGTAAACGAATGATGAGAAAACACTCTTGTAACCAGATTTACAGTTGATTTAGCACAACATGTCCCCTTTAAAACATGCTTTTTAATACTGCCGTTTAGATGTTTTGGTGTTTCCATGTGTTGTTTGGACAGTGCAGGAGACTGGGGTCACTATAGGCCACAACATAGCAACTTCACTATGCGTTATGGGTACGTCACATATGAAAAGCTGAATTCAAGTTGATGACAGCAAATACATTACAATGCACTTAAACTTGGAAAATTACATGGCAACACTTTGTCATAACTACACTTTTAATAGCCTTGATGAAGCATGAACAAAGCCTTATTAATGAAGAAATTGTTTATGAAGAACCATTCGTGGGATGAGATCATCAAAATAAGTATTTATTTAAGGTTATTTTGATCTTTGATTAATGGCAATTCATCAGTTAAGTTGTTGCTGCTCCAAAACCCTGTCTCCTACTAGAGTCAAACGTTGAGGACTGTAAGTAAGCTTTGAACACCCTGTACCGGTGAGCCCTGCAACAAAGCACGTTACTTACCTGACAACATGGAACTATAAATGACTTTACATAATCTTAAGAATGCTTCTAGTGCTTTCTGAACATTTTCTTGTTGAACTGGTTGAAGTACATTCAGTCTTGTACTAACCGTTGAAACCTGTGCAGCTTCCAAAGTCAGATCAGACTGGGCATTCTAAGGCGATATATGTTTTATGCCCTGCTGTGCATTCTCCATTGAGACAAGCAGATTGTGTGCTCACCACCACAAAAATTACATAGTGGGCTTTTAAATGACTTCATGAACTGTGTTGATGTTGGATTGGGTACAATGGATTCTGACTAGTCGCCCTGGCCAGAGACCCATTATGTTTTATTACGTTGTGCCCTTTGAACACAGAAGAGGAAAAGAACTTTACTATACAAACTCAGTTCTCTATGTCTTTATGTCTTTATCCAAAGATTGGTCTACGTATTTTTGTTTTCATTTATTTGTTCTGTTATTTGTCAAATAAATAAAAGAAGAAGAAGGAAAAAAAAGAAAAAAGTACCATCCATGGTAGGTCACCCCACGCCACAAAAGTTCAAAAGTGACCCTTTGAAAGCTGATTCACTCCAACTCTGGCATGTCTCTGGTGCAATCCCGTGCTTCTGCTGTAACATTGTTTCTTTCACTTCCTTGTTTCTGGCAGACCAAAAACAGAGTCTGATAGCAACACTAACTGGCTAAATACTACTTGAAGCTGGATTCACGTCTTGCACGCACCCCACATGGCTTTGTAGTGTAAACTAGGCGTTAGGATATATCCAAAAGTGCATTTTACTTTCCCTACACAAAGTGACTGTGTTAGTTAACTACAGAGGGAAGAAAACATGTTTACGGATTTATGAAGAAGAACAGAGAAGCGATGCACAGGGAAGCGAGAAGAGGAGCCGTGTTCCTGTATTTCTGAGAGTCTTCTACAGCAGGGTTCTCAACTTTTTTGGCCCGATTTTTTCTGTACAAAATAATCCCATTTACCATTAAATTTGAGTATACGGCCCTCAAGGAGGGGCTCTCGTGGGGCCCCAGCCTTTTGGTTAAGAATTAGTACATGTGCTTTATTAGACAGGACTAGGCTTTATTAGACAGGACAGTTCTGCATGAAATGAGGAGGAAGGAGAAGGAGGACATGCAGCAAATGTTCAACTGTGAAAAGCAGTTCACAACTTTCAGAATGAGTGTTGCCATCACGATAAAGCTAACTAGAACTAGCATGCTAACAGCTCTTCTTCTTGAAGAATAAAACACGTTATTATTATTATTATTATTATTAATAATAATAATAATAATAATAATAATAATAATAATCATAATAATAATAATAATAATAATAATAATAATAATAATAATAATTATTATTATTATTGTTATTATTATAATTATTATATTATTATTATTATTATGTAAAGATGAGCCCTGCAACAAATATGTGAGTGCTAAAGCACACGTTAATTACCTGACTACATGGAACTATATAATTGGTTTACATAATCTTAAGAATGTTCCCAGTGCTTTCTGAACATTTTCTTATTGAACTGGTTGAATTACATTCAGTCTTGTACTAACAGTTGAAACTTGTGTAGCTTCCAAAGTCAGATCAGTGGACACAACAATCTTACAAGTCATTATCTTCTCAACCAAAAGCGCAGGTTACTTAACATTCATAAATCATGTATAGCCTACAAGTAAAAAATATAACAATCTGTTCTACAACAATAGTAAGAAACACTTTTCACAAGTATTCCATAATCCTGTGTGTCCATTTGAGTGGGTTGGTTGCAGACTGCCTGTTACACTAACTCCGGTGCACTGCAGTCTGTAGTTGATGAATGCAGCTCAGATTCATGTGGTTTCGTGCGAGAATACTCATATAATGACATGAAAACTGCTCCAGACTGAAATCATGGACTTCCAGTTATGGCGCAGACTGACAAAACGCGCTGCTGCGATGCTTCGGGAACTAAACAATCAAAACTGCCACACAGCCGAGCTCTGTCACCGGCGGGAACATTTCAGACCCATGTGGGGCGGACGGGAGAGAGGACATAACTTTACAACAGGTGGTCCTTGTTTTGTGCGGAAGTCAGAACAGCAAACAGCGAGCCCAGATTCGCAAATTGAGTCGGCGATACTAGCAGGCTTCGCCGAGACAGAGCAGAGAAGATACAGAGGGATAATTCTGGATCTTATATTCGGTATTGGAGTTGCGGTCCCTTCCTATAGAAAAAGAACATCGCCTAGGCCAAGGAAGAGCCACGGGAGCCTTATAATGCTATTTCTGAACCACTGTGAGAAGGAACGCGTCATGAAGGCTGCAAAAGTTAAAGAAGACCTCCAGTACAAAGGCAAGATGATTTTCATTGCACACGGCCGCCGTACAAAATTCATCAACAACGAGCAAAGTTTTGCCCTGTCTGTGGGGAACTCAGGAAGAGGAAACCGAGGCATGGCTTCTCACATCCAGCCACTCTTCTGGGGACTTTCAGAAAAAGAATCAGAATCAGAAAAAGGTTTATTGCCATTGTCAATGAACAGAATTCACAAACAAAGGAACTTGTTTTAGCGTTAAAGTGCAACATAAAACACTGAGCAATAATAAAAACAACAATATGAAATCAAAAGGGCATCCTTTAGATTGAAAATTACTATAGTATAAAATAAAAATAGGCTTGCCATGTACACAAGAATTTACAGTTAAATTTACAGTTGTGAGTGCAGAACAGTGCAGTGACAGTGCAGTGAGTGAGTGAATTGCAGTTAAAGTGGCAGGTGTTTAAGAAGTGTTCATGAGTCCAACGGCAGAGGGGAAGAAACTGTTCTTGTGGCGGGAGGTTCTGGTCCGGATGGACCGTAGCCTCCTGCCTGAGGGGAGTGGTTCACATAGACCATGTCCAGGGTGAGAAGGGTCAGCTGTGATCCGACCTGCTCGTCCCAGAGCCCTGCAGACGTACAGGTCCTGCAGAGATGGAAGTCTGCAGCCGATCACCTTCTCAGTCACTTCGCACGACACCATCGCTGTAGTCTCTGTTGTCCCTGGCTGTGGCTCCAGCTACCACACGGTGATGGAGGAGGTGAGGATGGACTCAATGATGGCCGTTGTTAGAACTGCCACCATCATCTGCACTGGCAGCTTGGCTTTCCTCAGCTGCCGCAGGAAGTACATCTCTGCTGGGCCTTCTTGATGAGGGAGCTGATGGAGGCTCCCCTTATCCTGGGTGATGGTGGTACCAAGGAAGCGGAAGGAGTCCACGGTGGTGATGGGGGAGGCTGTCATGGTGAGGGGGGGCTGGGGGGCTGGGACTGTCTTGAAGTCTACGATCATCTCCACTGTCTTCTGGGCGTTGAACTCCAGTTTGTTACCACTGCACCTGGAAACACCAGGGCATCCGTCTGCGGCGCCATCTTGGTTAAAATTTTGAAGGTAAAAAACACATGCTCAAAACACAAGCAGAAGTAGAAATGTTCCTCAGAAAAATACAAAACATAGAGAACTGAACAGCAACAAGAGATGGATCCATCAACGTGGGGCAGGTGAGTTTAGGTCATGGGTGAATAATAAGACATTTATGTTATTTAGAAGAGACCGATGTTTTTTTGTGTGACATATTTGTTTTTGGCTTCTGACTTTGTTACATCTGAGAAGCATTCACTAGCAGGGACCACGCCGCAACAAATGGAATATGAGAGAACGTTTATTGATAATAGTGATGATGGAGTGATGATGGATCGATGATGGATCGATTAGAGTTGGCTGGGTAGAGAGACTGTGGATGGGGGCTCCGTCTCGGGTTATCAGCCCAGCCGATTCAGAACCCCCCCTCCTAAGATGGTGATATGTTAAGGTGAAGATGATAGAGACATGGGGTGGGAGGGTGGGGTCGAAAGAGCAGAGACAACAAGAGATGTAGGGATAGATCTGTATAAATAGGGCTTCAGGGTAATTAGAGGTGTGGTTAAAGAGTGGAGGCGTGGTCCCGCTCCCGAACCTCAGTCAATGATTTCGTTTTTTTAATGTCACTTTCACAGTGAAGATAATGTCACCAAATTGAAGATGGTCTTTACATATAGCCTTATAATTCTGAGACACTCAGTGTCTAGTTACATGCACTCATATGAGCGTTAAATGTAGGAAATTAGGTTTGTGGGGAAATTGATGCATTTTGGGTCAATGCATGAAACCTTTTGCTTTTCAATGTGTCTTTTCTTAAATTTTGTGTCGATCTTGTGTTTATGTTTTTTTTCAACCAGAGAGTTTTGTAGCATTAATGAATTAGTCAAATCAACACAATCAACTCGATGGCATCAAAAAAGTTAAGAAAAGCATCCTTAAATGTACAACGGCACATTGAACCTAATCATGAGATCAAACGTTTGACCAAAATAAGAAAAAAAAAAAATTGACATGAAACACGAAACACATTTAAGCGATATAGAACAACAAAAACGGACCAAAAATAATATACTGATCATCATACAGAAGCAAACACAGAAGGGGATATATTTACTAGTAATGGAAAAGGTTTTTACTTTAATAAATGTATATGCTCCACCAGGGAGTAATATCACTTCTATACTGTTATTATGGACCTGAACCACTCTGAGGGAACCCTAATCTGTGGCGGCGATCAGAATCTTCGTGTTCAACCAACATTAGATGTATCAAATTCAAGAAGCAATGGAGGAGCGATAAATAACACATTTATTGGCCCAATATAGTAGACAATCACAAACAATAGTGTTACAATCGCTGGGACGGAACATAAAATCGCCTACTTTGCAGATGATGTTCTATTATATTTGACCAAACCAACCATTTCCATACCTAATGTGAAGCATTTTCTTCCAAAAATTGGGCCAATGTCTGAATACAAAGTAAATTGAAAAGCAAAAAAGAACCCTCTTTGACCTTTAAATTGACAGAAAAATCTATCAATTTAAATGGCAAACGGAATCTCTTGGATATTAAGGTGTGGTCCTCCATAAAGAACTATCAACAATTTTGAGAAAAATAATACCCCGCTTTTTAATACTATCTGTGCACACAACATGGAAGGAGAGGGTAAGAACATACAATTACAGTACACATAAACATACAATAAGTACAATATATTTGAAACATACTACTGGCGGTACTTGGACTCTGGACTCAATGGGACTTTTATTTGAATTAAAATGTGCCATGATTTGTCTTTCTTTGGTGTTGATGATTGGTTAATGCCTACTTATGTTTGGTCTGTGTTTATGCTTTTAAAAAATGTGAAAAGTTAGCGTACACCCCGACAAATGATATGCATTATTTGTATTTTTATTAATCTATTTTACATATATATTCATCAAACTAGTGTGAATGAAGCTAAATGCTACCAGAACGTTCTAGTGTTGTTGGTTAACAATACAAAGAAATGAAACACAACCTAATCCTACAACTGATAAAAAAAAGAAAATATGAGTTATCAGTTTAAGTGGGTCGATGGAGTGCAAGGTCAGGTGCTCTTCAGGACCACGGTGAGGTAAGCACTGACAGCCTTTAAAATCCTTTATTGAAAGAGGGATATAAGTCTACGTGTTTCGAGAACGCGGGGCCTTCTTCATAAAGGAGTCAAAACTGTTGCCAAGTGTTTATTTAGGCCGGCAATCATGGATTCTGTGCAAAGGGAATAAACATTTGTGATGTGGCATGAGGCTGAAAAATATCTATGTAGGGACAACCAAATTTAAATAACTGTAATCTACTCCACATAGATAAGTCCACAACATCCAAAATTCAAAGACAAAGAACCTTGGATAATAAGATGATAAGATAATTTGCATTAAATGTTTTAAAAAGCACATGTTTCGTGTAAGAAATACTCGACCATCATTGAAAGGAAATATAATCTAGCTCAGGAACTCACCAAAGGCAATGAACCGTAACTGAACCCACCACCAGTAACACCTTTGTAAAAAAAAAAATTAAAAAAAAAATGTTTAAACTGTCAGAAAACTGCATCCGCTGAGTTGACATTGTTTCTGCCCTGTCGGTGAACTGCCGCATTACATGTTCATTTGTAAACAACGGCACGAGTTCCAGTCATTTTTCAACTCACATTTTCCACTCTTTTCTTCACAAACTGCAACTTGCAAACTGAACTTAAAACACACACACACACACACACACAAAACACAGAACACGCAGCGCATTCGAAACGACACGCGCGGCTTGCTTCCGTTTCCCATCGTCCGTTTGGGTCCCTGAACGCGTCACCGCCACTGCGCGCCGCTCCTGTTGCTTAGAGGGAGGAGAGGGGGAGGAGGAGGAGGAGGAGGAAGAGGAGAGAAGCGAGACGGAGGGGGCCACCGAGAGAGAGAGAGAGAGAGCGAGCGCGCGCGCGGAGAGGAGAGGCAGGCCGGTGATTTTCCACTGCCGCTGATGCCTCTCCTCAAAGCCCCCGTCTCGATACAAAGGTCAAAACGAGCGGAGCTTATAATAGGCGAGCGACGCGTGCGGGTCTCACAGTCTGTCGCGCGGAGACGGGACGGGACGGACGCGAACACGAGCGCCAATTAGAACAGTATATGACAAAGACATACAAAAAACAAGGGACTGCACTCTAACAGGACGATAAAAGGACAATAGACAGCGCATCCACTCAGGTAAGGCGCACGCGTTTTACGCACGTTTTTTCTTTTTCTTTCTTTTTTTTTTTCTTCTTCCCCCCCAGTTGGAGTCTTTTATCAATAGTTTTTTGCGGTCATTTACAACGCTATCTATTGCTTTAATTTAATGTAATGCAATTTTAAAATATTTTACTATTTATTTGTGTCCACACGTCTTTATTTATCATTTTTACTCGATTATCTGTGTGTCTTTCTTTTGTGCGCCAGTGAGTGACATCTCCGGCTTCTTCTTCTTCGTCTTCTTCTTCGTCTTCTTCTGCTTCCTCATTCGGTGCGCGTTGAAGCATCTCTACATCACGTTGGGCACGAATTTCCGTTCTTTCCTACACGTTTTTCTACACGTTTTTCGTTGACAAGTCCCCCCCCCCGCCCCCCCCCATCTAACGCGAAACGGCGCGTGCTTCGACCCGTTAACCCCGTGCGTAAAGGTTTGGTGTAACGGAGCGGGGGGGGGGTTTCTGGCGTGGCGTTGTCGGGTCCGTTGGAATCGTGGGGCGGTGTGGCGATGCTGAGCGAGTCTGGGCGTCGCACGTTGGGTCCGTGTCTCTCTCCGTTCCACCTTGACGTTTGAACGCCCCCCACCCCCCACCCCCCCCCCAAAAAAAAAAAAAAAAAAAATGTTCGAGGAAATCGAGGATTTTCTTTTGATGAGGCGATGCTAAATTTGCTAAATAAAAACAAAACAAAAAAAAAAAAAACTACTTAATGGAGACATGATGCAAAAAACAGTCTTATTGAGCTTCTGACCATGTTACCACAGTGTTTCCTCATCATTCGTTGAGTCAAAGTTGTATTTTGATTGATTCCTGCAGGTTGGAGTTGAACTGACGCTCGAGTGTTTTCACCCACCCCCTATCCCCACCCCGAAGAAATTAAGACCCAAGACGGATACATGTAGGGGTCTAAAATGTCACGTAGCCACTTGAAAATGGAAACTGCTTGTTATGCGTGAAATGTCACTATGAAGAGTCTATGGGCATGTTTCTATTAATAAGTCTTTTCCCATCGACATTGCAGTTTGCAGTGAACAAAACGTAAAAGGATGTTACAGTTTGATACCAAGCTCCTGGAAAAAAGTGTAAAATGCCTCCTCCCAGATTCTTGCGCAAAGTCAAACATAAAAAAAAAAGAATAAATAAGAAACTTTGAAAAGGAAAGGGTTCGGTTCATTTGCTGTTTTGGTTGAGTCGGGTTTGCTTGCATTGAAACGAGGCATATTTACACAATTTTCCCTAAAATAAAACTAGTTAAATGTGTCGTAATGAGATACACATGTTTCTGGAGCCTATTTACCATTATTAATGTCTTTAAAGCATTTTACAGACTGTATTTCAGCATTTATTGACTCCTCAAACGCAGTGATAAATGTAGATTCCTGTTTGTCGGCCAACCAAATAAATGTATCCAGGTATATGCCTTCAAAATGAAGTCTAACAGTAGAAATAAGGCAGCGTTGTTTTTCATGTAGAATCCTAATTGTGTTGAAGGGTCATGAATGCTAAAGGTCGTTATGTTCGGGTTTGTGACTGAAAGAGGTTGAGAACCGCGGCTCTGTTGACCATCGCCAAGTGTGTGGGAACATCGTTTTCCCGTTTAGAGAGTGAAGCCTGTGTGCTCGTGTGCGCGTCCGTGTGTGTGCGTCCGCGTGTGCGTCCGCGTGTGCGCCTAATGGGCTGTCGTCCGTAAGCAGAGGGTTGGACTGCACAACAGTCAAATGTAGTCTTGTCACGGCCGTGTCAGTTCGCGGCGCTCGATGGGTCAAAGCATGTAAATACGGCCCATGTAAATAGGCTGCGCGGAAAAACAAACAAGAAACAAAGGCCTTTTTCCCTGTGCAAACAAAATGTATCAAGCAGAGGGCGCTAGGACTCGAGCTAGTGTACTGGAGGTGGGGTCGCGGTGGCCCAGTGGTTTGAGTGTGCGCCCCGCAAACCCAAAGGATCCTAGCTGCTGCTCTGACCATCTGGCAGAGCAGGTATGGCAAAAGTACTTGAGGTTCACTGCTCAAGTAAAAGTACAAGCACACGACTGTTAAATGTCCTGCTGAAATGCCTCTTTTTAAGTAATGGACTGCAATACAAAGTGCAGTAGCATTTATTCTCCTGGCCTATAGCATGCTGTGTTTCGTCTTTGCCTATGGACCCAGGCACCTGCGATCTCACACGTGTGGTCAGCAAGGCCACAATGTGGTGTCGAAATCCGGCGTTGAGCCTTTTCCTCCAGAGTCTACGGTTCTGTGGGATCTTGTTATGGGGCCATTTAACGGTAATTTACTGTAATTATGTGGTTCATACAAAACATGAAGAGTTTGCTGTGGTTAAACGGGAAAAGCGCGGAGGCTTTTGTGAATGAGACCCGTGGGAAGAATGATCTGGACTGTATTAAAAGGCATTCACACCGGCTGACGGTCCAAGAGTCCAGTGATGCAGCCGGCGCCCCACTGTGGAGGGAAGATAGTGTTACATGGAAAGTTTGGAGATGACGATAGTGTAACATTGTGTATTGGCAGTAGCTTTTCATGGTAGAATGATTAAAGTGCTGGTTGGTAATCAGGAAATGTTTTTATAGGAACACAACTTAAACCACAAGGCGAACTGGCACATGGCTAATTTGCATGTTGTGTCCAAGCTAGAACAGAGGACGTGAAGAACTAAAGGATAGGATCAATGGAATATTTGCTTTTCCTGTCACTTGGGGCTGTGTGTCACGGTGAGTCTGGATTTGCTTTGTAAATGTATCTCGTAGGGGCGTCATCTTTTTTCAGCGATCACAGTGTGCAAAAAGGAGCCAACGCAAAGCAGCGAAAAGCCCCCCCTCGCTGCTCCTCACACCTCCTGGTCCTTAGGTTTTGCCCTCGTGACGTAACTCTCAAAGATGAAAAAGAAGGTGTTTTTGCCCAAATTTGGATTGAGCCTTGGCCCGTCTTTCTACAGTGTAAACAGATATTGATAAGCCCCAGTAAAGCTGTAGATAACGATGTAAACATCCATGACCTGGCTTCCAGGGAAAATAGACTTGTGGGTTTAAAGGTTTGTCAGTGATTTGAGCGACTGGAAAAACTAGAAAGTCAGCAAGTTTGAGCATCATTACGCAAATATTCTTTAGGGTTAAATGTTTCTGCTTCTCGCGCTGCTGTGACGCATTGAAGTATCATTATTTTTGCGTCCCAACGGCTTTCGGCGAGAGACTTTCCATATTGATTCATGAACTCAATTCAGAGGTCACCTGCTTCTCCTATCAACCCGAAACACGCACAACAGTGGGGGTGGGTGATATGCAGTACCTCAATCTTCTAGAGTCAAGATCTCAATTAGAATTTTAGCACGAATCACGCTTGTGTGTTTATGCCGGAAGGTAAGGGGGGCTCACACTTCACTGTGATTGGTTAAAGGAGTATGACAGACTAACCATTAGGAGTAGGTGCATTACAGACATGCCCTGAATCACCAAAAAACAGGGGTCATGATTCGATAGGCAAAATCCTCTGGCAGCGGAAGTCCCTCTATGGACTTTATGGTGCAGAAAAGTTGAATTTACCTGACATGTTTCCATTTTCGTCAAGAGGTCCGACGAGGGGAGTTGAGTGAACCAGAAAACTGAAGCGAGAAGAAACATAGCTAGCAGATGGACGGACGATTGAATTAAAAACAAGCTCAGAACATTTTCCAGTCCACCTAGTCTATGGTCAGTTGTTGTCCGCACATGTTGGGACATTTGAGGTCAAAGCATCTCCAGAACACCAGCACTAATGGCCTGCAGCGATCAGCATCCATCCAGAGGTTCTCCAGACTTGATTCAGTCCTGGTTTAGGTCTTGTGGGGCTGTCCCAGTCTAAAATAGTCGGTCTCTAGGAAGGAAGGTAGTGGCGAGTGAGAGAAGTTCACACCAATAGTTGAAAGATATTACATTGCATGCTGCTAATAAGTCAGGTAGACATAAAGTAGCAAGCTATATCGCAATTAAATCAAAGTTGCAATGTGTACAGTCATAATTAGCAAAGATTTGAATAATTTAATGACATAATTTCCCTATCAAACTTAGAAATATCCCGTCTTATGTATCATTAGCCTGTGAATTGGTGAATATAAAACACCTACGACAATCATACACGAGGATAACGTGCATTTAAATTGGTTCCATATACTTAATTTGATGGAAAAACTGTGAAACAAAGTCCAAATTTAAATAGTAGACTATGTTTAGAGCTTAGGTTGAAGTCATCTGAAATAACTTTACCAGAACAATTGAAGATAAAAGCTGATATTTGACAGGGGAGACAGCAGAGGCACTGTTTTTAAAGGGACTGTAATGTGTTTCTAAGGCACACAAATCAAGGTCATGAAGTTGACTTAGGCGCTTTGTGTTTTTGGCTATAAAAACCTTTCCGATTGGCTGAGGACAGAACCCAAGACATGCTGCGATGCCATTGGTATGACGCCTAAGACCTCCATAAAAGTCTTCTGAAATGAAAAGAATTCTGAGCAGGTCATTTCAGTCTTCTTAGCGTTCGGCCCCCTTAGCCTTGGGGTGTTGTGCTTTTTACAATTAATCACCTACATAGCTTTTTAATTACAAGTAGTAAACACAGTTGTAACGTGCACCCACTACTCCTCCTTCTAAATCATCTCTGTAAGCATCTCAGTTTCATCAGCTGTTGCGCTTAACGCCGGGGTGGGCAACTGTACGGCCCTATCCTGCTTTCTACATGGCTCTCAGCTGTCAGGGGGGGGGGGGAATGCGCTGGTTTAACTTTAGCCACGACTCGAACAAGGATTTACTCACATCGCCTTACAACACGCGAAACTTGAGTCCGGGGCAGGCAAACTTTATGGAGGCATCTTTGTAAGGTTTGCATTCCGGCCAGAGCAGCATTTCCAGTGACGCATAGAGTTTTCCAGCAGCTTAGATGTTAGGGCATGGATACAGTTGGAGTTCATACACATCTGATATGAATGTGTGTTTTGGGAAGTCAGAGATCATGATAGCACGATTCAGCAGTCGACAGCACTCACTGCACGGAAACTGTCGCTGATGATCAACTTTGGCGCAAGCAGTTGCATTTAAGCGCCATTGCTTCACTTCACACTGCAGAGGGCCCAATTATACACACTGTAATCTGGGCTGAATTATTTAAAAATGTCATACATCGTTTGTAGGGATAGTCTGATATGATTATTATTATTTCATTTTTTCTTCCCGTAAATGACATCCGATATTTGGGTGATATAATGGGTGATACCGATATTTTTGTCATAGCCAGGTCCAACGCTGTCTTACGTTGCAGTAAAAAAACGTTTTTTGCATAATTGCTTCTCTATTTCAAATGTCACTCATCTGATGCACTGAGGACAAACTGGAATGAAGCTGGGGCACCGCCAAAAAATATCAAAATCTTGGCCTTTTTTGTTGTTGTTGTTTGTTATGGGTTAGCCTGAAGTGTAGGGGCGCTAGTCATGTGTGGAATGTCTTGTGACCTGTTGGGTTAGGTGCGAGTCATGAAATAATAATATGCAGGTTTGAAGATGAAAAAAAAAAAAAAAAAAATCAGCATGGCGTACCACAGGGCTCTGTTGTGGCTCCCCTATTATTCCTCATATACATTGTAGAAGTATATAACGTAAAGTCAAGTCAAGTCAATACCGCTGATCTGTAAAGTGTTTACAGTCGTGCTGTGAGTAAGTGATGGCCCAAGGAACAAGAGGGTTGCTTGTCCGAATCTCCTTTGTGCACATACAGTTAATGTGTCGTTGGGCAAGACAATTTACTTCGTCAGGAATGCCTCCACCCTCTACATTTTAGATATACTTGAATGTCAATCTGTTTTCTTATTCCACAGGCAAATAATTCAGCCTGAAATAAGAAACAGATACAAAGAAATATATTGAAACTATTGAACAATCCAAATGAACAATTCTGAATTCAAGTGACTGAAACTCATCCAGATATTTTGCAATGCAGAGCGGAAGTATGTGTTAGGCTATTTCATGCTTTTGTATTTTTGGATCTGAAAACTGTTCTTCACTAATGCATTTTTAACCAGGTCGGCCTGTGTATGAGTCAGCGTCTACCCTCTTAGTGTATCTCGGTCACTCGGGGCTCTTATCTCCAATTATATTGGCTGGTGCGAAACAGGAAATGTTCACACTGCAATGTACAGTAAAAGACATAAGACATTATTGTTGAGAAGCCAGGCGTTAAGCAAATGCTTTATTCAAGTTTGATGCTTCTCACACATATTGTAAAAGTCAATCATTAACTAGTTCTGAAGGTGAAGTTTTTACTTCCTTGTCCTTGCCCATATTCCTTGGCCTTGTCCAAATGACCACATTAGGATTTGTATTGATTTTTATACAGACGAATATCATAAGTGTTTGTTTTTTGGTTTCTATTGCCTACTTACATTTCATCAGACAAAATAGGGAATGGTGCTTATAAACAAATAATGTCCAGCCCATCGTGCCAAGATCAAACATTTCTTTAGTCGAATTACACATAATACATATTGAGTTTGAGCCTATTTTATCCACGTCTTTTAGTGGAAGTCCCTTTGTGATTGTACGCGGCAAAATGAATAAAATATATATCAAAAGGGGATTGAGAGAAAGCGTGAGCCTCGGGGCAGAGTGGAGCAGATGGAGGACGATGGGAGACATTTTTTACAGACAAAAACACCACTAAACCAGGACTAAACTGGGACTGACCAGGACTAAATTCAGGTCTATTAGCAAGAGTAGCCTCGAGCTACACCAAGACTGAAACAGGACTAAAAAAAGCTAGCCAAAGTGCTTCTTTGCTCATCTTGATTTGAAGATTCTGAAAGTGGAATCGCGATATATAGATGACAATGTCAATACATGAAAGTTTATATTTTACTTGATTTATTGAAACATGTCTCTGTCCCCTGCAGAATGTCTCAAAAGGAGAAGCTGCAGTGCCTGAAGGACTTCCACAAGGACACGCTGAAGCCGTCCCCAGGAAAGAGTCCAGGGACCAGGCCAGAGGATGAGGCCGAGGGAAAGCACCCTCAGAGGGAGAAGTGGGCCAGCAAACTGGACTTTGTCCTGTCTGTTGCTGGAGGTTTTGTGGGTTTAGGCAACGTGTGGCGCTTCCCCTACCTCTGCTACAAGAACGGCGGAGGTAAGTAATACGTCTGGGACTATTTTTGTATGTTGTGTCAAAATTGTGGAGCAGATTTGTGGCCAGTGTTGAATCCTGCTTGGTTTTAATTTTCCCCTGTGTATATGGGGTTTGCTCCGTGAAGCTGCCAAACATTTGTATTTATTATTTTACTGATACATTTTTAATTAGTATTTTCAGGTTAGAAAAACATTGTTCATAGACATGTGTCAATATAAATATGGACATAAAGGTAAATACACAAAAATACACAAAATAAAATGACAGACACAAATGAATAACCAGCAGGAAAATAAATGAATAAAAGAAAATCAAGAAACAGACCAAAAACAGACCAAAAAATAATTTATAAATAAATAAATGTATTAATTAATACAAGTTTCAAACATTTTAAATAATAAATCTGTTAAAATGTTACATAATTGTACATATAGGTCAGTCATTATTCCATTAAAGATGCACTAAGCAACTTTTCTGATTAGTTCCACCATGAACTAGTCTCCATGTAGTTGTTGCTTTGCCCGGCATCTTCCACAGTATGGCATTAAAGTTATCTATCGCCATGGAGATGAGCAGGTTAGATGTACGGAGCTGTAACACCAGCACATCAGGTTCTTCTGAATAACTACACGTTTACAACACGTTTCCCTTTTGCCCCCCTCACAGGTGCATTCCTCATCCCCTACTTCATCTTCCTGTTTGGTGGAGGGCTGCCGGTCTTCTTCCTGGAGGTGGCCCTTGGACAGTTCACCTCCGAGGGGGGCATCACCTGCTGGGAGAAGCTCTGCCCCATCTTCACCGGTACGTCTCCAAACATTTCCTTCTAGTGGGATTTCTGAAGAGCTTGTGCAAGTTTGACACGAGCTTGACCTAAAAAAAAGAGCTAGGCTAAAATAGAGCTAGACCAGACCAGGAGTAAGGGTGCCCGGGATCAAACCAATTCCATATCAGGACTAAAAGAGGCGCAGTTCAGACCATTTCATAACGACGAGTGTGAACGCAGCCTTAATCTACAGATAAACCAGTGCAAAAATGAAAGGACAAATCCAGGACTAAACCAGAACTAGACCAGGACTGGACCTGAAGCAGAGCAAATCAAGCAAAAGGTCTATGCTACACTTTAAGACCCAGATCAGTGTGCGATCAGACTTGTCCTGTTTTGGTCCTGGTTTGAGCCCAGTTTAATCCCGGTTTAATCACAATTTGCAACAAGGTCCAAAAAACCACTCCAAGTCTATGATTTGTCCAAGACCAGTGCAAAAACTAGACCAACTAAAACAAGGTAAGTTTGTACAAACCCAGGACTAAACAAAACTCAACCAGGAACAGATCAAACCAGGCTAAAGTAGGGTTTAAAAAGGTCTAAATAAGTACTAAACCAGGACTATCAAGACTATCAAAACAGTGTGCAACGGTCACAATGCATCAAGTGTTTGAACTGAGATCCATGTGATTAAAAGGGCACATTTCCAGTCAATCATTCACCATCTCCTCACCATCTTTAAATTGGGTTTGAATGTTTCAAGCCTCTGTTGTTTTTTGATGTGTCACAAAGTCCTTTTTCTTACTCACTCACAAAAGATACTCCTATAGATCAGACCACGGTCACGGGCTGTTTGCCGAGGCTAATGATGATTTATGGACTTAAACGCGCATTAACTATAACTGCCTGCCTTAGCATGTCGGGGCAAGATAGGTCTGTTCATCTCCCCTCCGTAATCCCCTCAGCTGCAGGCGGATGGAGCGCTAACTCAAGTCCTGACATGGGAAACGCCTCACCGATATGAAGTCAAGTCGCGTGCTTTTTGCAGCGTTACTCACGAGCATGTTCAATGGCCAGTAACAATGCAAACGACGCGTAAAATGTGTCCTTTACCGCGACATCGTGCCTGTTTTACACTGGTTCTTACATACAACATGTTTCCAATAGAATTCAGATCGAGCTGCCGTTTTAAAATGCACAACGTCAATTTCACCTGTAAATGACTATTTCTGCCAGTAAGAATCCCACTGTAAAAGGATTTCAGGGGCATTTTCCATTGACCGTGCGGAGAGCGGCATGTGCACCGTAACAGAAACCTATGCATTAGCTGGATGTGCATGTCGGGTTTATGAATATTGCATGACGGAACAAGACCGGAGACACAGTATAGTGAATGCATTGACCTCATTCAAGAGTTGGGCAGGGGAGGAGCTGCTCGCGCCGGGACGCAAACGCCGAAACGCGAGGCAATTTGGCCCCATTCAACAATAATTATAGACCTGTTGTAAATTATAATGAGGCGGTTTACATCATTAGCTACACAATTTCACAGCGCTAGGATGGAGTGTGTGAGGATTTAAACCTGCACAAAGCCAGACGCAGGACAAGATAACACTATTAAGGCGAGACACTACATTTTTTGTTCATGTTTTCGGGTCAGCTTCGGGTAAACGTTCATGTGGAAGGAACAGAACTGTCCAATCAGAACCTCCAGACGCTTTTGTTGAGTTTTTACATTTGTATAGGATATTGTTAGTTCAAAAGATGTTTTCTCCCAGAGACATAAAGGTTACACACACACACACACACACACCACACTTTGCATATTTTGACAGATCAGACAGAAGGATTTTTTGAGATCTAATTCTACGACTGATTTTTGTCGTTTTATTTTACATTTCTTTTGCCACAATTTGGATTTTTAAACCAATTTTCAATCAAATCTAGTTGACTCAAATACTACGGTAAATAAGATACCCAAAATCGCTTCTGTAATTGTTTTTTTAATCTAATACGTAAACAAAATGAAGTATTAGATTTAAAACTGGCTCTAGAATTTTTGTAGATTTAAATGTCCCAAATAGGTGCAATTTTGGTCATTTTCACATATGAAATGCCTTATATTTATATATTCATAATATTACATGATGAAAAACTTGTTTGTACCAATTTTTTTTCTTCAGAAGAATTTTAAAATGTATATTTTTTCTTCTTCACCTGCAGTGCCTCACCTTTAAAGGTTTGAACTATCGTAAAAAATATATATATGTATTGCTCTGTTATCGGCTCTAAATCTCCGATATTTGGTTTGAACTGACCAGCTGCTTTCAGGAAAGACAGAAAGCTTTATTTTAACACTTAAAAGTGACGACAGCACAAAGTCGCGATGCGGATGTCCTAAAACAGTAGATTTACTTTTCCTTATTTTGCTTTTATTATGCAGAGCAGTGAAAAGTGTAGAGAGTAAAAAAAAAAGAAAATAATAATCAAAAAAAGAACAAAAAAGAAAACATGGGATGTCAAAGGTACAAAAACCATACAATGCATAACATCAGTCAAAAATGCAATATCGATATTAAAAAAAGAATGAGAAGCTAATGAAAATAAGAGTATGAACTACGAAAAACAAAAAGTATAGATAATAATTAATTTGGTAGTGATCAAGACTTATATCTGCCCTACATATCGGCCCCAAAATAATATCAGTAATTACAGCGATACAGGATGCTAAATAAGAATTATACTTATATATTATACTAGATTAAAAACGGCTAAACTATTTCAGCAATATATCTCATTGTGGCGATGTACCTTACAGCTTTTGAGGCTGCGTTCACACTTGCACACACTTGCACACACACACACACACACCACATCAAAACTGCATCTAGACTAGGACTAAGCCAGGAGTAGAACCAGAAACCAAGTCTACGTCAGGACTTAACCGCGGAGCCAAAACAGACTGCTGCCGCCAAGACTTCATGCTCGCTCACGAACGCGAACACGATGTCCCGACCGATCGCCGTCGCCGTTGGCAACAGCCGAGCGACACCTCACACACACACACACACACGCACGCACGGAGGAGAACAAGCTAGCAAGACCGGCTTGTAAATGAAGGCGTTGCGAGGACAGGGAACAGCCTCGTTAAACGGCGTGCTTGGTTTGAATGCACTGAGAAAATCCAATAACCGCTCACTCCTATGGCCTTTCTCCAGTGCGTGTCCACACCTTTTTTCTCTGTGTCTTTGTTGCTGAGGCCAGAGGAGGAGAAGGTTGATTTGGTCGCCTAGCAACAGTCAAAATGAAGTTTTCCTGTCAGAGAACACGGCCTTATATGGAATAACGCAGCCTTATAATGGGGGGGGGGGGGGGGCGGGGGGGGGCAGTGCTAGGAGCGCGGCTGCGATGGAAATGGGAAGAGAAAAACCAAAATAAAACACAGAACTAATTGTGAAATGGACTGAGATGATGAAAGACAGACGAACGGTTAAAATATGTGACACAATCCACTTAGTTTATTTACACAGAAACCTTTTAGAAACAAAGAATAGTTTACAAAGAGCTGCTAGAATCAGTTATAATAATCGAAATACCAATAACATCATGGGATTCAGTACGATCTTTTTAACCCTTATTTAGACTTAAGTTTTTATGTTGATGACATTTTTCATAAACTAGATACTCATTTGAACAGGTCATCATACAAAAACATTCAAATTTGACCTGCCCTGGTATCAAAATCGGTATCGTCTATTCCTTAGTATCAAATCGAGTTTGAAATTTGAGTATTGTGACAACACTAGTTTGAATTGATTATTGCTGTAACAATGGTCAAAATGTTACTTTTTTCCCCCATTTAAAAAAAACCTTAAAGGCAGAAACAAATAAGAGTCATGTACTAAAATAACATTAAAACCACAAGAAATACTTCTTTGAAAACAAACAGACACAAAGAAAATACAATAAAGAAATAATAAAATCAAACAATAACAATAATAACAACAACAGCAACAACAATAATAATAATAATAATAATAATAATAATAATACTACATGTGCTTTGAGTGCCTTGAAAGTGGAAAATACACTGTAATAATAAATATGAATAACAAAATGTTATTATTATTATTATTATTATTATTATTATTATTAATAATAAAAATGAAGCAAATTGCTGTAAATCAAAACAAAATGCATTCACTCTTGAGCTTTAATTTCAGCTTTAATTTAATTGTTGTCAGCAAAGGGCGCATTGACTCGCATGAAGCAGTTCAAATGAGACTGAAACAATAGCCGGCAGAGATGCTTTTTCAGTCAGGATTGTGCCATAAATACAAAGATTGCTAGAGAGCGATCAAAACGTTGGTTGCCCTTGATGATGAGGATTGCACCTCTTTCTCTCCCCTCGTGCTTCTTAGCATTAGTATCTAAGAAAGAAGACTATTTTCTCACCGTTTATGAGTTAAACTTGAGTTGTTGTTTTGGACCAATGGCGGAAACACGTTTGTTTGGTGAAGGTAAATAAACACTCCAGTCTGACAAAAAAAAAAAAGAATTGTTACAGAGGTAAAAACGCGTGTAGTTAAGCTCATTGTAGTGTACGTAAACAAATTCCAAACTGTTGGTCCTATCAACCTTTGGAGATCCTGGTTCTCAATGTTTTCAACAAGCGAGAAGAAGAATCAAATGGAAAATCAAGTTTGATCAATCTTTATTATTTTTTCTTGCCTTTTAACTCTTAATATTTGCATTTTTCTAAACTTTTATGGCAAAATTGAATGAGAACTTTACTTCAAGAACCAGGGCGGATTTTGAACTGGGGACGGGACGGTTGAGCTCCAGCATTATGGTGAGATGTCAGGCAGCGCCGGGGGGGTCACTTGGGGTCAGCGCAGTGACATCATGGAGGACACTGCTCTGTTTGTTTGACCAGCTCCAATCATTCCACTCGCTGCAGTCACATGACCCGCCCAAACACACACACGCGCGCACACACACCTACACGCAGATATGAAAGGAGCTACACAGGAGAACTACTGCAATTATGTTAAAAAACTGTTACTTGTGGGATGTAACATGACATTTTGTAAGTATCAATAAAGAAAGTACCTTATTTTATGCTGCACTTGACAATTTACCTACTATAATTCAAATTTAAAGGAGACATATACTTTTTTTTTCTAGTATTTACAAGTAAGCTATAACATATGTGAACAGTTGTTTGACATGTTGTTCGTTGTGAAGTGCAAAATTGATCTTAGTAATTAGAAATTCGACTTTGACTTCCCGTTCAAAAATGCAGAATGCCGTTTCATAGTGGCATTTCACCGTTTTATTGCTGACAAAGGGCTACAGAGCATTCCTGAACTGCGCATGTGTGACCGGGAGTCAAAAAAAAATGTAAAATAGAAAATAAAAGTATAACGGAAATTAGTATAGGGATATGGGCGGGGCTAGGGGCTTGGGGAAAACAGACATTTTCTGAGCACTGGAGCCTCAGTTGCGGGACAATACAGATTCAGACACACAATACACAGTGCTGTTTTTACAATACACCTAATGAGAAAGAATGTATGTTCTTTTTTGTCTTAAAACTAGATAAACAGCTCATTTTGAACAGTGTGCAGCGGTCACAATGCATTCTTAGCACTGTAATTATTCACCATGATGAGTTTATAAGCGCTTTTCACAATTTTCATAGCGCAGAGCAGAGTTTTGCTTCACGGTAAAGCTAACAAACATTAGCATGCTAACAAACATTAGCATGCTAACAGCACATTTCGCACACCCATTATATGTAAACCCTGTCTTACCTATTTATTCTGCCACTAAAAAAAAATCTTTTTGAGGACAATAAATGAACATAAAATAGGTCTAATAATGTATGTTTTTTTCAAAATGTGTTGAAGACACGATGGTCTCGTTTTTAAGCGTAACCTGTCAAACAGTGTATCTCTTTTGATACTGTACATTCCCTTTGAGATATCAGTTCTCATGTCAGTTTGAACCACAACAGCTCCAGCCTTGTTCTTATCGCCATGTCAAGGCCAAAACCACTAATGCTGTTTTTCAACGTTTTTAACAGTTTGTCTCTCGGGAATATAGGAAAACACTGTGCAATGTACACAAAAGGCTACAGCTGAGAGCTATATTATATAAATACTACCTCGCTCTTGTTTTCCTGAGTGTACACGCCTTCACTTGCACTTCAGAGGTGAATTTGCCTTAACTATGAAGAATATGTAACTGATAACCAGTATCTATTGTTTTAGCCTTATTTAAACTGCTGCACTTCAAGTAAATCCACCCTCTAAGTTTTTCTAAAACATGACAAATCAATCTTCTGGCTGTGGTTCAAAATCTTTACAATAAGTACAAACTGTTCCTAATGTTTAATCTAGTCGATGAAAGGAGTGGTGTTTATTGTTGTGATTAAGTCTGTAAAGCCGTCACATAAGTCATGGTCAAATAGTCGTTTCTTTAAACAGGATGTATAAAAAAAGATGTTGTGAAACAGGAAGTTTTCAGAGCAACGTTAAAACATGTGACAAAGTCAACATGATCTGACGGTGCAGGAAATATAATATGCAAAGTCTCCAGTTTCCAGATGACAATGAATATGTGCTTTACATCAGTTATTTTGTTTTATAGATGATCATTGTTAGCAGTTGGAAGTTTTCAATAATAACAGGCCTTAGTGTATTTTGAGAGCTGACAATCATAAAAGATGTGACATTGATTTAGGCTAGTTATACAAAAATGTAATCTTATGGTTAGTCCGGTCAGGCCTATGTTCCCCGGTGCCTATAATCCCCGGGACCCGCACCGTGGCTGGATAAGATCCTATATGTTATGCGGTAAAACCATACATTTATGCACAACTATGGGGGATGTGGAACTGTATATGTGGTTAACCCAGGAGCCTATTCTATTATTTGCGTTCATGTGCTTCTTGGGATTCCAAAATGAGTTTGCATTTACGTGCTTTTTATCTTGGAAAGTCAGGATTTTGTTGTGACCAATAATAATATCGGAGTCCATTCTTTTACATAATTTAATAGAGCTAACCAGTAAGTTTTATTGTTCTGCGTTTCCCAAAGCTAAACATTAGCTAGTTATTTTTACTCATATTTACTATTTCCACATTAGCTAGCTAACCTTATATCTTTAATTAAACAGTAGTGTCGCTCTTATCTATGAACAACCGACCGTAAACCCCTAAATGTAGTAACGCGTGAAAGAGCTAACATTTTTAAGATGGCTAAATTAAAGATATTGCCGAAGTCGGGCAGCAGCTTTTGACCCAAGTTCGCGACTTGTTTTCACGATTTGTGCCAGCGTTCGTGGGCATTTATCCTGAGGACCACATGAACGTAGCCTTGTTGATTAAAAAAAAATAAAAATAAAAATACATTTGGCCAACTTTGCGCTAGTAACATTAAGACTGGCCCAGTACTGGGTTTTGTAAGAAAATATCATTGACATAAAATCATTAAGTAATAAATACTTTTCACAAAAGGGTATTGGTAGATTATCTTGGACTTTGAAATGTTTTTAGAAAGCCAAATCCTTTACCTGGTTTTAAATAATCACGATATTTCAATACTGCTAATGCTAAGCTAACGGTGACGTTCTTTGTGTCAACAGGAATCGGTTATGCCTCCATTGTGATCGTGTCTCTGCTCAACATCTACTACATTGTCATCTTGGCCTGGGGCGTCTACTATCTGTTCCAGGTAAGTCTGCACCAGCGTTTCCAGGCAACAGCGTCCGATAAAACTAGCCAAAACACGAGGAACAGACGTAGCAGCTCTTAAAGTGCGTAACACAGGATTTTACGGTTTTCAAATTTGTACTTCTTTTGTTTTTATTGATACATGTTGTACATTACATTACTACATTATAGTTTTACGCCAATTGAGTAGATATTTGTGTAGAAAACTGTGGAAAATGACAGGAAGAGACGTCACACTAGGGACACTCGTTACAGTCAAAGTTTACGCATAATTTACGCAAAGAAACAACTTTTTCGACCCTCCAAACATTTATTCAACAAAATAAAGTCGCTCTCATATATTTTTATTTGTGAAAATAAATAAATAATGGGACATAGATGAGTTTTTGCCCTGTGTTTGCCGAGTAATTTCCTAGTGTGGTGTCATCGATTGAAAACAGGAAGTGAAATTATAAACCTATGAACTGTGTTTTTCTGTGATAAAAATGTTATATATTTTTTTACAAAATGTAAAATACATTTATCTTAACTGCATTTCAGTTCAGTGAGTCGTCAAAGGCACTTTAATTTTCACTGTATTTCTGAAAGTCGCACTCAAGCAACGACACTGAATACTGATGACTAATTACAGATTTGAATAAAGGTGCTGTAGACTTCAAAATGTGAAAAACAGAACCAGCACATGCTAAACTCTTTTGCAGCGTTCCACATGTACTGCTCACTTACCCAATGCATTCTAATTGAATTCTAAAGATGAGTTTATAAACGGGTTTCACTACTTTCAGAGGCCAGAGCTAACTAGCATGCTAACAACACACTTCCTGCTTCTTCAACATTAAAACACATTAGATTTTCACCGAAAGAGCTGCTTTTACAATATATCAGTACAGGATTTTTCTAACCAAAAATATATACAGTATATAATAAAATAGCATGTTTTTTTGTTGAATGTAGGTCGTGCTCTACAATCGTGTCCTTCAAAGTGAGTCAATAAAAACACATACGTTGCTCATTCAGAAGTTATTCTTGGCGATAAGATAACACGAGGTCCAAGTCCGAACGTGACAAACAGTAGTAGTTCGAGTTTGACCCCCCTTTGCCCCTGTTTATGTAGTCTACTGTTGGCTACACAAAAGGAAATGCACCATGCGGAACATTGGTGATTATTGGTGGAAAGTCATTGCGAGATAAAGTAATTTTTACAAAGTACAACCACAAGGGGTCGGTAGTAGAATCAATTAAAACACATGTTGCGTCTTATAGAGAGGTCTCCGGTCGAATGTTGGATATCAAAAATGAATTAAAATATCGACCAACTTCTCCGTCCGTGGCCGCTGTGTCGCCATTATCAATATTTTGTTGCATTTTGGAGCAAAGCGATAACATTTTAACAATTTGTATCCCCCGGCCTATCTATGTTTGTTTTCACCCAGAAGGAGGGCGTGGCCGTAGCGCTAGCCCAAAAGTACCCGCATGAACAGAGACATCTATTGTATACATTTTATTTAGTCCTAGTACATATACATACAATTTAGTGGTTAGTTTAAAAATTGAAAAACCAATGCTAAATGTTTTATCTTTTTATCTGTTATTTTTCCGATTCATTATCTGTAAATGTTTTAGCTCGTTGATAGTGCTGCGACCGTAAGGCACCAGTGTAGCCGTGATGATAGGGATTAAATGTAGAACAAGTCCCACTGGATCCATGAGCTCCAGGTGTGTCCAGAGGGAGGGCCGTTACTAAGAAATGCCAAGACTGTGTGAAAACATCACGTCGTGTTTTTAAAGGGGCCGTCATCGGGCCGACAATACATTATGCAAACGTACCGGAGTTTTTCATTTTCAACCACAGCGGCCCTGTTTCAGAAGATTAGACGTTGATTATCAGTGCTTGTCATTATCATTTCGCCGTGCGTCATAACAAACAGCCCGTGCCATAGATAACATTTTCAATCAAGGCATTGTTCGTACCTAATGCTGTTCGTCTTCCCCCCGGTGAGAAGTCAGTTTGTGTGATTAAATACACCAAACCAAGGACCAAAAAACATTTGCATATTGTTTTGAAACTGTTTAACTCACTATCATCATGGCAATCACAGGAAATGATAAGGTTTTTCAGTTTATTTCGGTCATTGTTTTCTGTTCTTTAATCCTAAATTTCAGCCTTCGTTTTTCTTGGTTTAGCCTGTTTTAAGGTTTCATTGTGAGTAAATTAATTAATCAAAAATATGTATTAAATAAATAATTGTCACTAGTAGATTATAAAGCATTATTATTATTATTATTATTATTATTATTATTATTATTATTATTATTATTTGTATTATTATTATTAGTATTATTATTATCGTAATGGCTATCTGGACTATACATAAACTTTATTTGGTTGAAAATGTATTTACAAAGTCTTAATGTACAACAGAGACAATTGTTTGACTAGTGGACTTCTAAAATAATGAACGGTATGTTGAAAATACCCACATAATAATATAATATAATATAATAATAACACATCATCATGGCATCACAGGAAATGATAAGGTTCTTAATTTGACAGTTTTTCAGTTTATTTCGGCCATTGTTGTCTTTTCTTTGCTCCAAAATTTAGCCTTAGTTTATCTTGGTTTTATTGTGAGTAAATTAATTCACCAAAATGTTTTCTTAACTTTACTGTAGAGCTGCGACGATGAATTAAATAATTGCCACTAGTCGATTTTAAAACATTATTATTATTATTATTATTATTATTATTATTATTATTATTATTATTATTATTATTATTATTATTATTATTACTTTATTACATTTAAAACATTTGGTGCAGCCTCTATAAATAAATATAAAATAAATATAAATTATTTTGATTATTGTAATGGTTATCTGGACTATACATAATCTTTGTTTGGTTGAAAATGTATTTGAAGGGTCTCAATGTACAACAGAGATAATTGAAAAATAATGAACTGTGCGTTGAAAATACCCACATGATATCCTCATATGATGCTACTAATACATAAGCATTTTATAAAGTGCTATTAACTGTAGCCAGGCTCTATTTGTTTAATTAAGCGTGTCTTTCATGTGGAAAGTATGAGCGTGTTTTACATTATGTCCGCGTCTTGTCTTTGATGGAGGCTCACTAATCCAAATGAAATGTGATGAGCCGCTCTGAAGACCCAGGTCTCACTGAGCACAAAGGCGGCTGTGATCTGCCTGTAAGCTCAGAATAAAAGGATTTAAAACATATTATTTACAAGAGCCAGGCTTTGATTAAAGTGCTTTATAAACACAAGTGCTTTCTGTACGATCAGGGTACAAAGAGCTAGTTCACACAAGGATGTACATTTCAAGGTGTACTGAAATTTACATATTGCAAAAAAATAGAAAGTGAATTGATTTATTATGATTATGATTATGATGATTATGATTATTTATTTTTTGCATTATTTTGATGAATAATATTCCAACAGTCTTTTGGACCAATGGACCAAAAGACTAACCACAAATTGGCAGAAATATCACTTTTTACTCTTGTTTGGGAGATTACACTAGTTGTGTGTATCTTTATTTGAGTTTTCTTAAATAGTTTTAATTATAATACATAAATTGCGATATTGTAAATTTTTCGGTACATCTCCCATCTCTATTGCAATCGTTTTATTATACCTTCAAAATGTAACAAAAAAAAAATCTTGCTGCTAATTTGTTTATTTGTCACTTTCCACTGCCGACACTTGCCAGCAGAGGGCGTCAGATACATTCTAAGCCTTCAAAAGTCCAATAAAAGACAAATTTGGTGCTTTTTCATACATAGTTTTCTCTTTATGAAATGCGCTGGGTTTGGATCATTTTACATTATGGACTGGAAAAACAATACTTTTTGACGCTAGTGCCGCGCGTCGATAAACGGTAAACAGCTGATGCTAACGTGCGCTAGCTTTATTTGGCTAAGCATGTGGGCTGGAAATATGGCAGTTTATCACAAGATCAAGACAGCGTTTGGTGAGGAATGTTTTTTTTTTCTCACATCTCACTCCAAACCTGTGCCTAGCTAGTAATTCTCTCGGTACAGTTCTCTTACGACAGTCGAGAAGCGTTCAGACCGTCCCAATCCGCTCTAAATTCAAACAGTTGAAACGTGGCTGTTGTTTTATTTTAGATTTGATGGTTCTCATAGTATCATCGCTCTTTGTTCAAAATTGCTGATCCATATGTTGTGTATTTCGCAGTGTTTCCAGCCGGAGTTGCCCTGGGCTCGCTGCAATCAGCCCTGGAACACGGAGCGCTGCATCGAGGACACGTATCGAAAGAACAAAACCCTGTGGATGGCTGCCAACGTCACCAGTCTTTCCAACTTCACCTCCCCCGTCACCGAGTTCTGGGAGTGAGTTTACGTCCGATACTTTCTGAGAACCGTCGAACATCAGCCTGAGACCTATTTCTACTATTAACTATTAAAAACCTGAAAAAAATCACAATAACTAATTTGGATGAGTGAGGAACCTTTTTAAAAGAATTGTATGTATGTATACTTAGACTACTTTCACGCAGAGTTACATTATTTTATAGTGTAAAAATGCAATATCGGATTAAAACAGTTTCATGTTGGTTTCACCGTTTGTTCTGCAAGTATTTATAATTAAATGGAGAAGGAAGAATTTGCGATCTTTCTCACTAATTCGTGCTGTTTGAGGCCTTTGAAGCAATAATAAAATAAAACTGTAATGTATTCTTTTGATTTTAGAAAATAAACTGTATTCTGAACACCGCGAAATAAAAGAGTAACTAATCAAATCAAAATTTAAAAATGAAATATATGATACAAAACAAACAGAACAAGACAAGAGGATAAAGACAAGAAAAAGAATAGGCTTCCATTTTATAAATGTCCAATGTGATTTTGTGCTTCTCCATTGAGATGTATATACATGTTCCCATTCTTCATCAGTTATAACACAATTTATTTCTTTTTCCCATTTCTTTTTTGATATATTTAGCAGGGCTATAGTCCTTTAGCTGTGACAAAAATGTGTATTATTCAACTATTCCTTTTATTTAGATTATAAGGCTTTATATGGCATGAGTTGAGCTGAAGATTTTGTATTTTTTGGTATTTATTTCACATGTAAAAAGGCAGTTTAAACTCATGATGCACGAGGTTACATCATAATGACAAAATGTTTTTTGGCATAAGCTCCAGTGCAGTAGTATTTTGAGTGCAGTTTGGGTCAGATACCGTACATTGAGATGGTATTGTTATGAGAGCTTTTGCCAAGCCCACTTTTTAGTTAACAAATCGATGTTTTTAGTCAACCAAGTCGACTACCACCCTAATATCTAGGAGAGTTGTTGTTCTCAAGATCATATCGTTGTTGTGTCTCCCCTGGATTATGTAGTTTTAATTCCCAACACTCAATATCTATGCATCAAATATGTTAATTGGTCAACCATCTACAGCTCAAATATACCTACAAAAATAAAAACAAAAGGTACAAAAAGGTGATAAAGCCTATCGGGGAATCCAAAATAATGACCGTTTGGCTGCGTCTCAACACCTTTCTAACCGAAAACCTTGTGTGTTTGACTTTGCAGACACAATGTACTGGGAATCACCAGTGGGATCGAGGATATTGGTCAGATCAAATGGGACCTGGCCCTGTGTCTGCTGCTGGTCTGGGTCATCTGCTTCTTCTGCATCTGGAAAGGGGTCAAGTCCACCGGAAAGGTACCCACTCTGACACCCGCACTGCGATGCATTTATTCTAAAATTGTGATTTCAAGTATTCGATTAACTGTTGTAATTGAAAAATACTAGAATAAGAGTGACTTTGCAGTGTATCGCAAAAGTATCTATATCGCAAAACGGACAAATAATCGAAATCAATATCGCAAAAAAAACAAAAACATCGCAATAACACAAAGGTTCTCAATCGGACTGAAAGTTACCTTATAGTGAAATTGTGTATTTTTCAATGAAAACGGCACATTGTATTTATTATTTTCTTCAAATCCCTCATTATTCTTGATTTCATCTTAGTTTTGTCAGTGAAATAAATGAAGATTTGCAAAAAAAAAACTTTCAATGTAACAAAAAATATTGTGTCAAAAAGTATATAAAATTTTTGCAATAATATCGATATCGCAGCACTTAACGCCGATTGTGTTGTGCTCCTCAAATTCTGAAGCAAATTCACTTTTCGAATCCACATGGACTTTAAAAGTGTCTCAAAGTATGAATAGTCTATACTTTTGATTTTGACTGTGTAGAAGTAATTATTGGAAATAGTCATGATTCCAATTAGAAGTGATTCATTTTTCAAACAATCAATCAAACGTCATTTGTATAGCACTTTTCATATTTAAAACAGAGCACAAAGTGATTCACACACAACAGTTAGCCACAGACAAACACCCCATTGTTCCTTTGTTAGCGTCTAAAGTACAGTTAAAGGATACAAATAAAGGATATAAAAAGGAAAACTAACAGTGTTAAAGGGCTGTATATTTATTAGCTCTATTAGCCCATTGTTCCTTTGTTAGCGTCTAAAGTACAGTTAAAGGTACAAATAAAGGATATAAAAGGAAACAATATAAGTGTTAAAGGGGCTGTATATTTATTAGCTCTATTAGCCCATTGTTCCTTTGTTGCGTCTAAAGTACAGTTAAAGGATACAAATAAAGGATAATAAAAGGAAACATATTAAGAGTGTAAAGGGGCTGTATATTTATTAGCTCTATTAGCCCATTGTTCCTTTGTTAGCGTCTAAAGTACAGTAAAGGATACAAATAAAGGATATAAAAAGGAAACATATTAAAGAGTGTTAAAGGGGCTGTATATTTATTAGCTCTATTAGCCCATTGTTCCTTTGTTACGTCTAAAGTACAGTTAAAGGATACAAATAAAGGATATAAAAAGGAAACATTAAGAGTGTTAAAGGGCTGATATTTATTAGCTCTATTAGCCCATTGTTCCTTTGTTAGCGTCTAAAGTACAGTTTAAAGGATAAAAATAAAGGATAAAAAGGAACATATTAAGAGTGTTAAGGGCTGTATTTATTAGCTCTATTAGCCCATTGTTCCTTTGTTACGTCTAAAGTACAGTTTAAGATACAAATAAAGGATTAAAAAGGAAACATATTAAGAGTGTTAAAGGGCTGTATCTTTTTAGCTCTATTAGCCCATTGTTCCTTTGTTAGCGTCTAAAGTATTAGTTGTTAAAGGATACAAATAAAGGATATCAAAAGGAAACATACTAAGAGTGTTAAAGGGGCTGTATATTTATTAGCTCTATTAGCCCATTGTTCCTTTGTTAGCGTCTAAAGTACAGTTAAAGGATAAAAACTGGATAAAAAAACATTTAATCTAATAAACAGTAATAAGGTATTTTAAAAGTTATATCTACACATTTGTACACTGTTGTTACTGGCCCTGCCCCCTTCAACCGGTCCCTGAAAAAAATCTTGGGATGGTACTGGTCCTTGAGGAAAAACGTTGGGGATTGCTGTTCTAAAGGATAAATTAAGTTTAGTCTGAAGTCCTTTCCAGGTTTGGAAAGTCACACCTACAGGTAGAAGGTTCTAGGTTCAACTCACAGTGTGTTTCTGTGTGGAGTTTGCATGTTTCTCCCTGTGTCTGGGCACAATGGGTAAAATCCTCCAGCCACAGTGGCACATTTCCCTACAGAGACTATTAAGTGTACCTTCCCTTAGGTCACACATGATTGAAACAGACCACAGACCTTGAGTATCATCTTATCATCTTTCCTTGTTGGCAGGGCAGCGACCGCACTTGGTCTTGTTTTATCCGCTTTAGGACGATACGGTAGTACAACCATCCAGCCACACTAATCGATATTGGTTTGGAGAAAGAGAGGTCTTTGGGTGGGATGCAGTGGTTTGTGGCTAATAAACACCAGAGTTCACACAGTCGCACGCATCTAAACTAGTTCCAAACTGGGACTAAACACCAGAGCTTTACCTGAACTAGAAACAGGACCAAACCAAGTCTACATTAGGGCTCAAAGCAGGACAAAACAAGGACAAGACGTGAATGCAGCTATAGATAATCAATACATCAAATATAATAATAATCATAATAATCATAACAATAATAATAATATTTCTAATAATAATAATGGTAATAATAATAATAATACTTATAATAATACTTATAATAATAATAATTCTGATTTACTATATTTAGCATATTTCACAGTTTACAAGTTGAAAGATTTACATGTTTTCACTTTGGCTGATAAACTAAATAAAAACTAAGCTATCTAAGATTCAGTTCACAGCGTACATCCAAGAAGAGTGGTGGTATTTGAGGAAAAAAACTTAATTTAGTGCTAAACAAACAAATACCGGCAATGTTTGCAACTTGATAGAGTAAAATAACTCCATGCCTCCCCATAATCTTGAGATCGTTGTGGTTTTTGATCATGGAATTTAGGCCTCACACTGCTCTGATTTAGTGAGAAAAAGAGAAAAAACATCTCTTAAAGTGAGTGTGTGAGTGATTTTTTTCTTTAATGTCTGTGTAAATGTATAACAAACACTTAAACAAAAACAGAAAGCAGTTTTAATCTTATGCTGTATATTTACCCTATAATGTAAAAGTATTCTGAGTAGACTTGGCTTGGACAAAGTATCAGAATACGTTACAAAATACATTTTAATGCAGGTATTCTGTAAATAACTGCATTTTCTAAATATTCTTCCCATCACTGGTCCCTTCAAACAGTGGCCTAACAAAAAATTCCACTTTTGTGCTTTGCTAATGCAACCATTTAAATTGTGATTCCGGATTGACGTTAATTCTAATTGCAATAACACTGATGGTTCGACCTCTGTGCTCAGGTGGTCTACTTCACTGCCACGTTCCCCTTTGTGATGCTAATCGTGCTGTTGATCCGTGGAGTGACTCTGCCCGGTGCTGCCGCAGGAATCAAGTTTTACCTATACCCCGACCTCAACCGCCTCATGGATCCAGAGGTAAGACTCCTTCTGCTGTCTGTCATGCTAACAGGCTAAAGTTAGGTTAAAGACTGTTGCAATGAATTTGTTCTCAACCCACACGCCACCATGCAGACATACTAGTTATGCACTCTAAGCACGGAGAGTGTGCCACATGTATTCAAATAAGCACTTTAGACTATAGATGCAGTCACAGCTTCAGCAAAAGGTGTTATGAACAGTGGAAATATATATAGTCCCTCAACAACAGTTCAGGTTTTTTTAAATGAAATAAAGTAAAATCCATTTTGCCCCATTACAGACTGTAAAAGCAGCTTAGGGTGAAAATGTGACTGCTGTGTGCTGTCTGCATCTAATTATAAAGCGTTTTATTCTTACTTTAGCCGTGAATGCGCTGTTAGCATGCTAATGTTTGTTAGCTTTACCGCGACGGTAAACTCCATTTTGGGCTCTGAAAGTTGCGAAATGCACTTGTAAATTCTAAACTGATTGCGGAGATTGATTATCTCAGAATGCATTAGGTAAATGAGCAATAACTTTGGTCTGCTGCAAACAGATACAGCGTGTTTAAAAAGCCCAATCAAGACCAGGATACCATTTCATGTAAACGCATTCAGTGAGATTATCTGGCCAGGCTATAGGATCATTATATACGGATGTTGAATTTCCTGAAGAGCTTCCAAAAGTTCTAGACAAGCCCCGGCACAGTAGTGTTAACTAGTGAAACTAATGATTAAAAGGCAATTTTAAAGAAAATGGAAGGATTTTCAACAGAGAAAAAGTTCATGATCTGAAAAAAGGCAATGATCGGCACAAAATCCGACCTTTGTTAAAGCTGTAGACCCCTGTCACTCAAACACGAGCAGTTGAATTTTACATTGCGCTCTACAAATTTTACAAATGCTTTCAGGACTGCGGTGGATTTCTTTTCACTGCAGTACCAACAGACTGGCCACTAGTCTAACACACGACAAGTTTAAGCGAGCAATACCCTATCCAGATATTTAATAGATACATGGTTCTAAAGCATTGGTGGCCTGTTAGCGTATTGCTTTTGTATTTTGCACTGGTTTCTTTGGTCCCAACACCAGCAGGCCTCAGCCTTTTTGTTCCCGTTCTCTCCCCTTACCCCGAACAGGTATGGATTGACGCGGGCACACAGATTTTCTTCTCCTACGCCATTTGCTTGGGTGCCATGACCTCTCTGGGGAGCTACAACAAGTACAAATACAACTGCTACAGGTGAGGTGGCGCTCGGGCGGGGGCTTTTTTAGCGGGCTGTTAGCTTTTAGCTTTAGCGTGAGGGGGGTGACTGTTGTGTTCATTAACAAATCCTCCTCCATGACATATGTGTGACTTAGGGACTGTTTGCTGCTGGGAGCCCTCAACAGTGGTACCAGTTTTGTGTCTGGATTCGCAATATTTTCCGTCCTGGGCTTCATGGCACAAGAGCAAGGGGTGGACATTGCTGATGTGGCAGAGTCAGGTACGCGGGTCTGTAAAAGGCGGCAGTGATGGTGGGCGCTGCTTCCTGGTTCAACTAATGAAATAACAAGTGAAAACCACGTTAAAGAAAACAGCAACGAAAAGCCAAAACACAAACCATTTGGTCATTGGAAAAGAATGGATTCTATTAAAAAACGACGGCATCGGAATATGGAAGTTTTCCGCAATCAAACACCTCCTTGAATTTCAGAGTGCATTTTAGCTACGATAATTGAGCAGCAAGATACTACAAGTTGGAAAAGCAAGTTTCCCAGAGAGAGAGATCATGTTTTTATTCCTGGTGCATAGTTAGTCGTCTGTTTGCCCACTGACAGTGATTTAGAAGGAGCAAGTTTGTCGGCGTTAGCATAGCATGTAGGCTAATCTTGAGTGGAGTAGGTGAAGTGCATCTTGTGCCAGATGCCTCCTAAAGCTTGTTTTGAACTGGTGTTACCATTGCTGTGGTTCCTCGATTAAAAGTACAATCCATGCTTTGCTTTGTGATTTTAAAATGACAATTGTAATTGTTTTTTGTACTATAATACCACTGCACCGTACATTTGTAGCCCTTTGGAAAGGTTTATACAGTTTAGGTGAAGATTAATGAACTAGACTACATATAGAGTCATATTGCCCTCTACATTACAGCACGTATCAGCCATAGTGGAATATTAATCCAGCAGCTCACATCCTCTGCAAAAGCAGTTCATGTGTAGATTTTACCCAAAGGACAAAGTATCTTTAGACAGACTAGTGTCCATATACTAGTTTAGGATTAAAATGAAGGCTATTGAGCATAGAAGGCTAGTAACTTACGGTAGGGCTATAGTTAAGGACAAAACCTTAGTTCATGATACATTTTCATGATGCAGTATTTAGTTTTATTTCAGAGCCGCAGTGACAATACCTGTTCAGACATACAGATCAGATATTGCATATCAACATCACATGTTGTTCCTCAGACTGTACTCTTCTCTTTGAAGCTTGTAAACTGTAATGCTATAAAGTTTGTATTACTTTTCCAGGTACAAAGACAACAATGAGCAGCATACATTGTAGTCATAGAATGGCTCACAATAGCTGTCCCCATTAGACAAGCCTATCGTAGTACTTAGATATGTAAACTAGACTGGGCCTTAAAACAGGAATACATAAGTAATTCACATATTTTAAGTCAGTTAATTTCATATGAAATAATGACAGATTGGCTTTGTATGTGAATAACCATAAACCATGTAAAGTGTAAAGAGCGCTGGTGTTGCTCACACAGCCCTGTCAGAGTGTGCTGTGAGTCAGCGGTGTTTGGTTGGATGGATGCCTCTAAAAGTGAACTACTACACTACTGTCTGCTGTTTCAGCTTCTTGTTCCATCACTTCTTTGGTTCACTTCTACTTTAAACTACGCCTCTGACTGAAAAAGTAAAACATAAATAAATATATATATATATGAATAAGGCGTATGTCATTGGACCTAAGTTGTTCCGGCTGCTGTTTTACCAACAGCATTTTGCATTCCTCCTACACCACACTGGGACGATGCAAAATGTAGGAGTGAAGTCTTTAGGTGGTGACTTACCTTGATTTTGGATTGTGATTAACTTGATTTACTTTTTCCAAACAATGGGAAATGTGAATCATGCACATCATAATATTAGTGGAGTTGTAATTGGGACTATAGTTTATCCATGGCAATTCTGAGTTTGAAGTTTTCTTTTAGATTATAATCTTAATCTCTGAACTATTGCCAAATTACTGTTTACGGCTGTTATTGTTTATTTTTTATTGCTGAAGTACCTTATTTAACCATGAACCGCAATGTGCATTATACTTACTTGTACTTACTTCCACAGCTAAACATTCTTTGAAAACATTGACTAGCCACTTTAGAGATACCGTTAGAATACTATAGAGATATATTAATATGTAACTTGTTAATGTATGGCATTATTATCGGGCAAAATGGGTAAGTATAATTGGACACGTTCTACCCTAACCCTGTAGCCTAAACAGTTAGCATGTTGTTAGTTAGTAGAGTGACTTGCTCCGGTCTGGTCTGCCTGTCTGCCGGTCGGGTTCTCGGCCCCGACGGTGGCTGCAGATCAGATGAGGCCTTCACGTGATGCTAACGTCGTCTCTGTTTGTTTTTGTTTGTCCCCTCCCTCTGCCCCCCCCCCCGTCCCCCGCTGCAGGTCCCGGGCTGGCGTTCATAGCGTACCCCAAGGCAGTCACCATGATGCCTTTCCCAACTGTGTGGGCCGTCCTTTTTTTTATAATGCTGCTGCTGCTTGGCCTCGACAGTCAGGTGAGCACGGTGACGCTTGGTTGAGATCATGTTTGAAAGCCACACTGCGTAACATTTGAGAGGGGTGTATTACAAAGCGAAAGTATAGGGTTAGCGAGGTCATTTTGGGGTTAAAGGTTAAAGTCTTTATGACAGGTTCCCTAATTATAACTTAGTTTGGTGGTATAGAACCTGTGCTAAATATTTATCACAGTTTTACTTCCGTTAAGTTGCAATTACTGAAGACATTTTGAAAAACATAACTTTAAAAATGACAGGAAGCAGTGCTGGGTTCTAAAACGGAATCAATCTGTGATGTCATCAAAGGGCGACGCGACAATGAAAACACAGACAATTTGCACATAACTGACACAATTGTCTGACAGTTTGAACGATCATTCAACAAAATAAATATGTTATATGGGTTTTGGCTGTTGTTTAAAGTCTGGTTGCTAGGTAACAGTTGTGGAATTACTCTACCTATGTCATATTTGTGCTCATGTCCAACCAGGAAGTACAATTATAAACTTTACAAAAATGGTCAAACTGGAAACAAATAGGTAAAATGTTTTGTAAAATCTGGCATATAATTGTGTTCAGTGCATTTTAGTCATATAGACTTTAAGTTCCCAAATAAAATAAAAGACACCGCTTTGACCAGAATCCTGCTGCTTTGAGAAGAGGAGGAAGAGGGAGAGGAGCGCAGAGAGTGACAGTGAATATTCTTTTATTTCAGATTTATAAAGAGGAGTCATATTCAAACACATTTAGATTATGCAGGTGATTCCTAGATGGAATATTCTCATTAGCTTTCATTTTACTGTATTACATTAAAAACACGCTATAAACGTCTGAACAAAATGAAACACTATGTAACTTTGCACATTTGGCTTTGCATCTGTGCTGCTTGGCTCAGACATTAGAGCCGTTCATTCAGTCCATGGAGCTTATCGTGTCATTCATGACTTTAGCAGACAGGCCTAGTTCATGTAATAAAGCCCTTGTACAGATATATTGCAAAAGCATCTATTCGGGTCAAAATGAGACCACAGCGCTTTCTCTGTATCTATTTATAGAGCTTTTTATTTCCCGAGAAGCAGGAAGTGCTTCTCTATTGTTCTAATTGGTCAGCTGGTGTTGATCCCGCCCCCTTTTCTGTGAACGTGCACAAATGAATTGGGAACATCCGGGTTTGATAGAGCAAGCTTCATATTAAGACTCATCCAGAGACGCTCATGTCTGGGTTTGTCTAGCTGTAAGAGAACTGTATCCAGGATGAGTTCAACCAGCTTCGTAGCACAGGCCTCGGGGTGAAGGTCTCAGAACCAGAAAAGGAGAACAAAATTCACAAACTAAGAATTTGACACCTGCCTGTCAGAGCTTCTCCATGGAAACAAAACACTATCTGGCCAAGTTACGAGTCAGGTCTGTGGAGAGGCAAGCCTGCTCACAGTAAGGATGCATGTCCTTTAGCAGAAGTTGTCAAACTATGTAGTATAGTCAAAGTACTAGAAAAGTAATCATAACCTTGGACCTGTAAATATTTGATTCCTGGAAAGACGACTGGAGGGCACAGTTTGGGCATTTCTAACAGACTAAACATCAGGCACGGGTCCAGACCAAACTGACTGAGGGTGCATCCGAGTTTCAAAGGTACGCGAAGACATCATTTTACACGCTCAAACGAGAGTGCAGATACTTATACACCCTTGTAGGCCTGGGCCTGCTAAACATTGATAATGCAGTTCTAAAGTTAGCACTTCCTCGAAAACAGTTTCTACAAATGGCGCCAGCAACACGTGGCAGTGGTTACATAAGAGTGATCTTGTAGGGGTCCACAGCTGTTGCTTGGCCTGGATACTGAAGTATTTCTGTCTGTATCTATGGCTATAACACCTTGCATCTACATAGACTACGTGCTATGGTGCTAGCTTACGACACGCTAAACAAAGAGTTGTGACAGTGCATTAAGTCATTAAATTGCCTAGTAATTGATCAATTAGTGCTAATACTCATTGCCAGGAAATAGACCCTTCCAGGAGGGATGTCTTCAGAATAGTAACTAATGTAAACGTTCTGTCCCATTCATTTTAATGAGGTTGACGCTTGCATGTTTATTACATTTGGCTGCAAGTAATATGACTCAATATCTAATTACACCCTCTAGTTTCTAAAGTTCACCAGTATATGTAGGAAATGTGGTGCATGATGAAATGAAACTCTAATCAAATAGTCAAACTGTTGTGGTTGAGTGTTCAGAAAAACAGCGCTGGTTTTTCATAGTTAATATATAAATGTTTTTATTGCCCTATAAAAACCTGACTCGTACTGCCTCTCCTCCTACCTGTTTCCTTCAAAACGTTGGTCCTTTGAGTATAATATTCCACAGTATGGCTTAAAACGTATCCATCCATGGTTTTACTTTTCAATTTCCATGGAATCATGCATCTCCAGAAAGTTACATGTTGTCACTTTAAGTAAAATATAATGTTAAGAATGTTTTTCAAATAAACAACTTTTATTTTCTCCGTCATGTGTAGGTTGTGTTTAGTTTTGCAGACGTGGAAGTATTAAAGTATTAAAGGATACTCTAACTTCTTGTTCCAGTTTGTGGAGGTGGAAGGGCAGATCACTTCACTGGTCGATCTGTATCCGTCCTTCCTAAGGAAGGGTTATCGCAGAGAGGTCTTCATCGCTATACTCTGCTGCATGAGTTACCTGCTCGGACTCACCATGGTCACCAAGGTAACACTACACAGCAACTGCATCATAGTAACAGCATCACCATGGCAACCGCCTCCAGTGACTCATGTATTCTCTTAGTTAGACACATGCCAAATATTCCACACAGCCCCTCTAAAGGCACAGAAGATTCTTTTCTACAGAACTGTAGAATTATTATTACTTTTTTTCTATTATGCAGTGTTATATTGCAAAACGATGTATGTAAGGACCATTGCAAACCCATTAACTGTAGGATACTTAATGAAAGCTGTAGTTGTAAAGAGAGCTGCACATTTAATCACAGTTTGACAAGTATTGGAATGTCCTCTGCTAACAACTTAACAATTTAAATAGCTTTTTAAAACGCCATTGCTGTAAAAATGGGACTCTTTATTTCTGAAATTGTGCAGAACTAGTTGCTTTTGGTACAGTGTTCAACATTTGGGAAAAACAACCCATGTTTAGGCTGTTTGGGGTCCATGGGGACAGGACTATTTTGGAGCAGTCGTGAGAACTTCCCTCGGCTGTATTAATAGTCAGCAGGGCCTTTGGTTTTTCTCATCATCCAGGCCCAGAGTTTGACATGTTTGGTCTAAAAGCAGAAACAGTCTCAGATTGAACTAACCTGTTGTTTCTATTTGGACAAAACACAGAAGTCACAGAAGTCTCTGCCAACAAACTCCTTGACATTTTTATAAATCAACTTTCTCACCAAGAACCAGAACAAAAGTATCATCATTCTTCTTCTTCTTCTTCTTCTTCTTCTTCTTCTTCTTCTTCTTCTTCTTCTTCTTCTTCTTCTTCTTCTTCTTCTTCTTCTTCTTCTTCTTCTTCTTCTTCTTCTTCTTCTTCTTCTTCTTCTTCTTCTTCTTCTTCTTCTTCTTCTTCTTCTTCTTCTTCTTCTTCTTCTTCTTCTTCTTCTTCTTCTTCTTCTTCTTCTTCTTTCTTCTTCTTCTTCTTCTTCTTCTTCTTCATAGGCTGTGGGCACACATCTTCTTCTTCTTCTTCTTCTTCTTCTTCTTCTTTCTTTTTCTTTCTTCTTCTTCTTCTTCTTGGTCTATAGGCTGTGGCACACATCTTAATGCTCATTACCACCACCTTCTGGAAAGGAGTGTGAACCAGACTGTCCTACCTGCAAAAATGTGTTGAAATCATCCAGTTTTGCAAACAAACCTAAAACAAATACTTAGACATTCCATTCTGAATCAAACCTCATACATGTTTGAACCGTATCGTTCCGGTACCTACGGCAACTAATTAAAACATGATCCGACCTTCCGCTTGACCGCACTCACAAATCCCTGTCGGATTCTTACGTACTATATGTAATGGACCATGTAGACCTGGATGACTAAAGCTCCACATGGATAGGGCTTTTCACCTCTACTGTACGGCACTGGGACTGTGGGACTTAAAGACAATGCTCCAATCCAATACTGACCTGCTATGGACCCGATCACCCATCCAAAACTCTTACGCTGCCCCCTCTCTCTCTCCTGACATGGTTGCAGCACTGACCGTGTCGCATGACTATTTCTATGACACTTCAGGTTTGCCTAATGGGTTATAGCCAACTGTTCCCCCATTTCAGCAAAACGGACACTGGGGTTGACTTTGTCGCTCCACAACACAATCTAAGAGCTTGGTTGTTTTTTTAAGAAAGGTTTCTAACGCAGACTGATACACCATACAGCCATCATCCAAAACGGACCTTATCAGGGCTATATAGACTTCAGGGCACCTCTATCCGCCCCCACTCTTTACCCCTCTAACAACGTAGAATCTTCATACCTTTCTTAAATTTAGAGACTATGGTCTTACATGGTTTCCCCCTAGGTAAGCCTTTTATCAAACTGAACACAGCGACATTTTTAATCCGTTTAGTAAATACGACTGCCTTAATTTTGTCCACAGAGAACCCGAACTCCCATTACAAAGGCCAACCTTCAGTTTTAATCATGGCTTCTTGGATTTTCTTTCCAATATAGCCTACATTTCTCCCCCTCCTTTGCAGACAGGTCAACTCCAAAAGATTCCTCTACTCTCTGTTAACACATTATTATTCAGTAGGGCAAAAAGAACTGGACTGAAAATGCTTCCTTGCGGCGTACCATGTTCCACCACCAGTGCTGAACTAACTTCCGTACTCGTAACTGAAGTCCTTCTGTCTGTTGAAACGTTTTTAACCTACCTCCCATCCTCCCTCTGATGCCTAAATGATATAATTTGATACTTAGTGCCTGCTTCCACATCATATCATAAGACATTCCTTATTAGCTTGGGCCCTCCTACACTCAGCCTCTAGCCTCATAGTTCTAATCTGTTAGAAGAGCAGAACTCTTACATGTGTGTGCATCTCTGGTTCCGTCAGGGTGGCATGTACGTGTTCCAGCTGTTCGACTACTATGCAGCCAGCGGTGTGTGCCTTCTGTGGGTGGCATTCTTTGAATGCGTTGCTGTTGCCTGGGTTTATGGTAAGTTTTACGCAATGGCATTTTTATTTATATTGATTTTATTTATATTAGGTGACACTGAGAAAAGATATTGACATCATGAGAACTTCCTGCTTTAGCTGGTAGACTAATGCATTGCTCTGCCTATGTTTAGAATTAAATGCATTGCACAAACAGCTGAGTCCATTTATAATCTACTTATCAGAGTACGAGGTCATTTATAATTGACACAGACTATCTCCAGTTTATAAACAAACAGCCATTATGCAGTAGTTATAGAGAACCTTTAATGCAGAAATGAGTGATATTATCAGGGCGATCACGCAATTTTTCATTTGAACTCCTCCTGGTTAAAACGCGCTCTGAAGTGGTCCTTTTAAGTCTTCTGCACGTTTTCCGTCCTCAAACTGTGTTGAAACTGCTCAGAGACTGAAAGCCTGCTCCTATATCCAGTCCGTTTGGCTGCACCAGATGTGCACCGCTGCATGACATGAACTGCAGAAGTATTCATTCAGCCCACGTGGTTAAGTGATGAGCAGAAGCACATTAGTGGCTCTGGTAATCCTGTGAACTACATAGAGAGATTTGATCAAACTTCATATTATCAAAAACCTATACATGTGTAGAATTATATATTTTTTTTTAAAGTTTTGACCCAAAGTCAATGTGATCGGCATCGGCATGGCAACATTCCAGATGGTCGTATCAGTGAATGGAGCAACTCTAATATTAACTAAAAGAATATCTGACATATCACATATCTTCTCATTTCGAGTTGTACTTTATGTAAGTTGATATCGTTCAGTCGTTTGACCAAGTGTCGTTTGTTTCAGGCGTTGATAATTTCTATGATGCCGTTGAGGACATGATTGGCTACAGACCAAACCCTTGGATGAAATGGAGCTGGAGCGTCTTCACTCCTCTACTGTGTGTGGTACGTGTCGTTAATGTAGATTGACTCAAACCACATGATCACGCTACCGTCCTTCATATATATTTATGTGGTGCCATGCTGTGTGCAGGGCTGCTTCATTTTCTCCTTGGTCAGATATAAGCCATTGACGTACAACAAGGTCTACAAGTACCCAGACTGGGCCATCGGACTGGGCTGGACTCTGGCACTGGCCTCCATGATCTGTATCCCCATGGTGGTGGTCATCAAGATCATCCGCTCTGACGGGCCGCTCATTGAGGTTTGTATCGACTGGAACTTTAGGACGAACAGAAACGTTGGGATGTTTTTGTATTGTCAAAGAAATGACTAGTATCAGTTTAGTGGATTCCCTAAATTTAAAAAAAAAAACATAGCTGGAGTTGTATTGAGTTTCATTCGCGGTTGATTCTTTAATTCTGTTCACGAGGTGGTCTTGCTTCACTCTGTTTCAATTCTCCCTGGATTGTCATGTCAAAGTCCATAAATCTGAATGAATTTTACCCAGGTCATAATGCTTAATGGCTAGCTTTTAGTTTTGAAGTAATGTGTTTTCTATACATGGACATTATTTTGAATTCTAAAAGGGGAACGCAGCCATCCGCCATTTTGAAACTAAACTCTATGGACCAGGTTCAATGAATTGCCCATATTTCAAACTGAGCTGGAAACAGGTCTGCATTCTCAGGTAGAATTTGCTGTAACTGTCAGATTGCAGACTGTTGACCCGGTTTATGGTTCATATCTCTGTAAATACTGGACCCATCCACATGAAACAAAAACTGGCACAAAGTTCAACGTCTTCTCTGTCGGCGTAAAAGAACCAAAGAGAAAAGCCTCAGGAAGTGGTGCCAATAATCAGCTCCAACGACGTGATTGGTGTCAGTTGAAAGGACTTTAAACCATGAGATTAAAATGACAAATGTGTGGATTTCTTTATTGGACTTTCTCTTTAAAATACTGTGAATCTCTCGTAGAGTCACATAGGCCCTTGTCGACGGTGTCAAATTCTAGAACGTGAACACAACCTAATAATGAAGTAATTTTAGTCCACCATTAGAATTTAAAATGAATGAAATATTAAATCTATTTGTGTAACAGATTATAACCAATAAAAGCAAGCATATTTCCAGAAACTTTTTTTTCAATCTCCTGCTTTGTCTTCCTCTCTGTCCTTGCAGAGGATTAAGGCGGTGGCGGCCCCGGTGCGCGGAGGGGCCAGTTCTCGCCCTGCAGGTCACCGCGGCCTGAAGGAGCTCAGTTACCCCCTGGACCCCAACATGAACAAGGAGCTGCTGCTCAAGGCCCCCAGCCACACCATCGTCGAGACCATGATGTAGACCCACCAACCTAACCGCTTGGGGGCGCTCTCCGTGAGAAAAGCCCTCCTCTGTCCTCGCTTTCGGAGCTAGCTTTGTCTTTCTGTCTGTCTGTTCGTCTGGTGGACTCAAAAGGGTTTAAGGGGGGAAAAAAAGATCAAGTTGTTTAGGAAACTGTTGGGAAAGTAGTGGTTGTTTCTGTAAGCCTGGCCAGTCAGACCTACTGTGTTTGCGATTTATTGTAGATGAACTCACCAATGTCCAAATACGAATAATGATTCTAAAAGCAGTAACCTTTGCATCAAATTTCGAGCCCAAATGCCAATATAAAAATAATGTTTATCGCAGTCAACAATCAAGATCTTTTTGGTCAATTTTCAGCCACTCAAGGGTCATGGCTCATCTGAAGTTCTGTTAAAATCCGTTTCAAATTCCATGGAAAATGAATCTGGATGACTGGTCAGGCTAGGGCTTTCTTGATGATGACGAAGGGTACCAAACACATTTCAAATCTATTTCTTACTGAAGTTGTCCCTCTTTTCTAACTTTCTTGTGACTACATCTAGCACTTGTGTTTTATGAGTGGCAAATTTAAACCAGCTGAAAGACTTGAAATCAATCGATTTTTGAAAACATCCCGACTGACAAACTTGTGCCATAAGGTCTCTCCCATGTCATTTATTTCAAGTTTACAACTAAATTAAGCATGCAAAGGCATTTGGAAGACTTCTTTTTCTTGAACTAAACATTCAAAGACAGCGAGCTAAAGCTTAATTTGCCTTTGAACACTTTAGCCACAGCTGTATGTTAAAAAAAGAAAGAAAATCAATGTTTTTTTTTGTTTTTTACTGGCGTAGTCTAAAGAAATACTGCAGCCATAGGAATCGAACGTATGAGCACATAATCATAGAAATATAAAGCCATGAAAATTCCACTGTTTTGGGACCACAAAAAGGCTAAACGGACGTCTGTGTCTGAATTAAAAGGGTTTTTAGTTCAATATTCTTTGGAAAGTGAGGCTGTTTTTTTTTTTTTTTTATAGCGTTTATGAAATCCTAACCATAGCCATAGCTCTATTAAACTGTTAAATAGTGTATTCTGAGATTGTTATTCTATTAGAAACATCAAACTCCCAAACTGTCCGAGATAAAAGCACATAAACACAAACGATCCGGAAACCTTGACCTCTCACCTCGGAAACCTGAGCATGTATGTTAATCTCCTGTACGGTACTAGGCCTACGGAAAAGCCCATTGTTATATACTTGCATTATGTCAATTAACAAGTACATTTAAAGAACTTGTGACCTCTAGTTAAGGTACATAAAGATGAACAGGTAACGGGTTCAGACCAGTAACAGCGTCCCAACTTGCCTGCAAAGCACCAAAATGCATGATTGCTACTAGCTCAATGCTAATAATTGAATTGCTAAGACATTTTAAAAGGCCGCATTAAGGCTGCTATTCACTTTCCACCTCAGAAATGAAAAAACCCTTTTAGTTGAGACCCATTTTTTGACTCTGAATGAAAGCTGCTGAAGCTGGTTCTTGATTGCACCTTAGCACAAACCTGCCATAGCCTTATAGCACTGTACTTCATCTATGGTTTTCGGACTGGACTAAAATTGAATTGGAATGGTTATCTGAAAGGATTTGAAGTGTGGCGGTCCAACCCTTGAGTATAGGCTATTTGTGACGTACTGTATCGTAGTAGCTTATCGGTCGATATATCTATTTTCTCTATATCTTTCTCTGCCCTAGACCAGTTTACAATATAGGCTTTTCCTTTGCGGCTTACAACTTTGGACATTTATTACTATGACAACTACTTTTGTCCTCTTTCAATGTTTAAATTTTTATATTAAGACTATAATGTTATTGGTATTCACTATTGATGATATTGCTGTACTTTTGCATTTAAAGAAGGTCTTTTATTTTCTCGGCGTGCGTTTCTAGAGGCGGCCCACTGGCAGCTTTTCAAAGCACAAGTCCAGCAAACTAATGTTGAAAACGTGCCAGCGGCCGTGACTATAAATGTGGGGTTTAAACGCTTTTGTTTTCTGTATATACCAATGCTCAGTATTTTCATTTGAAGGACACTTATTTACATGTCAACAAAAAATAGATGCCAATTTATTTGACACAGTTTGGAACGATTCGGGTCGGACGACATGCAGTTAGAGACTTTGACAGACAATTAGGCAGTTTTAAATGCAAATTACACGCAGATCTTCATGAAGTGCGGTTTTTACGATTGAAACTAGTCGTGCATCACTCTTAATGCACTTAAAACAGAAATAACTTTCTCAGTAAACAAAATAAAGATGCACTTACGGAACATTTGCACTTATGCTAGGCTATGTGTGAGTGTGCAAAGCTCTAAACACGCACTTAACGTTGAAGTCTGTTGCACAGAACGAGCTGCATCATGACTTACCAAAAAAAAAAAAAATCCAACATGGCCGCCATTCGAATTGATTTGTCCAAACTGTGTCAGAACATAAGTTGAACCCAAAATCCCATAGTCTAAAAGGTGCACTTGAGCCCCTAATACTCCTACCATTATTACTTCCTATTAATACTAGCATTTGATGTACATTCATTTTTTATATCTCTTTGAAATCAACGATTTTTCCATTTGCCTAAGCGTCACCAGCCCATCTCTCAGGAGTTCCTCTCTTGTGCTTTTGTATCTACTGTACCAGGATGAAAAAAATACTGCCCTCCATTTTGAAGCATAAGTACGGAGAGTTGATTTTATTGCTGCACCTTATTTGTACAATTGGGATCCATATCAGAGGCCAGATACACTGCCATCGTCTAAAATCAGGGTCCTTCGCATGTAAAGTTTTAAAAATGCAACTGATGAGCACACAAAATCATTGAGACCAATTCATAGAAGCTTTTTCATATCATATATAAATCCAAACATATATTTTTTACAATTCCTCCATGATTGATATTGTGTGTTTTAGCTAAACACCTTTGCATTCTTCCGTACTCCATACAATGTTTATTTTTTTATTAGTATGGCTGTAAGTTCCTCTTAAAAGATCTTTGCACAACATTTTAACTGATAAAGAGTTCAACTTCTAACAATAGCAACTTAACTAACTAACATAACTTGACGGACATTGGCAGTTAGCATAGAAACTTATTCGGGTATGATTAGCAAGCTAATGTTAGCATTGAAACGTATTCAGGTATGCATAAATAAGCAAGCATATAATAATATTTAATTTTGTAAATTTAGTAACCTCTTGCTATGGCCTACATGTCTCTTTTTATATACTTTTATCAAATATTTAGCGAGATACCTAAAATAGCTATATTGGCTTATTCTGCTAGCTAGCGTACTCAGAGAACAGAAGCTACTCAACACTAAGAACGAAATTGGGTTGAAAGCTTGTGCTAAGATCTCTTACTATGAAACACAAGCCACATATCGTAACATATGCAGTCGAGTTATACATTTATAGTTCTTATACATGTATTTCAAAAACCTTTGCCTTTCTACACTCCCCGTCCGTTAGCCTAACCTCTATGTTTTATTTAAAGCATTAGCAAACATGCACATGAATGTTGAAATGTGAAAGTCACCTCTGGGTGTAAGGGTTTTCTGAATATTTTTTAACCTGGTAAAAGCATAGTTTTATTTTTATTTGTTGATGATTTTACTCGGGTAATTTTTTTGTTGTCATTTATAACTGTGTGTCTTTTTCGCATTTGCCTTTTGTATTCCAAATATTTGTACCTCTTTCATTGGTCTGTCAATCAACAAAACAAAAAAACTGCAACCTGTATGTGCAATACTTTGTAGAAAACTTTAATTTTTACGCTGGTTATTCCAAAGTGGTACTTTATAAATAAGCTTGTGAAGAATTTGAACAATCAGGGTCCAGCTGAAGTAGGCAACAAATTGCTCCAAATTGTGACGAAGAAACCAAAACCGAACCACTACAGCATCAAAGATATCGTGGTTCGAAATGCACTGAAAGAAACAAAAGTAAACCATTTATAACCCCTCAAACTGATTTGAAATGTAAAGAGGGTGAGGCTTTTATTTTGAAATGCAAAAACACTGCCACTAAGCCCACTGTCTGTACGGCTGCATAGAATCAACACACTTATACTATGACGCTACAAAACGCAAACCGTTACGCAATTAATCCAATCAATAAACAACCGTCAAGTTCGACAAATTAACAACTGCACGATGTAACATTTCTGCTCGTCTCCATGGAGATGTTATTGCTCGCAGAGTTACGTCATAATTGCTAACCACAACATTTGAAATTGCGACAAAATTGATTGGAAAACAACATTATCATTGCCATACAACTATGTCACTTTGATTTTATTTTATTATTTTCCCTTTTCATGTGTTCATGTTCACGACACTGCTGCCTTAGCGCATTATCAAAACAACCGCAGACTTGAGTTTGAATTAAAAACGGCCTATAATTTTTTTCAAACTTATACAACATACTAAATCATACAATATTTAGTATGTTTTCCATTTTTACTGTGTAAGCAACATTATATTCGTACAAGCATTTCTATAGATCTTTCATCAATTTAACGACATTAGTTACTCAAAGAACCATAGTTACAACCATAGTTACAGATTCTCCTTGCTAGGGATTGTGGGAAATTGAGTCCTGCTGTTATTTGTATGGTAAGTCCTTCCTTGTACAAGCTGTATTCCAGTCAACCCTTTTGGAGAATGTAAAATGGGGAAATGTTTTTAATTCTTGTTGAAAACATTTTT
>BJKM01000833.1:0-32500 GCA_015082035.1 Chaenogobius annularis
GTTCCCTCTGTCACAGGTTATAGTTGTTTCCGGTTCCCTCTGTCACAGGTTATAGTTGTTTCCGGTTCCCTCTGTCACAGGTTATAGTTGTTTCCGGTTCCCTCTGTCACAGGTTATAGTTGTTTCTGGTTCCTCTGTCACAGGTTATAGTTGTTTCTGGTTCCCTCTGTCACAGGTTATAGTTGTTTCCGGTTCCCTCTGTCACAGGTTATAGTTGTTTCTGGTTCCTCTGTCACAGGTTATAGTTGTTTCTGGTTCCTCTGTCACAGGTTATAGTTGTTTCTTGTTCCTCTGTCACAGGTTATAGTTGTTTCTGGTTTCAGGTTACGGCCTAATGACCGACGGCTACACGACGTTCATCAACGCCTCCACCTGCACCGTCAGCTTCCAGCCCACAAACCCTCCCATCGTGTTCGACCTGCCCAACCCGCCCTCGTCATGAGACTCCGCCCACATTCGTGGACCCCCCCACCTGAGGCCACGCCCCTTTTCTCCTGCACTGCAAGGAATCCGCCTCTGCACAAGTTTAAAACCGTTTGACTCGGAGTAGTTTTAGCTTTATTATTCACTTTTTTTGGATGGTTTTAAGCTTGCGTCGACGTGCCCCGCCCCGCCCCGCCCTGCCCCGCCCTGCCCCGCCCTGCCCCGCCCCGCTCCAAAACCAGCACCTCTTTTATAGAAATACTTCTTCTTCTTCTTCAAACAGAAAACTCCAAAATGGCAGCGTTTTGTAAAGCGGCCCCTGGTCTTCAGCTTCGGTGACTCTCTGGACGTTTGTACGCACTCGAAATGCGACGCCGACTTTTGGGTTTTTTGCAATTTTTTCTCTGAACTGTTGTTGTAAAAAGACAAGACTTTCTGGGGGATTCAATAATACTTTTGGGGGAGCTGACGCTGGAGGATCTCGGCGTTGGCGTTGGTGCCATAATGTCTTTCAAAATGCTGGTGAAAGTATGATTACGCTCAAACAAATCCTGTGATTTCGTTTCATATTAATCTTTAAAATATATGTGGTTTTCTTGAATGTTGATGGTATTTTTAAATTAAACTATTGTAAATATTTATGGAGTTGAACGTGGCACACGCCGAGGCTCCAAAGCCAAAGGGTCCCAGGTTCGAGTCTCCTGCCCCTGATGAAGGACAGCTCATTGAAAGGCACAGTTTGGTCTCACTTTACAACAATTACACCTTTAATTACCCTTAAACGACACACATTCGGCAGAGTTGACGTTTCCTCTGGTCTGACCCGGTTCTGACCCGGTTCTGAACCGGTTCTGACCGTGTTCCTCGTCACAAACATGTCTGCAGTCTTCACATTCACACGTTCATCCTCGACTCAGGTCTGATAAAGCAGAATGTGTGTCCTTTAAGTCTCCCGATGAATCCCAATGTTTTGCTTTTATTCAGTCTGATTTAGTCCTGGTTTGGTCCTGGTTTGGTCCTGGTTTGGTCCTGGTTTGGTCCTGGTTTGGTCCTGGTTTGGTCCTGGTTTGGTCCTGGTTTGGTCCTGGTTTGGTCCTGAGCACTTTCACAATGTCTTTAAAACGAATTATAACGAATGAAAGTTGAATCTGCTTCGTGTTCGGTCTAAACCAGGTCTAAACCAGGTCTAAACCAGGTCTAAACCAAGTCTAAACCAAGTCTAACCAAGTCTAAACCAAGTCTAACAGGATTTAATAAGAATTAAACCAGGTTTTAGAGATTCTTCTGAATCTATTTTTTGTTATAATTTGTTTTAAATTTGAAAATACTTTGTTGAATGTGATTCTGAATTCATATTTTCCACTGCTGGACTTTGATTTGATTTGATTTGATTTGATTTGATTTGATTTGATTTGATTTGATTGCGTCGTTAAAAACTCGTTCCGTTGCTCTCAAGTCGAGCTTGAATCGAGCTGTATATTTTCAATGTTTCTGTCTTTGATCCGTTACATTCATTCAGTCATCGTCCAATCAGTTATCCTGGTTTCAGCGCCCCTGGAGGACACACACAGAACTGAGATGGATGTAAAATATATATGAGATTTATTCACGTGTATCATTGTGTTTCTTTCTAAAAAAAATAAGTGCTTTCTTAATGTTTTCTATTCCGCGAGGACGGAGGGACGCGCGAGGGTGACGTGGGGATGAGAGCGGGAAGGACATGCGGCAAACCCACCACCTGGCACCGTTTAGGCTTTTCCTGTCGTTTGCACAAATTTAAAGCGCTCCAGTTTGTAAAACATGAAAAAGACCTTGAATGGGCTCTGTTTTATTCAATTGGTCGTTGAAGTGCCGTGAAGCCCCCACCTTTGCATTCGCTCATTTTGTGCGACGAGACTTTGAACTTTGAACTTTGTGTCCGTTTTTGTTTCAGTGTGGATCGGTCCAGTTTTGTAAAGTCAAGACATGACCCTTAAACCGGGTCAAACGTCTTCTGTGTGTCAGATAAACCCCGACCTCTGACCTCGACCTCTGCGTTCAAATGAACCAACATCTGTTTCACTTAAGTTTCTCCATGTGCCCCCCGTGTCCCTCCATGTGCCCCCGTGCCCCCGTGTCCTCCATGTGCCCCCCGTGTCCTCATCTGTCCCCCCGTGCCCCATGCCCCCGTGCCCCCGTGTCCCCATGTGCCCCCGTGTCATTGCCCCCTCATGTGCCCCCGTGTCCCAGTGTGCCCATCGTGCCCATGTGCCCCCGTGACCCGACCTCCTGGCCGCCCCCCCGCTGTAGCTGTTGGTCCAAAGAGAGAGAAACTGAATCTGCAGGCGTAGGATTTTGCCTGACTAAACTAAACTATCTGAACTGATCCGAGCTTTGTACACTGGCTCTCTTAAGCCTGCGTAGTTCGACTCAGGGCTTTTTAAACCTGGCTCTCTTAAGCCTGCGTAGGTTCGATAGGGCGTTGGCTGTAACTTGCTCTCTTAAGCTGCGTAGGTTCGTCCGGGCTTTGTTAAACCGTGGCTCTCTTAACCTGCGTAGTTCGATCTGTAGGTTCCATTCGTTACTAAACGTTTTCTTCTGATGACTGTTTCCATGCTACTTAGCAAGACCAGAAACCCTTTGTTTGGAGTAACTCTGTGTCTCTCTTAAGCTCTGTTGTAGCTCGTTTGGTTATCGTATGTGATTATTCATTTATATTATTATTATTATTATGTGGCTTTATATGCAAAGTAAATCGCAGATTTGTTCAACTGATGTGTGTATTTTGCTCAGTGAAAACATATTCAGACGTCTTCATTTGCACGCAATGTTGTGGCAGGTTCGCACCAGAGCCTTTTCAGTTCGCATGGCGCTATGCATAATCGCGACAGCTTCTAGGCGCACGCTTCATCGCACGCTTTCAATTCGCACAGGCTCATTCGCACGCTTTCATTCGCACGCTTCATGTCGCACGCTATTCACTATTATTCGATAGCTTCACCGCAGCCACGCCATCTCGCTTCGCACTCGAACCTGGTAAGGAGGGGTGTCCAATCAGAATTGAAAAAGGTTATTGTCATTGGGTTAGAGTTTAGTGAAAATGCTATTATCAGGAGGCTCCGCCCTGTGGGTGGGGCTTACACAGACTCGATCTGCAGATTGAGAATGACTTTTGGATGAAAGTCGAAACGCTTGTTTTCAAAAACGGTGCTCAGTTTACTCAAACTGAATATCAGAATCAGAATCAAAAGTCAGAAAGAGTTTCTTGCATTGCATCAAGAACAACTTCAACAAACAGAACTTGTCTCGGCCTCTATAGGAGGTGCAACATAAAACACTGAGCAATATAAAACATACATATTCACATCAAAAAGGGCATTAAGAAACAATTTAAAATTACTATACAATAAAAATAAAAATAGCGATTTCTATGTTCACAAGTTTACAGTTATGTTTAAAGTTGTAGTGCAGAAAGTGCAGTGCAGTGAGTGGTTTGAATACTGCAGTTAATGACAGTGTGTTTTGAAGTGTTCATGAGTCCAACTGCAGAGGGAAAGAAACTATTCTTGTGGCGGGAGGTTCTGGTCCGGATGGACCGTAGCCTCCTGCCTGAGGGGAGTGGCCTCCTGCTGAGTGGCGAGTAGGTCCTGCTGCTCTGCAGGGAGTGGTTCAACAGACCATGTCCAGGTTGAAGGGGTCAGCTGTGATCCGACCTGCTCGTCCCAGCCTGGAGACGTACAGGTCCTGCAGAGATGGAAGTCTGCAGCCGATCACTTCTCAGCAGAACGCACAATGCGCTGTAGGTCTCTGTTTGTCCTGGCTGTGGCTCCAGCAGAAGGGCGCTGTAGTCTGATGGTCGTGTAAAAAGAGCAGAGAAGAGAAAGTACACAGCCCTGTGGAGCTCCTGTGCTGATAGTCCGAGTGTCTGAAAGACATTCTTCCCCAGCCGCACGCACTGCCTCCGATCCGTCAGGAAGTCAGTGATCCACCTGCAGGTGGAGTCGGGCTCGTTGGCTGGGAGAGCTTGTCCTGGAGCAGAGCAGGGAGGTGTGTTGAAAGCAGAGCTGAAGTCCACAAACAGGATCCTGGCGTAGGTTCCCGGGAAGTCCAGATGCTGCAGGATGAAGTGGAGTGCAGGTTGATGGTGTCGTCTACAGACCTGTGTCTGTAGGCGAACTGCAGGGGGTCCAGCAGGGGTGTCCAGCAGGGGGTCCGCAGGGGGTCCAGCAGGGAGGAGGTGAAGGACTTGAGGTGGGGCAGGACAGGCGTTCAAATGACTTCATGACTACAGACGTCAGCGCCACAGGCCTGTAGTCATTAAGTCCAGTGATCCGGGGCTTCTTGGGGACGGGACAATGATGCGGACTTGAAGCAGGCTGGGCGTGGCATGACCCCAGGGAGGTGTTAAAAATGTCTGTGAGCGGGTCTATGCTCCTGCGCAATGTCTTTAATGTAGCGGCAGAGACGCCGTCTGGTCAGCAGCTTTTCGGGGGTTATTTCCGAAATAGCCTGTGAACATCGTTCCTGAACTGAGAGGGTGGTGGGGGAGGTGGGGGGGACAGGTTTGGGTTGGCGGAGGTGGCCACCGTGGGGAGGGGGTGGTCACATCAAACCTGGAGTAGAAGGTGTTAAGTTGCTCAGCCAGTTTTCGATTGTCCGCAGCAGGGGGGGCTCGGGGCTTGTGGTTGGTGAGGAGCCGGAGCCCCTCCACACGGAGGCGGGGTTGTTGTCAGAGAACTGGCTGCTTCAGACGCGTATTGTACTGTGATCTCGCTCGAGAAACTCTTTGCTAATCCATACTTTGCGTCTTTGTAGCGCCCCTGTCTCCAGCCCTGTGCGCTGCCTCCTTCTGCTGCCTTAACTGCCTCAGTTTTGGAGTGAACCAGGGTTTGTCATTGTTGAAAGTGACTTTGGTTTGTGTTGGTATGATGCGTCCTCACAGAATGTATGACGTCACAGTGTCGTGTCCTCATCCAAACTCTCTGTGGCAGCTCTGAAGACCTCCCAGTCTGTAAATGTCCAAAACAGCACGTAGCTCCTCCACTGCCTCATTGGTCCACTTCTTAGAGGTCCTCACTGCAGGTTTGGAGAGCTTCAGCCTCTGTCTGTACGTGAGGATCAGGTGGACATGGCGTGATCTGAAAGCCGAGAGCAGCGCGGGCCACGGCGCGGAAGCGTTATGACTTGGATTTTTTTATTGTGGTAACAGTGATCCAGCGTGTTCTGCTCTCTGAGCGGAACTTTAATAAACTGTCTGTACTTTGGTAGTTCGTGGCTGAGATTCCCCTTGTTAAAATCACCCAGGATAATACACAAGGGGTCCGGGAAGGTCCGCTCCACACTCAGAATCTGAGTGTGGAATATTCTTCCACAATGGAACCCTCCTGGACGAATGAGGGATTACACCGACAGTGCAGTGAAGGGTTATTGGTTTGAATAGTTAAAGTGGGAGGAGTTAAGTGTACATGAGTCCAACAACAGAGGGAAAGAAACTGTTGTGGCCTCCTGCCTGAGGGGAGTAGCCTCCTGACTGAGGGGTGTGGCCTCCTGCCTGAGGGGCGTGGCCTCCTTCCTGAGGGGAGTAGCCTCCTGACTGAGGGGTGTGGCCTCCTGCATGAGGGGCGTGGCCTCCTTCCTGAGGGGAGTAGCCTCCTTCCTGAGACAAGTAGCCTCCTGACTGAGGGGTGTGGCCTCCTGCCTGAGGGGCGTGGTCAAATAGACCTTGTCCAGGGTGAGATGGTCAGCTGTGGTCCGACCTGCTCGTCCCAGAGCCCTGGAGGTGCATGTGTTCAGGGAGAAGAACAGAGGAGAAAGTGCACAGGCCTGTGGAGCGCCTGTGCTGATATACTTCCCCAGAGTGCTCCCCCTGCAGGTGGAGTCTGCAGCTGCTTGTCCTGGAGCAGTCCTGACATAATGAACCCATGAACAACAAAAATGAGAACGCAGAAAACAGACATTCAATATTTCGAAGAAACGCGTGAAAGCGATCGAACCGAAGCTCGTCATCGCAGGGGGAGGAGCCAAATACATTTGTAACAGAGTAACTTTGGGACAACGTTTTGAATGTGAAGACAAAGATGGCAGATACGTGCTGGGTAAAGTAAGGGTTTTATTCCACTTTATTGACTGTGTGCTCCACCAGGGGGCGATATCACCTTCTATTCTATTCGACCAAACCAGAAATGTCCCAATGTGAGGCATTTTCTTCAAAAAATTGGTCCAATGTCTGGATACAAACTGAAATGACCTCATTCTGGCGCCCCCCTCTGACCTTTAGATGGACCTCTCCGTGGTTTGTCTGTCATGTTCCACAGTGTGCCTTTAACTTGGTCTTTCGTGCACTCATTCTACTGCAGGTGTTTCTCTGCTAAACGTGTAAAACCTGCATTCTTATATTGTCCACAGACTCGCCTCTCCACAGAGCTGACCCGTAACTCGGCTGCGTCTCCTGCCCGTCTCCGTGGAGATAGACAGTACAATCTCCATACAAAAGTGACATATTCGACACAGTCACAGAAGTTAGATATGATTGACATCTTCAGACACATTTCATGATGAATATTTGAGGTGGATTGAGGACCTCAGAGCGCCGTGCATCTTCATCTGAAAGCCACAAACCTCTGTTGAAGACAGTGACGAGAAGGTTCTGAGCAGGAGAAGAGTTAAGGAGGACATTTGTGTTCAAAGAGAGAACTGAGGTTCAGCCTCCCGATCGTGGACCACAGTGTGCTGAAACCATGGAAACGCCCGGGACATTCTGATGCTCATCAGGTTCTCCATGTCCAGAAGAAACAACGGAATCTTTTTCTACAATGGAACACTCCTGGTCGAATGAGGGATTACACCGACTAAATTAGCATGTTTTAGCATGTGTTAGCAGCATTAGCGTAGGCGTTAGCGGCCGCTCAGAGCTGTGACATGTGCAGATTCACAACTCATGTGAAATCAGATCACACCTGTTCTCCACCAACGCTCGAGCTGGTCAGGAGCAACCCTACGGTGCAGCATGGTGGTGGAGCATCAGCTGTGGAGATGTTCTTCACCAGGATCTGGGAGACTAGTCAGGATCCAGAGAAAGTTACAGAGACCTCCTTGATGAAAACCTGCTCCAGAGGCTCTGGACCTCAGACTGGAGCCAAGGTTCATCTTCAACCAGACGAGCCTCAGCACAAAGCCAGGAGAACAAAGGAGCTGCTCCAGGACAACTCTGTGAATGTCCTTGAGCGGCCCAGAGGCCACACTTGAACCCAACTGAACATCTCTGGTTCTGGAGGAAACAGACACGGGCAGAACATGCAAACTCCACTCAGGAAGACCCTGTCCATGAATCGATCCCAGGACGTTCTGACAATGATGATGGCGAGTGGTTGTGTGATTCAGTGTTTCACCACCAGAGGGCTCTTGGAACAGTTTCAGATTATAAAATAAGGTCAAATGTAATATTTTTGTGGGGATTTTGGACATAAATATCATTAAACTAAGAAAATATAAATGACAAAATGTTTATGATTTTCTGACGTTGACGCCTGACTCTGGCACCAGCAGGAGGCCGGTCCATGTTCGGTCCTGACTCTGGCACCAGCAGGAGGCCGGTCCATGTTCGGTCCTGACTCTGGCACCAGCAGGAGGCCGGTCCATGTTTAGTCCTGACTCTGGCACCAGCAGGAGGCCGGTCCATGTTCGGTCCTGACTCTGGCACCAGCAGGAGGCCGGTCCATGTTCGGTCCTGACTCTGGCACCAGCAGGAGGCCGTCATGTTTAGTTCCTGATCTGGCAACCACGCAGGAGGCCGGTCCATGGTTTCAGTCCTGACTCTGGCACCAGCAGGAGGCCGGTCCTGTTGTCCTGACTCTGGCACAGCAGAGCCGTCCATGTGTCCTGACTCTGGCACCAGCAGGAGGCCGGTCCATGTTCGGTCCTGACTCTGGCACCAGCAGGAGGCCGGTCATGTTTAGTCCTGACTCTGGGCACCAGCAGGAGGCCGGTCCATGTTCGGTCCTGACTCTGGCACCAGCAGGAGGCCGGTCCATGTTTAGTCTGACTCTGGCACCACAGGAGGCCGTCCATGTTAGTCACTCTGGCACCAGCAGGAGGCCGGTCCATGTTCGGTCCTGACCTGGCACCAGCAGAAGGCCGGTCCATGTTCGGTCCTGACTCTGGCACCAGCAGGAGGCCGGTCCATGTTTAGTGTCCTGACTCTGGCACCAGCAGGAGGCCGGTCCATGTTCAGTCCTGACTCTGGCACCAGCAGGAGGCGGTCCATGTTCGTCCTGACTCTGGCACCAGCAGGAGGCCGGTCCATGTTAGTCCTGACTCTCGGGCATCCAGCAGGAGGCCGGTCAATGTCGGTCTGACTCTGGCACCAGCAGGAGGCCGGTCCATGTTTAGTCCTGACTCTGGCACCAGCAGGAGGCCGGTCCATGTTGTCCTGACTCTGGCACCAGCAGGAGGCCGGTCCATGTTACGGTCCTGACTCTGGACCAGCAGGAGGCCGGTCCATGTTTAGTCCTGACTCTGGACCAGCAGGAGGCGGTCCATGTTTAGTCCTGACTCTGGACCAGCAGGAGCCGTGTCCATTAGTCCTGACTCTGGCACCAGCAGGAGGCCGGTCATGTTGTCTGACTCTGGCACCAACAGGAGGCCGGTCCATGTTTAGTCCCTGACTCTGGCACCAGCAGGAGGACCGGTCCATGTTTAGTCCTGACTCTGGCACCAGCAGGAGGCCGGTCCATGTTTAGTCCTGACTCTGGCACCAGCAGAGGCCGGTCCATGTTAGTCCTGACTCTGGCACCAGCAGGAGGCCGGTCCATGTTTAGTCCTGACTCTGGCCCAGCAGGAGGCCGGTCCATGTTCAGTCCTGACTCTGGCACCAGCAGGAGGCCGGTCCATGTTGTCCTGACTCTGGCACCAGCAGGAGGCCGGTCCATGTTTAGTCCTGACTCGGCACCACAGGAGGCCCGGTCCATGTTCGGTCCTGACTCTGGCACCAGCAGGAGGCCGGTCCATGTTCAGTCCTGACTCTGGCACCAGCAGGAGGCCGGTCCATGTTCGGTCCTGACTCTGGCACCAGCAGGAGGCCGGTCCATGTTCAGTCCTGACTCTGGGCACCAGCAGGAGCCGGTCCATTTTAGTCCTGACTCTGGCACCAGCAGGAGGCGGTCCATGTTCAGTCCTGACTCTGGCACCAGCAGGAGGCCGGTCCATGTTAGTCCTGACTCTGGCACCAGCAGGAGGCCGGTCCAGGTTTAGTCCTGACTCTGGCACCAGCAGGAGGCCGGTCCAGGTATTAGTCCTGACTCTGGCACCAGCAGGAGGCCGGTCCATGTTAGTCCTGACTCTGGCACCAAGCAGGAGGCCGGTCCATGTTCGGTCCTGACTCTGGCACCAGCAGGAGGCCGGTCCATGTTTAGTCCTGACTCTGGCACCAGCAGGAGGCCGGTCCATGTTCGGTCTGATCTGGCACAGCAGGAGGCCCCTGCCATGTTTAGTCGACTCTGGCACCAGCAGGAGGCCGGTCCATGTTTAGTCCTGACTCTGGCCCAGCAGGAGCGCGGTCCATGTTTAGGCGACTCTGGCACCAGCAGGAGGCCGGTCCATGTTCGGTCTGACTCTGGCACCAGCGGAGGCCGTTGTAGACATAATATTTTCATTTACGAAACAACATCCAAACATTTAAGTTTATGCAAAACTATACATGGGATTAGCATGAATCCACACGTCGCTGGTTTATTCATCGTTTCTGGGAAATAAATCTAAAATATTCCGTTTTTCTTCCTCTCGTGGACGTTTCCATTGAGATGTAAATGCTGCGGCGAAGATCCCGAGACGCAACGCCAGATTCAAATGTCAATAGTCATTTTAGACTTCCGACAATCAGGAGAGAGTCAAGGATTGGTGGGCTCAGGGGAGGGGGGGAGGAGGGGGGGGAGGGGGAGGAGGGGGGGAGAGGGGGGAGAGGGGAGGGGGGAGGAGGGGAGGGGGAGAGGGGGAGGAGAGGGGAGGAGGGGGAGGAGGGGGAGAGGGGGAGGGGAGGAGGGGAGAGGGGAAGGGGAGGGGGGAGAGGGGGAGGAGGGGGAGAGGGGGAGGAGGGGGAGAGAGGGGAGGGGGGAGGGGAAGAGGGGAGAGGGTAGGGAGGAGAGGGGAAGAGGGAGGGGAGAGGGGAGGAGGGGAGGGGGGGAGAGAGGGGAGGGGAGAGAGGGGGAGAGGGAGAGGGGGGAGGTGAGAGGAGGGGGAGAGGGAGAGGAGAGGGGGGAGGAGGGGGGGGAGGGGAGAGGGGGGAGAGGCGGAAGGGGGAGGGGGGGGGGGAGGAGGGGAGAGAAAGAGAGAGTAGTGAGAGGGGGGAAGAGGGAGAGTAGGAAAGAGAGGATGAATATGTGGAGAGGAGAGAGGAAGAAGAGGAGATGGGGAGGAGGGAGGAGGAAAGAGGAGAGGGAGAAAAATGGGGGGTGAGTGGAAGGGAGAGAGGAAAGGAGAGGGGGGGGAAGGAAGAAAGAGAGGGGGAAGAGGGAGGGGAGGGGAAAAGAGAGAGAAGAGGAGGAAGAATGAAGGAGGGAGAGGAGGGGGGACAAGAAGGAAGAAGAGGAGAGGGCGAGAGGAGGGGGATGAGTGAGAGGAGAGAGAGGCGAGAGAGAGAGAGAGAAAGAGAGGAAAGAGAGGAAAGAGAGGAAAGAGAGGAAAGAGAAGGAGGGAGGAAGAGGAGGGAGGAAGAGGAGGGAGGAAGAGGAGGGAGGAAGAGGAGGGAGGAAGAGACTGACACTTTGAGCTTTCCTGGTTTAAACACACACTTTTGACCTGATTTTGACCTTGTTCAAAGAGACAAACGGCGAACGACACACAAACACACACAGATTAAACACGGTGTTGTTGTTATGACGTCAGATTGTTCTTTTAGGTACAAAAGGAGACGTTCTGGAGCGTAGAACCTTCTCCAGCCGCAAAAACACACACCGAAGAACGTCAGCGGCTCCAAAAGTCCAAAAGTTTGTTCTTTCCACCGGCGCAGGAGAAACACAGGCACGTCTAACAGCAGCTCAGGACCAAGGACAGCGCCACGGAACGAGACGGAACGAGACGGAACGAGACGGAACGAGAAGGAACGAGACGGAACACATGACGACACGGAACACGTGACGAGACGGAACACGTGACGAGACGGAACACGTGTCGAGACGGAACACATGACGAGACGGAACACGTGTCGAGACGAACACGTGACGAGCCGGAACACGTGACGAGCCGGAACAAGTGTCGAGACGGAACACTAAATAAAGCAGCAACGCTGGTGTTTTCAAACGTCGGACTCAAAAACGAGACGCCGTTGTGACCGTTCTCCGCTCAAATAACGTCCGAGTCCGAGTGTTGAGTGGAAGTGTCCTTTAGCTCCCCCCTACCGTTAGCAAATGAGCTAAACGCTAAGCTAGCACGAAACAACAAACGCCTGAAGTTAACGGGCAAAAACATGACCAAGACAAACTCTGTTACGGCCTCTTTAGTCTCTCTACTGCCCCCTGCTGTCTGCGGACCTGCTCGGACGCCGTTATGAATGCACAGTGATGCTAATGCTAATGCTAATGCGGTTTACACGGAGCTCCGCCCTCAGTCGATGTTTTACAAACTGTAAATGTGACAATGACGTTTGGGTCGATAAGACCCTTGATTAAAGCCCTAAAGTGATGAAGTGGTGATTGTTCTTCGACGTCTGGAACACAAACTCGAGGAGAACGTCTCAAAACGACACTTGAACTCAACACTCAGAAACGTGCGGCTCAAGCAGAGAAAGGTCACGAGTTCAGCTGTCGCTCTGGGCCGTTAGAGTTCTGTTGATCTGGGCCGTTAGAGTTCTGTTGATCTGGGCCGTTCTAGAGTGGGCCATTAGAGTTCTGTTGATCTGGCCGTCTAGAGTTCTGTTGCTCTGGGCCGTTAAGTTCTGTTGATCTGGGCCGTTAGAGTTCTGTTGATCTGGGCCATTAGAGTAGGCCATTAGAGTTCTGTTGATCTGGGCCGTTAGAGTTCTGTTGATTTGGGCCGTTAGTTAGAGTTTTCTGTTAATCTGGGCCGTTAGAGTTCTGTTGCTCTGGGCCGTTAGAGTTCTGTTGATCGTGGGCGTTAGAGTCTGTTGCTCTGGCCGTTAGAGTTCTGTTGATCTGGGCCGTTAAGAGTTCTGTTGCTCTGGGCCGTTAGAGTTCTGTTGCTCTGGGCCGTCAGACGAGCCGCCGTCGTCCTTGGACGTGGCCCAAACAAACCGTGACCTTTCACCTCTGAACGCTTTGTTTCTGCATCAGGGTCAAAAGTGTGATTTACAGCGACAAAGACATCCAGGAGAGGAAAGGACCAGGACCAGGACCAGGACCAGGACCAAGACCAAGACCAGGACCAGGACCAGGACCGGAGCAGGAGCAGCACGTCAGATGTTCGTTAGTTTGGCGTTGGAGTGAGAAGGTTCTGCCGTGTTCCGGGGTCCGTTCCCTGTGAACATGTTTTAGATCCTCACGTTCGGTGGATTTCAGGAGCAAAACCATTTTCCTGCCGTTTTAAGGTTTAATCGTGTAAAATGAAACCTTCTCAACAGTTTTTGGATTGAAATAAGTCGAGCAGTGGAACAAAAGTGCAGGTCTGAGACAGAACCTTCGTTCAGTCCCTCCTTTGGGCGCCCTTCAGTCCCACTTCTCAAAGAAACGTATCCTCAGACCCCTGAGAACGGCCCTGAACAGACAGAAGCTTCTCATAAGGAGCCAGAATGTGGAGTCTTGTTTCAGACCTTCAGCGCTGGAGAAGACGAGCCTTCACACGCTGAACCCTGGTGCCTTTGAAAAGTGTGAAAACCACTTTTACATTTGTCCTTGAGCTGTTATTTTGGCTGAAACAACATTTACACGGACTTTATTATCATCTGAAACCACCAGAACTTCAGTTCATTTTGAGAGACTGGACTCTGGCGCCACCTGCTGATCTGACACTCGAGAAGGCCTTAGGAGCGCGAAAGGAAAGTCTTTAAACGATCATTTTGAATTTCCAGTGCAGAATTGTCGGTTCGTTTGCGTTTCTGTTCATAAAAAGCATCATTTGTGCTTCAGACTTCTGTTGAGAGTTTGTCCAGTAAAACCTTAAAAATCTGGGTTTTGCTTCATCAAAAATGCTTAAAAGTGCGTGTCGTAATGTCTTAAACAAACAAACGAGTTCCTGTGTTTGTGAATTTTGGCAATAAACCTTTTCTGATTCTAAATCAATATGTGTATGGTCAGTGTGTCTGACCTCACATTATGTTCTTTATTTTTATTTCCACTTAAAAATAAAATTAATTGTTGATTCAGTTTCAATTTTTAAACGTTTACACATGAAGCACAAAACAAGAAACACAATACAGAGCGCAAGCAAATAACATAAAAAATGATTACGATCCTGTTACTTAGGGAATTCTAACATTAACAAACTTTTAAAGGGTTTAATTATAAGTCAAGGTTAAGACACTAGGGCTGCACGATTAAGGAAAACTGTCTCATTGTTATTTTTCTGACAACTATTGAGTGATTCTGTGTTTTAATAATAGGATTCACAAGTTATACTGTACTGACTAAAACAGGATGTCTCGTTTTTTTGCGGCGGAAATGACGGCACAGCCTAAAGTAACGATTTACTAATTGCAATATTGCGAACATTCAAACTGCGATTTCGATTCGATTGCAATTAATCACGCAGCCTTATGTAGAAGCTCCATGGATACTACTGACATGCTAAATTTCGTGTCTGTCTGTATTTTCCGCTTTTATTGTGAAGGTTTGGTTCAGTTAGCGGAAGTGTGTGTGTGGTGTTTCCGCTCTGTCACGTCACACTTGACACACTCACACACACTCAAACACACCTCAGTATGGACTGGACTTCTGACAGTTCCGTGAGTGCTCTTTCCCCGGCTTTTTCTCCGGCTTTTTCTCCGGCTCTTTCCCTGGCTTTCCCCGGCTTTCCCCGGCGTTCCTCACACTTTCCCCCCGCTAAACCGCGCCACAAACCCGCGTACATCTTCACTCTTTCCCTTCTCCGGCGCCGCCTTGTTTTTAGCTTAGCTTTAGCATTAGCCGCTAGTTAGCTCCGGAAACCAAGCCGCACAGCTGTTATTTATTCATGATTTATTGTGTTTTTTAAAATTATAATCTGGTTTAACTCACAGTACGCGTCTGAACAAAAGTGTTTGCGTTGAAAAAAGTAAAAAATAATTGCTAAAACATTAGCTGTCAAACACTAAACCAGGAAACAGCCTCGTTCTGTCAATGTAGTTTGTGGATTATTTACTTCAAATAATCTTTAGAAGCCTTTAAAATGCGTTGTCATCAGAATGGAAGCAAATGAAGTGTACGTTTTCAATAATTGACTCAGATCTGGTGTAAATGTTAATGGTTTTAAGTCTCTGTAACGAAAAGTAAGCAACAATTTTGAATTTCAAAGGTAGAAATGTTCTTTTCCATTACAAAGGGTGGATAGAACACTATATTCTTCCCTCAAAATGAGAGCTGAACGATGTAATTTTTTTGCGATTAGATTTGCAGTTGATTTTTCAATAGTTTGTTCACATTTTAAACTGGTCCAGATTTTTTTTTCCCCCACCAATTTTCTGTTTGTAGATGAAAGGAAAAACTGTGGCTTAACGTTTCTGTGAGTATTTGTCCAGTAAAACTAAAAATCAGGATTTTGCCTTCTTAAAATCTCTTAAAATGTCTATTATAATCTTCTGAAGCACTTGGATTTGTCCCATTTTGTGACAGTCTGACGTTAATCCCAGTTTCTCCAGTGAAATCACATCACGTTCCACTGAAACTTTTATAGAAGTTAAAATGTTTTTTCTCTGCAAACGACTAAAACAGGAAACCGGCTCAACTAGTTTGTCTAAATATGTAAATAGTCTTCTCGCCGCATGTTCAAACTCACGGCTAAACTTTGATGCTCAGGTGAAAATGCAAGAGCAGTTTTATTCAAAGCATTTCCCTCGTGGCCAAAAGTGAAAGTAGGTTTTGGTTCCTCCTTCTGATCGTCATGACACCCTGCTAAATGTGCACAGGGGATTATCGAGTGGTCTTATACCATAACCGAGTGGTCTTTTACCATAACCGAGTGGTCTTATACCATAACCGAGTGGTCTTTTACCATAACCGAGTGGTCTTTTACCATAACCGAGTGGTCTTTTACCATAACCGAGTGGTCATTTAGCATAACCGAGTGGTCTTTTACCATAACCGAGTGTCATTTAGCCATAACTGAGTGGTCATTTTAGCATAACCGAGTGCTCATTTAGCATAACCGAGTGGCTTTTACCATAACCCGAGTGGTCTTTTTACCATAACCGAGAGGTCTTTTACCATTAACCGAGTGGTCTTTTACCAAACCGATGGTCTTTTACCATAACCGGAGTTTTACCATAACCGAGTGAGTCATTCTAGCATAACCGAGTGGTCTTTTACCATAACGAGTGGTCTTTTACCATAACCGAGTGGTCTTACATAACGAGTGGTCATTTAGCATAAACCGACGTGTCTTTACCATAACCGAGTGTCTTTTACATAACCGAGTGGTCTTTTACCATAACCGAGTGGTCTTTACCATTAACCGAGTGGTCATTTACCATAACCGAGTGGTCCATTTGATCATTGAGTTGGTCATTTAGATGATCAATTGGTCATTTATCCTATCAAGTGGTCATTTAGCATTATCGTAATGCTAGTGGTCATTTAGCATGACCACTAGCATTACCGAGTGACATTTAGCATTACAGAGTGGTCATAAAACGCAGAACCTTTGTCTATAAAATACGTCTAAATGTTACTTTTTCATTCCGAACCTTTTGATTCCGTGACGCTGGAACAGTGACGTGTTTGACAGAAGGTTTGGATCTTACATTATTCACGTACTAAAATTAGTTGACAAATACGGACATTTAAACGTGTCAATTTTTCAAGATTTACATGTCACAAATAGAGATATAAAATGAACCGCATGACCCCTGACGTAGACCACATGACCCTGACGTTAACACATGACCCTGACGATAGGACCACATGACCCTACGTAGACCACATGACCCTGACGTAGACCACATGACCCTGACGTAGACCACATGACCCAGACTTAGACCACATGACGTAGACCACATGACCCTGACGTAGACCTAGATGACCCTGACGTAGACCACATGACGTAGACCACACGACCCTGACGTAGACCACACGACCCTGACGTAGACCACACGACCCAGACGCTAGACCACATGACGTAGACCACATGACTGACCCTGACGTAGACCACATGACCCTGAACGTAGACCACAACGGACCCAGACGTAGACCACATGACCGTAGACCACATGACCTGACGTAGACCACATGACCCTGACGTAGGGACCACATGACGTAGACCACATGACCCTGACGTAGACCACACGACCCTGACGTAGACCACACGACCCTGACGTAGACCACATGACGTAGACCACACGACCCTGACGTAGACCACATGACGTAGACCACACGACCCTGACGTAGACCACATGACGTAGACCACATGACCCTGACGTCCTTCATCTCAAATATGTTTTAATCGTGCAGTTTTTACACACAACTCTTTCTGTATGAAAACACGTTTTCCTTATGTTTCTGTGTGAACCGCAGATGGGCCAAATATCGGTCCCATATTGGTATCGGCCAATCTTATTTTGATATTTTATGATATCATTTTTCTGAACAGACCAACGGGGAAAACTGTGACGAGAAGAACTATTAGGCTGGAAACACGGCCACATGTTCATGTCACGCAGCGCATTCTGTTATTTGACATTTATAAGTTGATTTAGTGATTTAGTGACACAGTTATAAGTCCGGACTCTGTGGCCTGAGCTGGACTCTGGAGTGTAGGTGAAGTGTCTTGCTCAGGGGCACAACAGCAAAACCAGTAAATCCATCTCTTTTCATGAATAAATGACAGAAAAATCCATGTGAATCTCAAAAGCTGAAACTCATTAACCGTGTTGTCTTCAGAGTCACATGGGCGACAGCTGCCATCACGGAGCCGGCCCCCACAGCCACGGAGCCGGCCCCCACAGCCACGGAGCCGGCCCCCACAGCCACGGCCCCAGATCCAGCGCCTTCTCCGGGGCCATGATGTTCGGCTCGGCCCCTGAGAGCAGCACCATGGAGCAGCCCAAGAAACGCTCGCTCCTGGAAGAGAGCGGCAGCTGGGACATCGTCAAGGCAACGCAGTGAGTCTGAACCCGGACTGAACCAGGACCGAACCAGGACCAAACCAGGACTAAACCAAGTCTAAACCGGGACTGAACCGGGACTGAACCGGGACTGAACCAGGGCTGAACCAGGGCTGAAACCAGTCTAAACCAGGTCAAAACCAGGTCTAAACTAGGACCGAACCAGGACCGAACCAGGACCGAACCAGGACTGAACCAGGTATAAACCAGGACCGAACCAGGACCGAACCAGGACCGAACCAGGACCGAACCAGGACCGAACCAGGACCGAACCAGGGCTGAAACCAGTCTAAACCAGGTCAAAACCAGGTCAAAACCAGGTCAAAACTAGGACCGAACCAGGTATAAACCAGGACCGAGCCAGGACTGAACCAGGACCGAACCAGGGCTGAACCCAGTCTAAACCAGGAGTAGAACTGAAGCCTGTTCCCGGTGAAATACCTCACAGACCACTTTGTTCACAGTGACTGTGAGGTAAGCAGCTCCTTCTGTAAATGTATCGGGTCAAAGGTGAATTTTCCTGAAAAACTGGCTGCTCCCACGGCAACAGTTTACGCTCAGTGGAATGTAAAGAGCAGAAGGAGCGGGCGGTTTCAAGTCTGTACAGTTCATACTCTTCATTCTGTCACTGCCGGATCAGAACTCTGAACTGGTCCTGGATCAGAAGACAAACTCAGACTCTGGAACTGAACTACGAAGGCTTCACAACTCTGACCTCCTGCTCCTCTGACCCTCTCCTGCTCCTCTGACCCTCTCCTGCTCCTCTGACCCTCTCTTCCTGTCCTTCTGACCCTCTCTCCTGCTCCTCTACCCTCTTGCCCTCTGACTCCTGCTCCTCTGGACCTCCTCTCTCCTCGATTCTCTCCTCTCCTCTGACCCTCTCTCCTGCTCTCTTGACCCTCTCTCCTGCTCCTCTGAGCCCTCTCTCCTGCTCCTCTGCCCTCTCCGGCTCCTCTGCCCTCTCCTGCTCCTCTGGACCCTCTCCTGACCCTCTGACCCTCTCTCCTGCGTTGTGTCGCCAGGTTCGGGGAGTTGGATCGCTGTAAGGAGCTGATTGAAGCTGGTTACGCGTACGTGAGACGGCCGGACAAAGAGAATGTGACGTTACTGCAACTGGGCGGCCATCAACAACCGCTGAGCTGGTCAAGTGTAAGGCTCATTTAGTCCCAACGCCCCCCCCTGCACACGCCCCCCCTGAACACGCCCCCTCACCTTAAATCAAAATCTGACACCAAACTGAAACCTTTGAGTTCACGTGTGACACTTGTTCTCAGATACTTCATGTCCAAAGGAGCCTCAGTGGACCAGCTCGGAGGAGACCTGAACTCCACCCCTCTGCACTGGGCCATCAGGTCAGGATACTGTTCTTTCTCATTCCACTCCAGTCTGAAAGCCCTCATACTAACCTCTCTCCTGCCCCCTGCTGGCCGGGGCAGACAGGGGCACCTGCAGATGGTGATCCTGCTCATGAGGTACGGAGCAGATCCTTCCATCGCTGACGGAGAAGGATACAGAGCTCTGCACCTCGCCATCCTGTTCCAGCACATGGCCATCGCCGCTTACCTCATGGCAAAGGGACAGGTGCGCTTTGGCCCACTGGGCCGTGTCTTAAATCCAGAGTGGGCCCTGACAGGTTCAGGGTGGACTTTAGCTCAGGGAGGAGCTCCACTTCACAGCCAGATGATTGGACCAGAGAGAACGCAGACTCAGGCCAAAACAAGATGGCAAAAAGCAGAGAAACACAAAAGAATCATTTGTCACCAAACAATAAAAGCCACAAAAGCAACTAAAAACTACAAAAGCAACTTAAATCATCTGAAACAGAGTTTAAAGTGACAAAAACTGGCCTAAAAGTGACTGAAACAGGACATAATCTATGGAATGTGAGTTAAAGAGACACAAACGTGACAAAACTCAACTGCAAGTGACAAAATAATTCCTCTTCATCACTTCAAACGCTTGAAACTTATATGTGGAGCCTTAGCGACACAAAACTAGCAAAGCACGTTAGCAACAGCTGTTTCCTGTTTGTCCAAATGTGATGTTTCCAGGTCATAATGCGTCTGACATGATTCCATAAAGAGAGGTTCAAATGCGGCGTCGAGGCTTTGCACACAAGGCAAAGACATGAGGCAAAACTGTTCCCGTGCACGCTAGCTTTAGCCACGCCCCTCACTAAACGTTGTGGTCCTTCTTGTTCTTGTCGCAGGAGGTTGATACTCCAGACTGTAACGGACAAACACCACTGATGTTGGCCGCTCAGAAGATCATTGGGTAAGATTTAAATGGGAGTGGTTTGAAGGAGCCAGTGGAAAAGGGGAGGTTTTCAACAGTTCAAAGTAACATTAGAATTAAGATTGGTAGAAAATCAAAACAAGTAGAGCTGCACAATATTGGGCTGCGAAATCCGGATTATTGCGATATTTGAATGTATTTTTTGACAATAGTTTTGATAATAACTTCACCTTAAATTGCCTTAAAAATAAAAAAAATGAAAATGTAGAATAATGAAAAACCAAACTAAACTTCTAAACAAAGCATGAACAAAGACTTAATTCTTTTGCGATACTTTAGCAATGCTTCTGCGATGTATTGTGCAGGCCGACTAACAATGTGTAACGTAAGGATTTTTTGTAACTAAAACAAAAGCCACGTGTCACATTTCTTATTGTGTATTTGCATAAAAAGGCGTGTCCTCTCCTCCCCAGGCCCGAGCCCACTCACTTCCTGGTGCGTCACGAGGCCAGCGTGACGGCGGCGGACGCCTCCAGCAGAAACACGCCGCTGCACTGCGCCGTCCTGGCGGGAAACGTGGACGCGGTTCACATCCTGCTGGAGGCCGGAGCGAGCGTGGACGCGCAGAACATCAATGTGAGGAGGAGCCACGCATGACGCATACACGACGCCAGTACACGATCGCATACACGACACATACACGATCGCATACACGAACACAGTAACGATACAGACAGAGTACACGACGCTATACACGACGCATTACCACGACGCATACACGAACAATCGCAGACCGACGCAACACGACGCAGACACGACGCAGACACACGCAGACACCGACGCAGACACGATCGCAGACACGACCAGACACACGCAGACACGATCGCAGACACGATCGCAGACACGAACGCAGACACGACGCAGACACGATCGCAGACACGATCGCAGACACGACGCAGACACGATCGCAGACACGATCGCAGACACGACGCAGACACGATCGCAGACACGACGCAGACACGATCGCATACACGACGCAGACACGATCGCAGACACGACGCAGACACGATCGCAGACACGACGCAGACACGAGTCGCAGACACGATCGCAGACACGATCGCAGACATCTGAAAGATTTATTGCCATTGTCAATGAACAAAATTCACAAACATAGGAACTTGTCTCGGCCTTAAGGTGCAACATAAAACACTGAGCGATAATAAAACAACATATATTCAATCAAAAAGGGCATGCATTTAAGGACAATTTAAAATGACTATACAATAAAAATAAAATAGGCATTTCTATGTACACAAAGATTAGTTAGATTTACAGTTTGAGTGCAGAAAGTGACAGTGCAGTGAGTGGTTGAATATTGCAGTTAAAGTGACAGGTGTTTAGAAGTGTTCATGAGTCCAACGGCAGAGGGAAAGAAACTATTCTTGTGGCGGGAGGTTCTAGTCCGGATGGAGTGTGACCTCCTGCCTGAGGGGAGCCTCCTGCCTGAGGAGGAGTGGTTCAAATAGACCATGTCCAGGGTGAGAAGGGTCAGCTGTGATCCGACCTGCTCGTCCCAGAGCCCTGGAGACGTACAGGTCCTGCAGTGATGGAAGTCTGCAGCCGATCACCTTCTCAGCAGAGCGCACAATACGCTGTAGTCTCTGTTTTGTCCCTGGCTGTGGCTCCAGTAGAGGCGCTGTAGTACCACACCGGTGATGGAGGAGGTGAGGATGGACTCAATGATGGCCGTGTAAAACTGCACCATCATCTGCACTGAAGCTTGGCTTTCCTCAGCTGCGCAGAACTACATGCTGGTGCCCAGGAAGCGGAAGGAGTCCACGGTGGTGATGGGGGAGTCTGTCAGACATGATGCAGACATGATCGCAGACATGATCGCAGACATGATCGCAGACATGATCGCAGACATGATCGCAGACATGATGCAGACATGACGCAGACATGATGCAGACATGACGCAGACATGATGCAGACATGACGCAGACATGATCGCAGTATATGACGCATACACAACCTCAACACAACCTCAACACGACCTTTACACGACCTCTACACGACCTCTACACGACCTCTACACGACCTCTACACGACCTTTACACGACCTTTACACGACCTTTACACAACCTTTACACAGTCACACACTTCTGGACAAACGGTTTGGGATGTGACAGAAGAGGAAGAATCCTTGACTCATCACAGGTTTCTGTGTTTTTAGGGCCACACCCCTCTGGACGTGGCTCATCAGGTGCACAGTCCTCTGCTCATCCACATGTTGAACCACGTCAAACAGGAGAGGGCGCACTCGAGCTCCGGCTGCCTGCGCCTCGCTCACAGATACAAGGTACAAACTGCACTCACTGTCCACAGGCAGAACATGCAGATCTGTGTCATAAACCCCATAATGTCGTGTTTGAAAGGATTATTATTTTATGTCAGTTATATTTACTAAACCAGGGCTAGACCAGGGCTAGACCAGGTCTAAACCAGGTCTAAACCAGGTCTAAACCAGGGCTAGACCAGGACTATACCAGGGCTATACCAGGACTATACCAGGGCTATACCAGGGCTATACCAGGACTATACCAGGGCTATACCAGGGCTATACCAGGGCTATACCAGGGCTATACCAGGGCTATACCAGGGCTAAACCAGGTCTAAACCAGGGCTAAACCAGTAGCAGTAGTATTAGCAATAGTAGTATTAACAGTAGGGTTAGGGTTAGTGTAGGGTTATTGTTGTTGCAGTAGCAGCAGCAGTAGTAGTAGCAGTTGTAGTAGTAGTAGAAGTAGGAGCAGGAGTAGTAGCAGTAGTAGTAATAGTAGCAGTAGTAGTAACAGTATTAGCAGTAGTATGAGCAGTAGCAGTAGTAGTAGCAGTAGTAGTAGCAGTAGGAGTAGTAGCAGTAGTAATAGCAGCAGTAGTAGTAGCAGTAGTAGTAGCAGTAGCTGTAGTAGCAGTAGCAGTAGTAATAGCAGCATTAGTAGCAGCAGCAGTAGCTGTAGTAGTAGTAGCAGTAGTAAGAGCAGTATTAGTAGCAGTAGTAGTAGCAGTAGTAGCAGTAGTAGTAGCAGCAGTAGCAGCAATAGCAGCAATAGCAGTAGTAGTAGCAGCAGTAGTAGTAGCAGCAGTAGCAGCAGTAGCAGTAGCAGCAGCAGCAGCAGTAGTAGTAGTAGCAGTAGTAGTAGCAGCAGCAGCAGTAGTAGCAGCAGTAGTAGTAGTAGCAGTAGCAGTAGTAGTAGTAGCAGTAGTAGTAGCAGTAGTAGCAGTAGTAGTAGTAGCAGTAGTAATAGCAGCAGTAGTAGCAGTAGCAGTAGAGCAGTAGTAGCAGTAGCAGCAGTAGCAGCAGTAGTAGTAGCAGCAGTAGCAGTAGCAGCAGTAGCAGCAGTAGTAGTAGTAGTAGTAGTAGTAGTAGTAGCAGTAGCAGTAGCAGCATCCCTCTGAGCTGCTTCCTGCGCTCCTCAGACGCTGGTGCAGTTTGTGGTCTGCACGGCTCTGCTCGGGAGCATCGGAGCCATCTTGGATCTGAACTCGGAGTCGTGGCTCCTGAAGGGGATTCTCTTGGCCTGTGTCATCGGCGTCTGTAACCTCGTCTCACGGTGAGAAGAGCTCTTGTGTGTGTCGAGTGTGTTGAACGTTGGTGTGAGTAAACGTGGATGTTTTCAGGCACATGCGTAACCCGGCGTTCCAGACCGTGCTCCCGGCCACGGCGCTCATGGCCTCAGTGTTCTGGATGCTCCTCACCTGGTTCCTCTGGTTCCTCCCGGATATCCTTTTACAGCTCTGCTCCTGAAGACGTCTGTGCACCAAATAGTACACGGATAGTACTTTTTTACAATATTAATTTCACTGTTACTATATTCATAAATACTATAATAATAATAATAATAATAATAATAATAATAATAATAATAATAATAATAATAATAATATACTATAATAATAATAATAATAATAATAATAATAATAATAATAATAATAATAATAATAATAATAATAAAATTGACTAAAACAAAGTATGTTTCACGAGACTAAAAATGCTAAAACCTTCAACACTGTGGGTGAGCTGCCTCTCCACAAACCTGACTCATACTTGTTTTCACGGAGATGTTGTTCCTTTGGCTGAAATATTCCACAGTGTGGCATTAAACATATCTGTCTCCATGGACGATGTCCAGAAGTTTGGTTTCCACTTCTATTTCCATGGGATCATGCAGATGTTACACACTGTGGCTTTAAACGGTTTGAAAATGAATATTTAAAAGAATGAAGACATAAAAGTGCTAAATAAGTTGAATAAGAGCAAAGGATCATGGTCTATGTAGTTCCCTTGTGTCATTTGATATTATTATTGATATTATCGTGAGACCTTTGACCATACGATATCACAGTATTTAGATTACTGTTACATCCCATAGATGAGTGGACTAAAAGAGGCCAAAGTGACGCTCTCAGAAGAACACACACACACACACACACACACACACGTACAGAGGGGCCCAGGTCCTCCTAAACCAGGTGAAACGTGTGTGAGACCTTGACCGTGGCCTTCACAGAGTCCTGGAGCCCTGGTGCAGATCCTGTTCACTCTGAACTGCACGTGCCTGTTGTACTTTTACCTCCGCTGCTGCAGGACGGACCCCGGCGTCATCAGGACCACCGAGGACCAGAAGAAGATGGTGAGACTTTAACCAGAATAAAATACACACTTGTAAGTGTGTATAATGTGGAAAGCATCGGCCAGTTTAATGCAAACATGTAAAGGTGACGCAAAGCTGTCCTTTTACTTCTGCATTCAGTGTCTTTGAGCGTTACATCGAGCGCTACAGGAGGCTGATATTATTATTATTATTATTATTATTATTATTAATAATAAATATGAATAAATACATAAATCAATCAAAGTGAGTGTGATCTTAACCTTGTGTTTCAGAACGTGGTGGTTTTGGCTGAAGCCGGCTGTTTGGACCCGAGAGTGTTTTGCACTTCCTGTATGGTGAGGCCGTGTCGATCCTCCGTTCTCTCGTTTTAACCCGGTTCTCGCACTGTTCCTCGTCACGAACGCGGCCGGAGTCACGTTTTGGCGCTTCATTCACACCAGTTTGGGGAAAGTCCTCTCCCCTCCGAGCCTCAGAAACACTCCGTTCTGAATCTCCTCGATGTGTGATGTCATATTTTAGCTGTGACGCGGCTCTGAGAATCAGAGAATGCAGAATATTTGAATTTGTTTTTGTTTTTCAGTATTTCTTTGACTTCAAACCAGATGATGAACGGTTTATAAATGGTGTTTTTACAAATCTTCACGTGAGAGATGTTGAAGGTGTGTTTGCTGTTCAGATTAAGAAGCCGGTTCGGACGTACCACTGTTTCGAGTGCGACTCGTGCGTGGCCAAACACGACCATCACTCGGTCTGGACCAACAGCTGCATTGGTGACTCGCACGCACACATGCACACACACACACACGCGCGCAAACGCACACACACACACCACACACATGCACACACACACACACATGCACACATGCACACACACACACACACACACACACACACACACACACACACACACACATCACACACAACGCACACACAATGGCACACACACGCGCGCAAACGGCACACACAACGCACACACGCACGCACGCACACGCACACACACACATGCACACATACACACACACTCTCTCACACACACACACGCACGCACACACACATGCACACACACGCACGCGCACACCACACACTTGCACGCACACACACACACACACACACACACACACACACACACGCACACACATGCACACACATGCACACATACACACACTCTCACACACACACACACACACCGCACAATCAACATGCACACAGCACACGCGCACACACACTACTTGCACGCACACACAAACACACACAGCACCACTCACACACGGCACACACATGCACACACATGGCACACACACAACAGACACTCTTCACACACACACAACCACAACACACTCTCACACACTCTCACACACCTTCATACACACACACACACACACTCACACACACTCACACACACACCACTCTCACACACACTCACACACTCAACACACACTCTCACACACTCTCCACACACTCCTCACAACACCACAGCTCACACCACACACTCACACACACAACTCTCACACAACACTCTCACACACACCTCACCCACACTCAAACACAACTCTCACACACCTCACACACTACACACACTCACGACACCACACTACTCACACACTCTCAACACACACTCTCACACCGCCTCTCACACACACACACAGACACTCACACACTCACACACTCTCACACACACTCTCACTCACTCTCACACACACACTCTCACACACACACACACCACACACACACACACACACACACACACACACTCACTTACACATCACACACTCTCACAAGCGGCTCTCACACACTCTCACACACTCTCACACACACACACACACACACACACACACACACACACACTCTAACTTCACGCTGAGTCTCGTTCTGGTTTCAGGGGCCAGAAACCACACCTGTTTGTGCTCTTCCTGCTGTCGCAGTCCCTGATGGGCGGGTGGATGTTGTATCGGGCGCCGTGCTCTGTGAGTGTCAGGACCACTGGATGTTTGGAATGTTTCTGGGATGTTTCTGGATGTTTCTGGGATGTTTCTGGATGTTTCTGGATGTTCTTTTGATGTTTTTTGGATGTTTCTGGTTGTTTTCTGGATGTTTCTGGATGTTCTTTGGATGTTTCTGGATGTCCTTTGGATGTTTCTGGATGTTCTTTGGATGTTTCTGGATGTCCTTTGGATGTTTCTGGATGTTCTTTGGATGTTTCTGGATGTTCTTTGGATGTTTCTGGATGTTCTTTGTGTTTCTGGGATGTTGTGGTGAGACTTTGGGAGAGGTTCTTTAGTTATGTTTCCCACGTCCTGTGCCTGAGCGAGTGTTTCATTCAGACGGTGTTGACCAATGTAGCTCCTGGACTGTTTGGTGTCTGACCCTCTCTTCTGGTCTCAGTCTGGAGGTCCCACTGCCCGTCGCCGCCCGCTGAAGCCGGACCCTGGGCTCTGGTGTCGGGGTGGCTCTCCTGCTCGCCCTGGGTCCTGTCGGTGCTGCTGCTGTCGCTCTATCACAGCTGCTGGAGCTCCGGCACGCTGCTCGTTCAGCTCTACCAGGTCTGCGCTCTGAAGGAGGCGCGTTAGAACATCACAACAGGACAAAACTGGATCCTTTAAACCATTTAGAACGATCTGGATCTTTATCAGAACGAGTTTAAGACTAACATTGATTCTTGAAAGTATTATTGTTTTGTTGGTCAAATTGGTGTTCTTGTTTCGATCCAATTTGTATTTTAAAATGAACAGAATGTGTTTTAGGGCTTTAGTAGAATAAAAACTCATAAAAGTATATAAAGTACCCACAAGCTCCAGTACAGAAAAGTACGAGAAAACTGTTTTAGTTGTTAAAAGCTCCAGCCAAAGCACATTATGACACGTTTAGAAGGATCTAGAACGACGTTTGTGTTTTCTGCTTTGTCCAGATCTCGGTCCTGGGTTTGACCACGTCAGAAATCAAAAGTCTCGGAGCTCAACAGAGAAAACTGCGACAGAACGTGTCTCTGAGGCAAAACCCGTACAAGTGAGATCCTGACCACATTTAGTCCTGCTTCTTCAGACCTGCTTCAGACCTGCTTCAGACCTGCTTCAGACCTGCTTCAAGACCTGCTTTCAGACCTGCTTTAGACCTGCTTCAGACCTGCTTCAGACCTGCTTTAGAACCTGCTTCAGACCTGCTTCAGACCCTGCTTCAGACCTGCTTCACCTGCTTTTAGACCTTACTTCAGACCTGCCTTCCAGAAACTGCTTTTAGACCTACTTCAGACCTACTTCAGACCTGCTTCAGACCCTGCTTCAGACTGCTTTAGACTACTTCAGACCTGCTTCATGACCTGCTTTCAGACCTACTTTAGACCTGCCTTTCAGACCTGCTTCAGACCTGCTTCAGACCTGCTTCAGACCTGCTTCAGACCTGCTTCAGACCTGCTTCAGACTACTTTAGACCTGCTTCAGACCTGCTTCAGACCTGCTTTAGATTACTTCAGAACCTGCTTTATAGACCTACTTCAGACCTGCTTCAGACCTACTTTAGACCTGCTTTAGACCTGGTTTGGACCTGGTTTAAACTCTGCTTTGGACCTACTTTGGACCTGGTTTGGACCTGTTTCAGACCTGTTTCCAGGACCTTGTTTCAGAGATCCCGTTTTCAGACGCTGTTTCAGACCCCGTTTCAGACCCCGTTTCAGACCCCGTTTCAAAGACCCCGTTTCAGACCTTGTTTCAGACCCTGTTTCAAACCTATTTCACAGACCTTGTTTCCAGACCCGCGTTTCAGACCCCGTTTCAGACCTTGTTACAGACCTGTTTCAGACCTTTGTTTTTCAGACCTGTTTCAGAGCCTGTTTACAGACCTTGTTTCAGACCTTGTTTCAGAACGCTTGTTTCAGACCTTGTTTCAGACCTTGTTTCAGACCTTGTTTTCAGACGCTTGTTTCAGACCTCGGTTCAAGACCCTGTTACAGACGCTTGTTACAGACCCTGTTTCAGACCTTGTTTCAGACCTGTTTCAGACCTTGGTTTCAGACCTGTTTTCAGACCTGTTTCAGACCTTTGTTCAGACCTGGTTTCAGACCCTGTTACAGAACCTTTGTTAACAGGGGACCTCTGTTACATACCTGTTGTCAGACCTTGTTTCAAGACCCTTGTTACAGAGCCTGTTTCAGACGCTTTTGTTTACAGACCCTGTTTCAGTCTTGTTTAAGGCCCCTGTTACAGGACCCTGTTTTCAGACCTTGTTACAGACCCTGTTTCCTGTTTCAGACCCTGTTTCAGACCTTGTTGTAAGACCTTGCAGACCTGTTTCAGACCTTGTTACAGACCCTGTTTCAGACCTGTTCTGTTTCAGACCCTGTTTCAGACCCTGTTTCAGACCCTGTTTCAGACCTTGTGTTCAGACCTGTTTCAGACCTGTTTCAGTTTCAGACCTTGTTTCAGACCTTGTTTCAGACCTTTTCAGACCGTGTTTCAGACCTGTTTCAGACCCTGTTTCAGACCCTGTTTCAGACCTGTTTCAGACCTGTTTCAGACCTTGTTTCAGACCCTGTTTCAGACCTGTTTCAGACCTGTTTCAGACCCTGTTTCAGACCCTGTTTCAGACCCTGTTTTAGACCTGTTTTCAGACCTTGTTTCAGACCCTGTTACAGACCCTGTTACAGACCCTGTTTCTCCTCCACAGTCTGGGCGTGGTGAGGAACCTGGTCTCGTTCTTCCAGCTCAGATGCTGTGGACTCTGTAAACCGTCCGTCGTGGACTGGACCCAGCAGACCTCACTGGACCAGAGTCTGTTCGGACCCAGCAACATGGTCTGACCAATGAGCGCGCCGCCGCCGCAGGGACACGCCCCACTGGAGGACCAATCGCACAGCTGCTTTAGGGACACGCCCCACTGACGGACCAACGAGGGACCGACCTGGACCAGGCTCAGGTTCAGTGCTGCGTTCATGTTCAGGAAACTGGAGTTTGACAAAAGCACGAGTTCACTTTCTAAACAGCCATTCTTCTACTGACGCGATTAATCGAATGATGATTAATCGAATGATGATTAAGCTCTGAATCGTGACATAATCATAGTCTGGACTAAACTGACTCTAAAACGCCTTTATCATTATTATTATTAAGTCAGAAAAAAGACTCTAATTAGAGTTTAATTAGAGTCTAATTAGACAGTAATTAGATTTATGGATTTGTATAAAGTCACAAAAAACCATATAAAAGTCCGAATCATTTAAACTCTTTATTTCCGCGCCGTCCTCGGTTTAAAAAAAAAAAAGGACCAATCAAAGGCGCGTTCTCAAGCCACCTCTTTAGCCAATGAGACGGCTCCTTTTGAGACACGCCCCCTCCCCTCATATCGGACCAAAGCGCACGGCCGCTTTATTTATTGTTTCTGAGTTTAAACCAGAAAATCGGACCGAAAACCGAGAAAATTGAATCTTTTCTCAAATATTTGCTCATTTCAGCCGAGTTTTTGCCTTTGTAACGTGTAAAATGTGACGACGCTGCTTTAAACCGTAACCACCGACAAAATGTCTTTAACGTGATTGAAATGATCTGAAAACAAGTATTCAAGCCCCGATGCCAGCAGAGGGCGCAGGAAATGGACTGAAGCAGATGAAATGGGGCTAAAGACGATGTCTGTGTGAAGAATGTAATATATCAGAGAAAAAGGGACTTTTGTGGATTTTGTAAAAGTCGCATGTTTTTGTTAAAACACTTTAATAAAACAAAGATGTGCCTGTCTTTTACTCAAGCCTGTCTTTTACTCAAGTCTGTCTTTTACTCAAGCCTGTCTTTTACTCAAGCTGTCTTTTACTCAAGTCTGTCTTTTACTCAAGTCTGTCTTTTAAGTCTTTTAAGCCTGTCTTTTACTCAAGTCTGTCTTTTACTCAAGCTGTCTTTTACTCAAGTGTCTTTTACTCCAAGCCTGTCTTTACTCAAAGTCTGTCTTTTACTCAAGTCTGTCTTTTACTCAAGCCTGTCTTTTACTCAAGTCTGTCCTTTTCTAGTCTGTCTTTAACTCAAGTTCTGTCCTTTACTCCAAGCCTGTCTTTTACTCAATGCCTGTCTTTTAGACTCAAGTCTGTCTTTTACTTCAAGCCTGTCTTTTACTCAAGCCTGTCTACTCAGTCTTGTATTTACTCAAGTCTGTCTTTTTACTCAAGCTGTCTTTTACTCACGCCTTGTCCTTTTACTCAAAGTCTGTCTTTTACTCAAGTCTGTCTTTTACTCAAGCCGTCTGTTACTCAAGTCTGTCTTTACTCAGCTGTCTTTTTACTCAAGTAACTGTTCTTTTACTCAACGTCTGTTTTAACTCAAGTCTGTCTTTACTCAAAGTCCCTGTCCTTTTAAATCTGCAAAGTCTGTCTTTTACTCAGTCTGTCTTTTCTCAGTCTGTGGAATTAATACCAGCCGGGTTTAGCCCCGGTTTTGGAAGTCCCGGTTTAAGCCGTTCACGACTTAGATCCCGGTTCAGTCCTGGTTTAGTCCTGGTTTAAATTAATAGATTTGAATCTCAAAGACTCTTTTGTTTGGATCATTTTGATTTTAAATCAGGAGAAAACTGTTTAAAGGTGCTTCCACTAGTCGCTCCTCCACAGCAGCGCCTTTCGTTTTCCCTTCAATGAAACCAAAGCCCTTGTTGATCAGGTCCTAAAAGTGTTTTTAGCGTAACAAACTGAAAGACAAGAAAGACCTGGTTTAGTCCTGTTTTAGGGGTAAGGTCCTGGTCTAGTCGGGTGTAAGAGTCCTGAGTACTTACGTCTCGGTCCTGGTCCTTAGGTCCTAGTCTCGGTCCTCGGTCCCTGGTCCTGGCCATGTCCTCAAGGTCTCGTGGTCCTGGTCTGGTCCTGGTCCGTAGTCTAGTCTAGTCTAAGTCCTCAGATATCTGGTCCTGGTCCAGTCTCCAGTCTTTTACTCAAGCATGTCTACGTCACTATAGTCTTAGTTCTCCCAGTCCGGGTCCTGGTCCACGTCTCGGTGCCTGGTCCAGTCTCGGTCCTGAGATCCTAGGTCCTGGTCTCCTGAGATCCTGGTCAAGTCTCGAATCCTGTCCCTGGTCCTGCGATCCTGGTCTAGAGTCTAGGTCGCTTGGATCCTATGTCCTCCGTGTCAGAGTCATGGAATGTAGATCATAGGTCTTCGTCTCGAGGTCCTGGTCTACTCTCTGTTCTCTGGTCCTGGGTCCTGGTCCTGGTCTAGTCATGTGTTTGGCGCCGTGGAAAGCGTGGGTTGAACCAGAGTATTGTCTTCAGTTAAAGAAGGAGTCCTGAGTCTGTTCAGTCTCGGTCCTGCAGTGGCGACTGGTCGGGAGGCCTGAGGGATCCTGGTCTAGTCTCGGTCCTGGTCGTCCCGGTCCTGGTCCTGGTCCTGGTCTAGTCTTCGGTCCTGGTCCAGTCTCGGTCCTGGTCCCTGGTCTGGTCCTGGTCCAGTCTCGATCCTGGTCCTGGTCCTGGTCTAGTCTTCGGTCCTGGTCCTGGTCCCTGGTCCTGGTCCAGACCTTTACAGTAGATCTCTCCTTCTTTGTCGGTGACGGTCGTCGACTCCAGACTTTTTCCACATAAAACGCAGCGGAAAACACGTCTTGTGCCAGGCCTGAAACACAGGACACTAGTTTATAGGCCCGGTTTAGTCCTGGTTTAGTCCTGGTTTAGTCGCTGGTTTTACGCCCTTGGTTTAGTCCTGGTTTAGCCCTGGTTTAAGTCCTGGGTTAGTCCTGGTTTAGTCCTGGTTTAGTACCTTTCCGGCGCCCATGACTTGACTTTCCGCCCTCACGCGGCGTAAACCGCTTTGGAGCAGCGAGAACATCGATCAGAAGAACCAAACTTCAGACTGAACTTAGACTCGGATCGCCAGAAGACGACGAGGACTTCGGTTTGGACCTGAGACAGAGACGAGACGTGTGAGAGACGAGACGTGTGAGAGACGAGAGACGAGACGAGTGAGAGACGAGACGATGGAGAGACGAGAGA
>BJKM01000833.1:35000-37500 GCA_015082035.1 Chaenogobius annularis
GACGTGTGCGTTTGTGTTTTCACACTCGTGTGAACACGTTGTGTGTCATTGTGCGTGACAAAGTTGGAACATTTGTGCTGGAATTATCCACATTTTCTTTTAACCTTTTTCATTATTACATTTTATTATTTTGGGTTTGGTTTTCAGAACGCACGAGTCCAGAACGTTCTCAGTTGTGATTCTTTTTTAGACTCGCTCCAACTCGGTTTGAATTGAACAGTTTCAGGGCAAAGGTTCATTCTTTAGTCATTGTTGTTCATTTAAATAAAGTTGAGTCTTGCGGGGTTCCACAGGGTTCTGTTTTGGGCCCTTCTTTATTTCTGTTGTATTTAAATTATATTTGATGTTCTTAATTGTTCTTAATTGTTTTCAGTAACAAATACAGAATGCCAAGATTAAAATCCTCATGCAGCCCCGGTCCAGCCCCGGTCCAGCCCCGGTCCAGCCCCGGTCCAGGTCCAGGTCCGGCCCAGGTCCAGCCCTGGTCCAGCCCCGGTCCAGTCCCGGTCCAGTCCCGGTCCAGCCCCGGTCCAGCCCCGGTCCAGCCCCGGTCCAGCCCCGGTCCGGTCCAGTCCAGTCCAGTCCCAGTCCAGCCCCGGTCCAGTCCCGGTCCAGTCCCGGTCCAGTCCCGGTCCAGCCCCGGTCCAGTCCCGGTCCAGCCCCGGTCCAGCCCCGGTCCAGTCCAGGTCCAGTCCAGCCCCGGTCCAGCCCCGGTCCAGCCCGGTCCAGGTCCAGTCCAGTCCAGTCCAGTCCAGCCCCGGTCCAGCCCCGGTTCCAGTTCCAGGTCCAGTCCAGCCCCGGTCCAGCCCCGGTCCTCAGTCCAGTCCAGTCCAGGTCCAGCCCCGGTCCAGCCCCGGTCAGTCCAGGTCCAGGTCCAGGTCCAGCCCCGGTCCAGCCCAGTCCAGCCCCGGTCCAGTCCAGGTCCAGTCCAGCCCCGGTCCAGCCCCGGTCCAGTCCCGGTCCAGTCCCGGCTCAGCCCAGTCCAGTCCCGGTCCAGCCCAGGTTCCAGCCCAGGTCCAGCCCAGTGTCCAGCCCCGGTCCAGTTCCCGGTCCAGCCCCGGGTTCCCAGGCCCCGTCCAGCCCAGTCCAGTCCAGCCCGGTCCAGTCCCGGCCAGCCCGGCCCAGCCCAGTCCAGCCCGGTCCATCCCCGGTCCAGGTCCAGTCCTTACTGCAGATGAAGCAGGTCTTGTGGAAACTTCGTCCGTTGCACTGGATTTCTTCAGCGTGATAAACCGTCTTCTGACAAGCGGCGCACTTGGCTCCGCCCCCCAATTGAGGCATCTGAAACAAGACACACCCCCCAGTTTAGCCCTGGTTTAGACCCGGTTTAGCCCTGGTTTAGACCCGGTTTAGCCCTGGTTTAGACCCGGTTTAGCCTGTTTAAAAGCTCGGTCATTTCCCTCCTGCCTGTGTTGCATTTCTGCATGCAAAAAGGGGGCGTGGCTCTTCAGCCTCTGGCGATGGACGCTCCAGGACGGACCCTCGCCCACATCTTTGTCCCCTGACCTCACCCACAGAAATAGACCCAACTCCATTTATATTACTCTCAAATCCCAAAGTCCGTTTAAGGCAGGGCATCTGAACCTTTTTCCTCGAGGGCTCCACATGTTCAGGTTCAAAGGTCAAAACTGTGTCTCAGACCGTCACGGCGGGAAAAGTGGGCCAAAATCCCCCCTCAGACCCTCAAATTTAACAGTCAAAATCAAAAGTGTAAATCTCTCGTGAAAAACTAGGACTAAACCTGAACCTAAACCAGGACTAAACCAAGTCTGCGTCCTGGAGTCTTGGTTTAGTCCTGGAGACAAAACGCAGTGATCCAGAAGGTCCATCGTACAGAAGAGGAGGACGTTTCCTGACCTTGTGCCGCTGCTCCTTCGCCCGTGTGGCGTTCGAGGGCAGTGGCGCTCTTAAGTACGGCTCCATCAGTCGACAGTGAACGCATCGCCCAAAATATCCTCTGACAAACGTTTCCATCCAGAGAAGGGATCACCACCGGGGGCAGCGCGGAGCGGCTTTTATCGCGCCGTCATTACACGACACAGGGGGCGCTCTTCCTCACTTTGTCCCACTCAAAACGACCACAAAGAAACTGCATTTTTACAAAACCATTTATTCAAATATAAACACTTTGACACCTTTAACCTTTAGTCTTTTTCATAAATTATTCACATTTTTAACGACATGTACATATGTGCATCTCCAGATCACCATGACAACTACATAAAACCCAAATATACACTCAGAAAATATAACTAATTTAACAAAAAACATAATTAAAAAGTCTAAATGATACAAATCTTAAGAATTTTATTTCATTAAAAATATTGATAAGAACTACAAGAAGTTAATTTTAAAATGCTTAAATTTAACATGTTTTTGAACCATTGAAGTGAAGATTTAGTGCCTTTAGTGTTGTGTCCTTTGGCAAGACTCTCCAGCTTGTTTAAAGGTGCAATGTGGAACTTTTCTCATGGAAACCTCATTGGCTGCAGCGATTAAT
>BJKM01000833.1:42500-197817 GCA_015082035.1 Chaenogobius annularis
CGCCACCTGCTGCCCGCCGCCTGAACTCTGCATTTGAAGAGGAGACACAGGTTTGATGAAGACCATTCCTCCTCTGTGTGCGACGGAGAGCGGGAGCAGGCCGGACTGAGGACTGCAGCCCACCGGAGTCCTGCTCGGGGTCTGGACCTGAGCCTGGATCTGAGCCTGGATCTGGGCCTGGACCTGGTTGTGTCCAGAGATCAGGCCCAGGTTCTGCAGAGTGAAGTTGAGGATGGCGGGGCTCGGGCTCTGTGTGCGCGGCGTGCACAGAGGAGAGGCCCTGCTCACGTGCACGCTGGTGGGGGTCACGTGCACGCTGGTGGGGGTCACGTGCACGCTGGTGGGGGTCACGTGCACGCTGGTGGGGGTCACCTCATGGCACAGCATCGGTCTGGAGCCTGGAGACGACATCAGTTTGTCAGAAAGACTGTAAGGCGTTTTCTGACAGCGCTAAAACAGAACGGCGCCATAGCAACGCATCAACAAGTTACTTAATGTAACCCACAATCTATGAATCCCATGTTGTGCAAATGTGATGTAATTTTTGGTTGTCTTTAAGGTTTTATCAATGTTTTGTTTCCTGATCTTGCTCACACACATAAATCACACACGCACATAAATCACACACACACACACACACATAAATCACACACACACATAAATCACACACACACATAAATCACACACACACCTACCTGATCCAACCAGTGTTATTTTAGTCAAAGTCAACATTACCACAGAGCCATAAGCTGGTGTGTACCTGCTGTGGGCGTGTGGTACAGGTAGGTGGGCGTGGCCGGTGCGTCTTTGGCGTTCTGGAGCTCTTTGAACCCGATGAGAGACTGCGACAGAGGGATGAGGTACCCGGCCGGAACCAGAGTCTGAAACGCACAAGAACGATCGACACAATGATGATGTGGTTTTCTAACGATGAGTATGAAATGGGTCAAATGTCTTTTAAGGGCGGCAGTTTGAACCCAGCTTGGCCTAATTCATTGTGTCATTCTGTTCTTGAGCAAGACACTTACCTCAGGCTCAAACCCTCGTGACCTCAGCGTTTCTCAGGCTCAAACCCTCGTGACCTCAGCGTTTCTAAGGCTCAAACCCTCGTTACCTCAGTGTGGAGGGTCCCGGGCGTCAGCGGCACAGCCCGGATCGGCGTGAACCCCTCGCTCTCTGCGTTCCGCTGCTCTCTCTCCAGAAACATGTCGACCACGCTCTGCTCTGCCGCTGCGGCGGGGTCGTGTTCTCGCGTCTGGAACTCGGGGTCCAGGTGGAGGGCGCGGGGGGACGGGCGACTGGACAATTGAAGGCTGCCCGACTTCAGGCGAGCGCGAAGGATTTCACCGATTTTTGGAGACGCGTCCTGCAGGAAATGAAGACGGGAAGGATTAAGAGTCTTTTCGGACATGTCGGTGTTGTGCAGCTTGTGTGCGATAGGGGGCGCTCTGACCTTGACGCTCCTCCTGCTCTTGGAGGGACTGGCCTCGGGCTCCTCGGCTCCGGGGCGTTTGGCGGCGGTCGGACTGTCGAAGGTCATGGAGCGCACGGCGAGGCTCGTGGGCTGAGGACGCGACGTGGCTCGCAGCGACGCGGGCGGGACGTACACCGCGTACGCCCCGCCCCTCGCCGCCTCCTGCTGCTGCTGCAACAGGACGGGGAAGAGCGGGGTCAGCGGCAACGGGGGCGGAGCCAGTTCGGAGGGTTTGGACCTGGACAGGAAACGGGAAAGGACATTAGAATATATGGATTTTGAAAGATTTCATTTCAGAAGTGGCACAAATGTGAGCCAAACGTCTTGTAGAGGTTCAAGTGGCGCTTCCAACGTGAACGGAGCATAAAATGAACCACAAAAGATGCAGAAATGTCACTTTAGACAGATTTGCTGACTCTGGAAAGAGGGGTAAGACAGGGGGGTGCCCCGTCCCCCCTTTACACGTAACGTTTATGTCTCTTTTCCCGCTCATTTGGAATGGTTTTCACTGTAGATGAAACACTCAAACAAAGACCTCACCCTGAGGACTCGTGGTCCAGTCGGTGTTTACAGATGGCGGCGAGTTGAGCCATTTTGTTTGGGAAGTCGACGCCAGCGTCACCTGCAGCAGGGGGAGACGAAGAGGGCGGGTCATGGAACGTGGCGCGGCTGATGAAACACTTAATGCAGAGACGTGTTCTGAACATGTAGAAGATGATATAACCACAGGAGAAAGTGTTCCAGCAGAGTCATGTCGGTTCCACAGTGTTTGTTTTATTTATCACTGTTTGGAGGAGGAAATATCACTCACTCTCTCACACTCACTCTCTCACACTCACTCTCTCACACTCACTCTCTCACACTCACTCTCTCACACTCACTCTCTCACACTCACTCTCTCACACTCACTCTCTCACACTCACTCACTCCTCCTCACCACTCCTCGCTCACACTCACTCTCTCACACTCACTCTCTCACTCACTCTTACACTCCTTCTCCATCACTCTCCACTCTCTCACACTCACTCCTCTACACACTCACTCTCTCACACTCACTCTCTCACGACGTCACTCTCTCCCTCACCTCCACTCACTCTCCCTCACTCTCTCCACTCCTACCTCAACTCTCTCACACCACCTCTCACTCTCGTAACACTCTCAACTCATGCCTCCACTGCACTCTCTCTCCTTCACTCATCTACCTCACTCTCTCACTCCAGCTTCTCTCCCTCCTCTTCACACTCTCTCCTCACACCTCTCCACTCTCTCCCACTCTCTCTCTCACACTTCTACACTCTCCTCACACTCACCCATCACACTCTCCTCTCCACACTCACTCTCTCTCACACTCACTCTCTCACACTCACTCTCTCACACTCACTCTCTCACCACTCTCTCACTCTCTCACACTCACTCTCTCACACTCACTCTCTCACACTCACTCTCTCACACTCACTCTCTCACACTCACTCTCTCACACTCCACTCTCTCCACACTCACTCTCTCACACTCACTCTCTCACCTCACTCTCTCACACTCACTCTCTCACACTCACTCTCTCACACTCACTCTCTCACACTCACTCTCTCACAACTCTCTCTCTCACACTCTCTCTCTCACACTCTCTCTCTCACACTCACTCTACCATCTCACCAAACTCTCTCACACTCTCACTCACTCTCTCACTCTCACACTCACTCATTCACACTCACCACAATGTGTAGTTTCTGACATGAGTGAAGTGCATTCTGAACAGCACCAAACGAATGAGAAACCAGAAGAGTCACTCTGAGTATTCCGAATACATATATTTGTGCTAAAGTAAAAGAATACTTATACCTAAGTCTGTACTTGTTACTGTCATTACTATACTTTGTTTTAGGTTGTTTGGGAATCGTGTTCACTGACAATGAAACCCAATCCTGATTGGAGTTATTCCGACTTTCGGGATGTGGAATTGCGTGGAAAAGCCGAGTGACAGAGACGCTCCTGACCTGTAGCTGCCTTGGCCGGACTGTTGGGGGCGCTGCTGACCCTCCGCCGGTCCTCTTGGATGCTCTGAGCCAGTTTCATGAGCGACGGGTGACGCGTGAAGCTGCGTTTGTTCGAGAACAGGTTTTTGGCGCAGTTCTCCTTCGACGACCGCAACGTCAGAACTTTCCTCTTCTCCGGCTTCACCTCCTCGTCTGGAACACAAGCGCGCCATAAGGACATCTGTGACACGCCTCCTGGTGGTGTAAAGCAGCAGCACAACCACAAGTGACCCTGGGAGTGCGTTATCTGCCGTATACATCCTTTAAATGAACCGCTTTACCTTTGACCTGTTGGAACTCCTCCGGTCCGACCCACTCGAACGCCGGCTTCCTTCCGCGCTCCTCCGTCACGTGAACCTTCTCGATCAGCTCCAGGCTCCGCAGCACGTTGGCGATGTCGTACAGGCGCCGCACTTTAGCTGAAATCACACACACGTTTACAGCGCGCCCCCCGGTGGACGTGTTTGTGGTGGTTCGAAACCGCGCTCGCACTCACTTTTGAACTTGTTCTTGTCCTGCGCCTCGCCCTGGTCTTCTCCGATCAGGATCTGGGCCGCGACGTCCAGGCTGACCACACGGGGGCGCGCCACCAGGAACAGCATCACAAACTTCTGGCTCATGACGCGCAGAGACTTGTCCTTTCGGCTGTTCACGGACGCTGAGGGAAAGAGACGGAGGGGTTTGTTTGGAAGTCACTAAGAACTTCTGTTAATGCAGCTTGTGTTTGCTCCGGTTCTGCTCCACATCGTGACACTTCTGCGGAAATCTGATCTAAATCCTCCTGAACGACACTTTCTACTCCTGAGGTCGATCTGAGCGCGTCACAACAACACCTTTAGTCACTCCCAGTGTGTGTGTGTGTGTGTGTGAGGGGCGTGGCTAAAGCGAGCGTGCACAGGAACAGTTTTGCCTCATTTATTTGCCTTGTGTGCAAAGCCTCGACGCCGCGTTTGAACCTCTCTTTATGGAATCATGTCAGACGCATTCTGACCTGGAAACATCACATTTGGACAAACAGGAAACAGCTGTTGCTAACGTGCTTTGCTAACGCGCTTTGCAAGCTTCGTGTTGCTAAGGCTCCACATACAAGTTAGCGTCAGCGGAAACACGGCCGCCCACATGCCGCAGGGTCGCGAGTTCACATCCAGCTTTGATAACTTTCTGCATGTCCCTCCCTCTCTCATCCCCGTTTCACGATACACTGTCCAATTGAGCCTATGGGACAAAAAAAAAAAATCCTTTAAAAAAATAATAATTTAACATATAATAATAATAATGATGATAATAATAATAAATATGTTTTTAAATTAAATACAAATAATCAATAGAGCGGTTTGGTTCACTTAGGACAGTGGAGACACTCCCTGAGCCGCTCCAAAGTGAACCAGTCGAAACGTGGCATCAGGAACTAAATAAATTTGAACATGGACACGTTTGAAAAGACTTTGTGCCGGCTGAGGCAGATGTGCTGGACCAAACGTGCAGGACATACAGATGTTTTACGGTCGTGTTCTTGGTTTACATCTGATCCCGTCTGACCTGCTTTGAACTCGACGCCCGGCAGCTCCACAAAGAACAGCTCCTTGTTCTGCTGGTGCTGCTCCGTGGCCCGCTCCTGGCGCCGGTTCTCCTTCTCCTCGTCCCCGCCGCGGCTCTTCGGGCGGAGCTGCTGCATCTGCCGCCCGTAGCCCTGCTCCTCGCCCGCTCGCCGCAGCACGAACAGCGTCTGCGCCAGCTTCGTGCGGCCGTGCCACGTGTAGCGGTTCTTGGCGGAGCGGCTGACCATGTGAAGGCTCTCCAGCACGTTCATGATGTCGTAGATCCGCCGGCGCTCCACGTCTGAGAAGGACACTGGTTTTTACACACTTTTTCAATACATTTTTAGCAAAAAAAACGGTGTAAATACGTGACTGAAGCTTCCAAAAAGAGAATATCAATGAATAAAGTGTTATTGATGAAAATTAGAAACAGTTTTTGACATTTTGATTTAATAACGCCACTGTTTTGGTTCTAAACGGTCTGTGTTTTAGTGGGTTTAGTCCAATACAACGTTTGACCTGCTCCGTGTGGCATTCTTCTGCCTGAACACCGGCCGTACGTTGTGTTCGTTTGTTTGTTTTTACACATCTCTGACTCTTTGAAACAGTTTGACGTCGAGAACGCACTGAGCTCCGAGGCCACGTCGTCCAGGCTGATGTCGTGCTCCTTCTCTGGGTCGGGGAAATCGGGAAACCTCTCCAGAAACTTGTGACAGAGCAGACCCAGGCTCTTGTCCTTTCGGCTGGTCATCCTCTCGCTCTCCTCCGCCTCGTCCGCCTCCTTCAAGAACACAAAACAATGTTCAAGTCAGTATAAAACACACTGGTCAGTTCATTGTGTGGTGGGATGTGTCCAGAGCCGCACTTTGAGCCAAGACTATGATTATTACTCCATCGACTTATCGTTCAGGAAATGAAAGCTGTAACACTAGTTTTGGGGCTCATAATACATATAATTTGATGCTTAATTCTCAGACAAAACGTGAAAAGTCTGTAAAATTGGTCACAAAAGTGCAGAAATATCACCTCGTGCTCTCATGAACACTGACAACAGAACTTTCTGAAAGGTTCGTCTTCAAAAACAACGTTCACATTTACATTTCTAAACATCTCCAGCACTGGTCACCGCTCTCCACATCTCAACGTTCATGTGGAAACAACAGAAAGAAGAAAAACATGTTTAGGAGCAGATCGGACATGTCTATGTCTCTGGGACATGCTCCTCCCACAGAGACGTAAAGATCAGGCCTTAAAGTGGCTCCAAACACACCAAACTGTCCAAGAGTCCGAACCTCATTTATCACACTCTGAAGTCCAAACTTGATCTTCAGTCGGATCTAGTCCAGTCAAAAACTAAATAAGAAATCCAAAATCTCCTGTTTTTGTGTCTTATGAAAATGAATTTGAGCCGGTTCTGTCCAGTTTTTACACATAAAACGCATCATTTCTGTTTAAAAACATGACAAACTTTTCCTGTCTGGACTTAAATCATAAGTTGATACAGTTGTTGTTGTTGTTGTTGTTGCACATGTGAGGACGGTTTAACCCACTGTCACCTGTTTGCCGCAGTACACCTCGGCCTCCTCCAGGGTGCGCTCTTTCTCGCGGTTACGGATGTCAGGGCTGGCGGCGCTGATCAGGATCTTCAGGTTGGAGGTCGGGGTCCAGGGGTCCACGCAGTGGCCCTCGACGCCCTTCTTCGGCGTGGTCAGGGGCCCCATGTTTCAGCTCCGACGTGAGGGAAGGACTAACACAGAGTCAGAGTCATCCTGGAGGAGAAGAAGAAACAGAGAGTCATCCTGGAGGAGAAGAAGAAACAGAGAGTCATCCTGGAGGAGAAGAAGAAACAGAGAGTCATCCTGGAGGAGAAGAAGAAGAAGAAACACAGAGTCATCCTGGAGGAGAAGAAGAAGAACAGAGAGTCATCCTGGAGGAGAAGAAGAAACAGAGTCATCCTGGAGGAGAAGAAGAAGAAAGAAGAATCACACAGAGTCATCCTGGAGGAGAAGAAGAAACAGAGAGTCATCCTGGAGGAGAAGAAGAAACACAGAGTCATCCTGGAGAAGAAGAAGAAGAAGAAGAATACACAGAGTCATCCTGGAGGAGAAGAAGAAACAGAGAGTCATCCTGGAGGAGAAGAAGAAACACAGAGTCATCCTGGAGAAGAAGAAGAAACACAGAAGAACACAAGAGTCATCCTGGAGAAGAAGAAAGAAACACAGAGTCATCCTGGAGGAGAAGAAGAAACAGCAGAGTCATCCTGGAGGAGAAGAAGAAACACAGAGTCATCTGGAGAAGAAGAAGAAGAAGAAGAAGTAAGAAGAAAAACACAGAGTCATCCTGGAGGAGAAGAAAGAAACAGAGAGTCATCCTGGAGGAGAAGAAGAAACACAGAGTCATCCTGGAGAAGAAGAAGAACACGAGTCAGATCCTGGAGAGAGAAGAAGAAACAGAGAGTCATCCTGGAGGAGAAGAAGAAACACAGAGTCATCCTGGAGGAGAAGAAGAAACACAGAGTCATCCTGGGGAGAAGAAAGAAACACAGAGTCCTCCTGGAGGAGAAGAAGAAAACACAGAGTCATCCTGGAGGAGAGAAGAAACACAGAGTCATCCTGGAGAAGAAGAAGCGAGGTAGAGCTGGGTGTCATCCACGTAGCAAAGAAAGTGAATTCTGTGTTTAAAGAAAATAGAACCAAGTGGGAGAGTGTAGGTGAAGAGGAAGGGTCCCAGGACAGAGCCCTGAGGGGTCCCAGCAGAGACAAGGAAGCAGTTGGATTTGGTGAGGTTCTGACAGAGGTCGGGAGAAAATGTGTTACTTTGGTTGACTTTACAGAGCTAAAGTGGTTGTTGTTGTTGTTGTTGTTGCGACTGTGAGAGCTTAGCTAACGTTAGCTTGTTTGCTAATGCCATTTGGAGATTTAGGACATTTTTAAACCATGAAGACAATAATAAAGACTGTTTTTAGTCAATACTGATCCAGGACTGAACCCAGACCTAAACAACCTGTTTCAGCTCCAGATCTAAAACTGTTGAGGAAAGCTTCAACGCGGGACTTTTCCCAGTGTCAATACTCGCTCAGAGTTCCAGTCTGGATCATCACATACACAAAGTCTTCAGCCTCTTTGTGACCAGGAGCCGTTTCTGATGATCCAGTTAAACTCCTCGATGAAACCGGACCACGCCCCCTCCTCTTTCACCCTGAAGAAACCGGAGCCCACCCGAGGTCAGAGTTCACTTTCAACACGCGCACACGCCGTGTTTACTAAAAACTATGGCCAATCCATCGATCGATCGCGACCAAATGTTGAGTAAAACAAATATTGGAGATTTTTCGGTAATTTTATTCATTGTAGAAAAAGATTCAGTTGTTTCATCTGGACTCTGTTTTAGAAAAAACAAAACGTTTCAACTCTCATCCAAAGAGTCATTCTCAATCAGAGAAACAAGTCTGAGAACTCTGTTTTATATCCTACTCTGTGAGAGCCCCGCCCACAGGGCGGGACCTCCTGCTAATGGCCCATTGAAACTGGGATGGCCTACATTGTTCTGTAGTTCCCTGCCTCGCCTTGAGTGCCTGATTACCATCTGAATGCCCCGGGCGTCTCCATGGTTTCAGCAGACCATTATAAACAACTGGAAGGTTGAATCTTAAACCTCCATTACGATTTTAATGAAGGATTCTCTTTTTTAACAAAGATGGCCTCCTTAAACTCCTCTTTCAAACCATCTCTTCTCCTGCTCAGAATCTCCTCCTCACTGTCTTCAATAGAGTGGTTTGTGGCTTTAAGATGAAGATGCACGGCGCTCTGGGGTCCTGAACTTGCGTGTCTTCTGTGGCTGATAAAGCCTCTTGTGAAGTGGCTGTTTAGTCTCACTATGTGGCGCTCTTTACAACTTTCTTCACTGCATTGGATAGAATACACTACATTGCTCTGTTTTTGTGTCGGCATCTTGTCCTTAGGGTGAACCAGTTTGTGTCTTAACGTGTTCCTGGTTGAAAATAAACAGGGACTTCGTGTTGTCTAAAAATTCGTTGCAGTTTTTCTGACAGTCCTGAGACATAAGGGACAGAGACACCCTTCTTTTCTTGGTTCCGTTTCCCTTTGTCCCTTTTGTCCTGCTTTTTGCTTCTCTTCACTTTGTTCAGCGCCCAAGTCGGGTCTCCACAGGCTGAGAGAGCATTCCGGACGTGTGTTTCCTCTTCTCTTTTTTCCCTCTGAGCTGGTGGGCACCTCTTGTGCTCTGTGCTGTAGTGGGTGGTTAGAGCCAAAGAGCAGGTCCTGGTCAGTGTTGTGGGTTTCCTATATACTTCTATCTGGAGCTTCCCGTCTTCTCCTCTGATAGTGGAACAATCAAGAAACGGCCAAGCGGTTCTCCTTAGCATCTTCTCTTGTAAACCTGATGTTCAGGTCCACTGCATTGATGCTGCTCTGAGAAGGCTCCAGCTCTTGTTTCTTAATTGTCACAAAAGTGTCATCCCACGGTAACAGTACCAAAGACTTGGAGCATTTTGAGAAGAAGGCACTGACCTCCTTTTCAGCATTGCTCCATGTACAAGTCGGCCACTATGGGAGAGACGGGCGAGCCCATGGCACAGCCGTGGATCTGTCTGTAAAAATATCCCCGGAATTGAAAGTATGTGGTGTTAAGACAGATGTCTAGTTAGTTTGCAGATGTGTTCAGGTGACAGTTTGGTCCTTTCCTGTAGGTGGTGTCTTCCTGCAGTCTCGTCCTAAACCGCTGCTACTGCCTCAGAGGTCGGGATGCAGGTGAAGAGGGACACAACATCATAAGAAACCATCAGGTCATCTGGGTCCAATTGGAGATGTTTCACTTTGTCCACAAAAGTGTGTTTTTTTTTCCACATGATGTTCTGAGTTCCACCAATGGAGCCAAGATGGTTTGTTAAATGCCACATTGTATGTGATGGAATCGGTGCTGCACACAATGGGTCTGAGTGGAACAGTCTCTTTGTGAATTTTGGGAAGGCCATAAATGCCTGGAATGGCTTCCCCAGGATACAGTCTGTAATACAGAAGCCTGTCTATCACCTCCTCTTTTTCAAGCTTCTGTAAACAGTCTATCACCTTCTTCTTGTAGCCACTGGTCGGTCTCTTTTCAGACGTTCGTATGTGGCTGTGTCCTCGAGCAGGCTGTGGACTTTTTGGCTTCATAATCAGCTGTGTTCAGAATCACAGTGCAGCGCCCCCTGTCTGCTGGAAGAATGTTTATGCTGTCATCTTTTTGTAGTGCTGAGAGTGCCTTCCTCTCCTCAGATGTTTGAAGGAGGAGGTTTGGCGCTCTTCAGAGCAGCTGTGACCCGTAACCTCAGGTCTGCAGCCTCAGCTTCTGTCATCTTGTTGTTCCTGATGGCTGTTTCTGTGGCTGTGACGTGGTCTTCTGCCCTTGTGGGCCGGGCTCTCACAGAGTAGGATAAAACAGGAGTTCTCAGACTTGTTTCACAGGTTGAGAATGACTCTTGGATGAGTTATTTTTCGACAATGGAACACTCCTGGACGAATGAGGGATTACACTGACTAATTTTATTCATGTTTTATTTGAATGTGCCGTTTGAGTTCATTTTATTATTATTATTATTTCTTTAGCACTCTGGTCATGTTCTTTGTTTCTTTATCTGTTTATATTTAAAAAGAGTTTGACCCATCATCAGCAAATCAATTTAATCCCCTTTATTTTAATATAAATGAATTACTCAAAAAGACAAGATGGGAATAACAAACTATTAATTCCGCTAAAATTAAAATAGTTGTAAAGTCTGAATATATATTAAACTAGAACTACAGCCAAACCGAGCTTTACTGATGTCAAATTAAATTTATTGTTCATATGTTTTGGTTTTTATTCAACAATTGCCTTGTATCTGTAGTTTGTCGAGAATTAACCAAAGGACAAACTTTTACCGTGATAAAACATTGAATATTAAAATAATAAATATCTCGTGGAATTAATTAAACCGCAACTCTTATTAAAATGACGTATATTTTCGTCACAATCTAATGAAAAACACGGTTATCGCTGCGTTCACGTTTGGCGGTAACGGACGTAAACTCCGTCGAATCAGCGCGCTCAACTGTTCCCATAATCCCGCCTGCTTCCGGGTTCGCGTCCAATCAGAGCTCACGCAAGCTACCACTCCCACCTATCTGCACGGCGCTCGGCCAATCGGCGCGCGTTCTGAGCCTGCGCCCCGGAAGTGCGCCGCGAGTCCCGCGCTGATAAACACTTTTCAAATCCTTGGCGCGGAACTACCACAACGTCGATATTTACCACATTTAAACCACGAAAACGCAGACGCAAAAGTAAAATATGCACATAACCGCAGCGGGGACATAAGTAACAGACAGTTAGGAGTTATTTACAAGGCTTTACGGCTGCGTAAAACATGTCAACAACAAATGTCACACTTTTAAGCTCCCAAATTTGAATATAGGCCAAAAAAAAACTCCTAATGTTACTTTTAATCAAATACGTCAAGATTTCACAGCCGAAAGATTGAAATATGATGATTATAATCTCAAAATGGTGTTTTACAACGTCACTGTTGTGTAAAGAGCAAGACGTTAAGATAAATACTACAATAAGTAAATACATTCGTCATCGCAAAGACGAGAATGGAACGAGCTCAGGTTTGGCTCGGAATCCTCCCGGATCTGAAGTGGAACCAAACAACCACGGAAATCACCGTGGAACCGTGTCAAAGCGCGTGAGTTAAACACATTTTACACTGTATTTCCCGGTTGCACGTACATGTCGTAATGTCAGCCGTTAAACTTACCCGGAGCCGCGGTCACGAGGTTTTCCGCCTTCAAACGTGTCGTAAAAAACGGTCCGAAGTCAGACCCGCGCGTTCCCGGGAGAAGCGGCGTTCAAATCCACGGGAAAGTGAAATAACGTGTCTTTACGGTGGAATCCCGCGCGTCACGGACACGAGTTTGTGATGAGGAGAAAAGTTTGGCGGAATTCATTGACTGAGCAGCGGATCCAAAGGAGGAGGGGCCCCGGAGCAGGAGGAGGGGCCCCAGAGCAGGAGGAGGGGCCCCCAAGGCAAGAGGAGGGGCCCCAGCGCAGGACGGGGGGGCCCAGAGCAGGATGAGGGGCCCCAAGTCAAGAGGAGGGGCCCCGGAGCAGGGGGGCCCCAAGACAGGAGGAGGGGGCCCCAGAGCAGGAGAAACATTTAGAATGAGAAAAGTGGGACCACTTTAAAACACAAATCTGTAAAAACATCGAGTTGAACACGCAAATTTGACAGAAAAAAAAAAGAATTTAGCTAAAAAAATCAGAATGAAAACAGAAAGCACACGCCCCCATGTCACGTGTCACTGAATATGATGTGTATTTATTTCCACTCTTCTGAATTATACATGAACAATACACATTCACCTGTTGGACCGTCTGAGCCGCGTTTGAGCCGCGTTTGAGCCGCGTTTGAGCCGTTTGAGCCGCGTTTGAGCCGCGTCTGAGCCGCGTCTGAGCCGCGTCTGAGCCGCGTCTGAGCCGCGTCTGAGCCGCGTCTGAGCCATGAGTGAGAGCGTGAGCAGAGTTTAGTGAAGATCATCATTTGCTCCAAGAGCTGCGTCTGGATGATTTTTTATCTGTGCAGGGTTTGTTTTGGTCCTTCAGGATCGTAAGTAGTGCTCTGGACGCACACACACACACACACACACACACACACACACACACACACACACACACACACACACACACAGACACACACACACACTCACACTCACATTCACACACACTCACACACACCCTCTCACATACACACACAACACACCACACACACACACACAGACACACACACACACACACACACACTCACACACACACACACACACACACACACACACACACACACACACTTCAGTCAGTGGAAAGTGCCTGACTCCAAATGTCCCTCTGCGCATGTTCAGGCGGCTGTGGTGACCTCTTTTGTCCAGCAGATGGAGACAAAGCACTGCACAGAAACGCACGCGCGCCCGGATCGATGAGCGCGCGGACCGCCGGCTTCACGGACAACAGGAAATGACCATCATTTGTATCAACAGACGGTCCTGTTGGACTTTTAAGGTGTTTCCGGTTCAAATGAAAACCTGATCGATGATTTAGAGGCCATTGATTAGCCGAAAACACAAACCAGGATGAAATAAGGGCAGGTGTTAAAAAAGACCTGTTCCAGACCTGGTTTAGTCCTGGTTTAGACCTGATTTAGCCCTAGTTCAGTCCTGGTTCAGTCCTGGTTCAGTCCTGCTTCAGTCCTGCTTCAGTCCTGCTTCAGTCCTGCTTCTTCCCGCGGTCCTTGAACACGCCTCGGTGCTGAGTCTGAGGCGCACGCGACATCACGTACAGACGTACAGGGCGCGAGGCAGACGGAACGTAACAGCGCGAGGAGCCCGGGGAGGTGAGTCTGCAAACCGGACCGATCCTGACCCGGTTTAGACCTGCTTTAGACCCGGTTCAGAGCACGTTTAGTCAGAACACAGGGTTCTGTCCACGTTGGTTCAGTCCTGGTTCAGTCCAGGTTTAGTCCTGGTTCAGTCCAGGTTTAGTCCCGGTTGAGTCCATCTTTACGGGACAAAAATCCTGCACTTGAGCCGATAGAAAAATTGATTATTGATGACATTTTGGGTTCAAAGATGTTCAAACTGAAGGAGTCTGAGACCAGGTCTAAACCAGGTCTAAACCAGGTCTAAACCAGGTCTAAACCAGGTCTAAACCAGGACTAAACCAGGACTAAACCAGGACTAAACCAGGACTAAACCAGGTCAAAACCAGGTCAAAACCAGGTCAAAACCAGGACTAAGCCAGGACTAAACCTTGTCTAAACCAGTTTAAAACCAGGACTAAACCAGGTCTGAGTCATTAGTTTTAGGTCTTCAGATAAATGAAGATGATTGTGTTTTTATCGTTCTGAAATCCTCTCAAACCTCAGTGAACTTTATCACCAGCTTTGAGCTGATCAATAAAATGTATTGATCCCAGTCCCAGTGCTAGTCCCAGTCCTAGTCCCAGTCCTAGTCCCAGTCCTAATCCCAGTCCTAGTCCCAGTCCTAGTCCCAGTCCTAATCCCAGTCCTAGTCCCAGTGCTAGTCCCAGTCGTAGTCCCAGTCCCAGTCCCAGTCCCAGTCCCAGTCCAAGTCCTCGTCCTGGTCCTAGTCATTATTTTCTATTAACTTCAAACAAAAATGGAAAATCTCCCAAAACGTGTTAATTTATTGATTGTATTTTTGAACACTCTTTACTTGGACTAAACCAGGTCTAAACCAGGTCTAAACCAGGTCTGAACCAGGTCTAAACCAGTCTGAACCAGGTCTGAACCAGGTCTAAACCAGGTAAACCAGGTCTAAAACCAGTCTGAACCAGGTCTAACCAGAACCAGTCTAACCAGTCCAGGTGAACCAGGTCTGAACCAGGTCTGAACCAGGTCTGAAACCAGGTCTGAACCAGGTCTAAACCAGGTCTGAACCAGGTCTGAAACCAGGTCTAAACCAGGTCTGAACCAGGTCTGAACCAGGTCTGAACCAGGTCTGAACCAGGTCTGAACCAGGACTAAACCAGGACTGAACCAGGTCTGAACCAGGACTAAACCAGGACTAAACCAGGTCTAACCAGGTCTGAACCAGGACTAAACCAGGACTAAACCAGGTCTGAACCAGGTCTAAACCAGGACAAACCAGGTCTGAACCAGGTCTGAACAGGTCTGAACCAGGTCTGAACCAGGTCTGAACCAGGTCTGAAACTGAACCAGGTCTGAACCAGGTCTGAACCAGGTCTGAAACCAGGTCTGAACCAGGTCTGAACCAGGTCTGAACCAGGTCTGAACCAGGTGAACCAGGACTGAACCAGTGAACCAGGTCTGAACCAGGTCTGAACCAGGTCTAAAACCAGGTCTGAACCAGGACTAACCAGACTGAACAGGACTAAACCAGACTGAAACCAGGTCTGAACCAGGTCTGAACCAGGTCTGAACCAGGTCCCAGTCTGAACCAGGTCTGAACCAGGTCTGAACCAGGAACCAGTCTGAACCAGGTCTAAACCAGGTCTGAACCAGGTCTAAACCAGGTCTGAACCAGGTCTGAACCAGGTCTAAACCAGGGTCTGAACCAGTCTGTCTGAACCAGGTCTGAACCAGGTCTGAACCAGGACCAAACCAGGTCTGAACCAGGACTAAACCAGGACTAAACCAGGTCTAAACCAGGTCTGAACCAGGACTAAACCAGGACTAAAACCAGGTCTGAACCAGGTCTAAACCAGGACTAAAACCAGGTCCAAACCAGGACTAAACTAAACTAATCCCGTTCTTCTCTTCCAGTGTTTCGGTCCAAAGCACAAACGCGTCATGTCCAGGCTCGTCCCCTGCAGCGCCCCCTTCAGGACTCTCCCCGCGCTCTCCTCTGCGTGGCCTGCTCTCCTTCAGGTCCTCAGTCCTCAGTCCTGATGCTGGACCCGGGACTCTGGACCGGACCATGGTGGACCGGACCTGGTTGTGTTGAGGGATCAGACTCTTTATCGGTGGATTTGCTGTGACTTCTGGAGACATGTCCGGCGCTCAGAAGAGGAAGAGGACCTCGCACGGCCTGGACGAGCAGAAGAAGGTGCGTCTGCGTCCTGCACACGCGTGAACATCATCCGTGTGCTGTCGCTTTGGCGTGTTTTAGAACTCGAAATAATGTTTGTACTGAAAACCTGAGTATTTTTGTGAGGCTCAGAGAAGGAGCAGAGAAGAGGAGCTCGTGAACAAGGCTCATGAAACAAGAGGGCGGTGTTGGACCCCCATGAGGGCGGTGTTGGGCCCCCATGAGCGGTTGTTGGACCCCCATGAGGGCGGTGTTGGGCCCCCATGAGGGCGTGTTGGCCCCATGAGCAGGTGTTGGACCCCCATGGGCGGGGTGTTGGACCCCCATGAGCGGTGTTGGCCCCATGGGCGGTGTGGGCCCCCATGAGGGCGGTGTTGGGCCCCCATGAGGCGTGCGGTGTTGGGCCCCCATGAGTGCGTGTTGGCCCCCATGAGGCGGTGTGGGCCATGAGGGCGTGTTGGGCCCCCATGAGCGGTGTTGGGCCCCCATGAGGCGTGTTGGCCCCCATGAGGGCCGTGTTGGCCCCCATGAGGGCGTGTTGGGCCCCCATGAGGGCGTGATCATAATATTGAAACGAGACCACAATGTTGAGAACCATGTTTAAACCTGGACTAAAGCAGTCTAAGCAGGACTAAAGCTAAAGCAGACTAAAGCAGGTCTAAAGCAGCTAAAGCAGTCTAAAGCAGGTCTAAAGCAGGACTAAAGCAGGTAAAGCAGGTCTAAAGCAGGAAAGCAGGACTAAAGCAGGACTAAAGCAGGACTAAAGCAGGTCTAAAGCAGGTCTTAAAGCAGGTCTAAAGCAGGTCTAAAGCAGGATAAAGCAGGACTAAAGCAGGACTAAAGCAGGTCTAAAGCAGGTCTAAAGCAGGTCTAAAGCAGGACTAAAGCAGGAACTAAAGCAGGACTAAAGCAGGTCTAAAGCAGGTCTAAAGCAGGTCTAAAGCAGGGTCTAAAGCAGGTCTAAAGCAGGTCTAAAGCAGGTCTAAAGCAGGTCTAAAGCAGGTCCAGATGGCTGCTCTGCTTCAGTGGTCACAGCGGGTGAATGATCCTGAACATTGCTCATTCATGATCACAATACACACAAATATACTGACAAATATAAATCTGTGTATTTTACTCCATGACTTTGTCTGTAATACCATAAGTGTCCTGTAGGGTTCAGAAGTGCACGGAGTGTTACCCAGAAACATCACGTCATGTCACACAAACAGGACAGATCGACCCGTGTCTCAGCTCCAGTGTTTCCTGGACCTGGTTTAGCCCTGGTTTCGACCTAGTTCAGACCTGGTTCAGACCTGGTTCAGACCTGGTTCAGACCTGGTTCAGACCTGTTCAGCCCTGGTTCAGACTGGTTCAGACCTGGTTCAGCCCTGGTTTAGCCCTGGTTTAGACCTGGTTTTAGACCTGGTTTAACCTGGTTTAGACCTGGTTCAGCCCTGGTTTAGCCCTGGTTTAGACCTGGTTCAGCCCTGTTAGTCCTGGTTTAGCCCTGGTTCAGTCGGTTTAGCCCTGGTTCCGTCCTGGTTCAGCCCTGGTTTAGCCCTGGTTCAGTCCTGGTTCAGTCCTGGTTTAGCCTCAGTTTCGCCCTGGTTTAGACCTGGTTTAGCCCTGATTAGCCCTGGTTTAGCCCTGATTTAGACCAGGTTAAGCCTTGATTTAGACCTGGTTTAGCCCTGATTTAGCCCTGGTTTAGCCCTGGTTTAGCCCTGATTTAGACCTGGTTTAGCCCTGGTTCAGCCCTGGTTTAGCCCTGGTTCAGCCCTGGTTTAGACCTGGTTCAGACCTGGTTTAGTTCTCACAGATTCAGGTGTGAGAGCTGAAAATAGACTCTGAGTGACAGGTTCTGGAGGTGAGGAAATCCACAGGATCTCCAGTGTGTCAGATGCCCTCCCACAGAAGGATCTGATCTGAACAGGAAATGAGACCGGAGCGACAGAGACGTGCGGAGACTCTTCACCACGAGGAAACCGTGCACGGAGTGTGAATGAATGAATGAATGAATGAATGAAGAGAGTGCAAAACGACAACAACCAAAACTGTCGCCATCATCTCACACTTTCAACGTTCTTTAACTGGAATCACAATAACGCGGTGCTTTTGTTGTTGTTTTCTTCACCGTACGAGTCATCAGAACCCGCGGTACTTTACGTGAACCCGTAGAAGATCCAGAGTTCTCCGGCAAAAAAACAACAACAAAAGAGCTCAATCATCTTTTCTCTGCCAACGTGAACTCCCAGTGTTGTCGTTTATTTACTCAAGACACGCTGCAGTTGTTTGAGGGGACGTGTGCGCCCTCTGGTGACGCAGTTGTGTATTACATGTAAATATAGATCAAACGAGCCAATTAAATGTCTTCACTTGGGTAAACGTTTAAAGACATTTAAAACCACCATGAACATGCCTAAACTGACTTTCTGTTTAGTCCTGGTTTAGTCCTGGTTTAGTCCTGGTTTAACCCTGGCTTAATCCTGGTTTCGTCCTGTTTTAGTCCTGTATTAGTCCTATTTAAGTCCTATTTAAGTCCTGTTTTAGTCCTATTTTAGTCCTGGTTTCATCCTGTTTTAGTCCTATTTTAGCCTTGTTTTAGTCCTGGTTTAGCCCTGTTTTAATCCTGGTTTCGTCCTATTTTAGCCCTGTTTTAGTCATGTTTTAGTCATGTTTTAGTCCTGTTTTAGCCCTGGTTTCGTCCAGTTTTAGTCCTGTTTTAGCCCTGTTTTAGTCCTGTTTTAGCCCTGGTTTAACCCTGGCTTAATCATGGTTTCGTCCTGTTTTAGTCCTGGTTCAGTCCTGTTACAGTCCTGTATTAGTCCTATTTTAGTCCTGGTTTCATCCTGTTTTAGCCCTGGTTTCGTCCTGTTTTAGTCCTATTTTAGCCTTGTTTTAGTCCTGGTTTAGCCTTGTTTTAGTCCTGGTTTCATCCTGTTTTAGCCCTGGTTTCGTCCTATTTTAGCCCTGTTTTAGTCCTGTTTTAGTCCTGGTTTCGTCCAGTTTTAGTCCAGTTTTAGTCCTGTTTTAGCCCTGTTTTAGTCCTGTTTTAGCCCTGGTTTAGTCCTGGTTTCGTCCAGTTTTAGTCCAGTTTTAGTCCTGTTTTAGCCCTGTTTTAGTCCTGTTTTAGCCCTGGTTTAGTCCTGGTTTAGTCCTGGTTTCCTCCAGTTTTAGTCTTGTTTTAGCCCTGTTTTAGCCTCGTTTTAGTCGTGGTTGTCTGAGGGGACGTGTGCGCCCTCTGGTGACGCAGTTGTGTATTACATGTAAATATAGATGGCCAGTTAAATGCCTCTATTAGCAAAATAATGGTGAGTTGCCGCTCTAATGATGAGTCAACATGGTAATTATGGGGAGCAATTAGTGTCAAAATGCAAAGAACTCAGAGGATCATGGTCTTTGTAGTTCCCGTCTCCGAACGCGACTTTATTGTGAGACTTTTGACGAGATCACAACGATTCTGGGACCAAATGTCCTTCTCGTGTTCCTCAAGTCTGTGAGCGACTTTTACCAAACTGAACTTCTCGAAAGACAAAATAGAGTAAAATGTGACAAAAACATCCAGGTAAAAAGGTCTATTTTTTGGACGATATATTGAACTAAAAAGACTTCATTTTGCTTCTGAACAATATTTTGTGGTTCCTTCATCTCCAGTAAATGCAGTGAACCCGAAGCTCACGTTTGTCTGAAGCTTTGACAAAGTCGCTTGGATTGGTCGTGTTTCCGTGACATTCTGAGGGTGAAATCACGTCATGTTCAGTAACACTGTCGCACCCTTTGGACACAAAAGTAACTCTGCTCCTCTCGGCCTCGGCCCCTCGACGGGCGAGAGGAAGCGCCGCAGAGTGCCTCCCCCTCCCCAGAGGCCTCGCGGTGGTCTTCGGGTCGATGCGGAAGAGCCAGGAACTCGTTAAATATTAAACGCTTTGATTCTGCCAGATGCGAGCCGGAGCTCTTAGTGAGGACGACGTCAGACAGAGAGGAGACGTGTGTGTGAGACGAGACGTGTGTGAGACGTGTGTGAGACGTGTGTGAGACGTGTGTGAGACGTGTGTGAGACGTGTGTGAGACGTGTGTGAGACGTGTGTGAGACGTGTGTGCTGAGACGTGGTGTGAGACGGTGTGTCATGAGACCGTTGTGAGACGTGTGTGAGAACCGTGTGCTTAAGACGTGCCTTGTAAGAACGAGTGTGAGACGAGTGGAGACGTGTGTGAGACAAGACGTGTGTGACACGAGTGTGAGAACGAGTGTGAGACAAGACGTGTGATGAGACGAGTTTGTGAGACGATGTGAGTAAGTACGTTGTGTGAGACCATAGACATGTGTGAGACAAGAGTGTGTCTAGACAAGACGTGTGTGGGACAAGACGTGTGTAAAGACGATAGTGAGACGTGTGTGTGAGAACAAGACGGAGTGTATAGAGAACGTGAGTGTGTTGAGATACAAGACGATGTGTGAGACAAGACGTGTGTTGAGACGAGTGACAGTTCAGACAAGGAGCGTGTTGTAGTTGAACATAGACGTGTATGCTGGAAGCAAGACGTGTTGTGATGACAGACGTGTGTTGAGACGTGTGTGAGAGTTGATTGTGACGAGCCTGATCAGATCGACGTGGAGACGATGCAGACTAGTGTGTTGAGACGAGTGTGAGAACGTAGACGTGTGTGAGATTGTGTGTGTAGAGCCGATGTTGTACGAGTGGACGTGTGTTGAGACGAGTGTGAGACAGGACGACGTGTGATCACGAGTGGTGAGACGAGTGTGGGAGACGAACGTGTGTGAGGACGTGATGTCGAGACGGAGTGGTGAGACTGAGTGTGAGACGTGATGTAGACGAGTGTGTGTGAGACGAGTTGTGATGACGTGTGTGAGACAAGACAGGTGTGTGAGACGAGTGTGAGACGACGTGTGAGACAAGACGTGTTGTTGAGACGAGTGTGAGACGGTGAGACGTGTGTGTGTGAGACAAGAGTGTGTGAGACAAGACGTGTGTGAGAACAAGACGTGTTGTGCAGACAAGACGTTGTTGAGACGTGTGTGAGACGAGTGTGACGAGTGAGACGTGTGTGAGACGATGTGTGAGACGAGTGAGACGTGTTGAGAAGTTAAGTGTGATGAGGACGTAGTGTGAGTAGAAAGCCCCAAATGACGACAGTACGTTGTGTGAGGACGAGTGTGTGAGAAGAGTGTGACGAGTGAAGACGTGTGTGGAGTACGACGCTGTGAGACGAGACGAGTGTGAGAACGAGAGTGAGACGAGTGAGAGGACGAGTGAGACGAGACGTGTAGGACGTTGTGAGATAGAGTGAAAGACGTGTGTGACGTAGTGAGATGAGATGAGAGTGAGACGAGTGTGAGACGAGTGAGACGAGACGTGGTGGTGAGACAGAGACGTGTGTGAGACGTGTGTGAGACAAGAGGTGTGAGACGAGTGTGGAGACGTGTGTGTGAGGACGTGTGCGAGTGAGACGTGTGTGAGGACGAGATGTGGAGAACGAAGTGAGCGTGTGTGTTGCGATGTGTGTAGCGAGTGTAAGACGAGTGAGACGAGTGAGACAGTGTGAGGACAAGACGTGAGTGAGACGTGTGTGTGAGACGAGTGTGAGACAAGGACGAGTGTGAGACGAGTGTGAGACGAGACGAGTGAGTGAGACGTGTGAGACGAGACGAGACGTAGCTTGTGAGCGTGGTGAGATATGAAAGTGAGACGTGTGTGGAAGTGTGAGATGAGAGTGAGAGACGTGTTGAACTTCAGAGAACGTTAAGTGTGAAGGAGTGTGTGAGGCGAGACTGTTGAGACGTGTGTGAGACGTGTGGTGAGAGTGACGTGTGAGACGTGTGTGTGTGACGTGTGTGTGTGAGAGAGTGAGACGTGTGATGTGTGAGACGTGTGTAGACGAGTGTAGAGTGTGAGACGAGTGAGACGATGTGAGACGAGACGTGTGTAGACGTGTGTACGACGTGTGTGAGACGTGTGTGTGACGATCAGGACGTGTGGTGAGACGAGTGCGTGAGACGGACAGTGTGAGACGAGGACGAGTGTGAGACGAGACGTGTGTGAGAGTGTGTGAGAAGAGTGTGTAGACTGTGTGATTGCGTGTGGTGTGTGAGACGTGTTTGAAGACGTGTGGTGAGACGAGTGACCGTGTTCCGTGTTAGAGAGGCCGAGACGTTGTGAGCGTGTAAGACGTGTGTGAGACGTGTGTGAGCCGTGTGACACTGGACTGTTGATGAGACGAGTAGTAGAGATGGAAGACGAGTGTGAGACGGAGTGTGGAGACAGTGTGTTGAGACGCAGTGTGAGACGTGTGTGAGAGTGTGCTATCGAGACGGAGGTAGAGAGTGACGTGTGTGGTGTGAGCAACGAGTGAGACGGTGTGGAGAGTGAGAGTTGACGTGTGTGACGACGTGTGGTAAGACGACGGATGTCTGTGAGACGAGTGAGACGAGTGATGAGACAAGACGTGTGTGAGTCGTGTGTGAGACAAGACGTGTGTGAGACAAGACGTGTGTGTGAGACAAAGACTGTGTGTGACACAAGATGTGGTGATGACAGACGACGTGTGTGAGACGAGTGTGAGACGTGTGGAGACGAGTGTGAGACGAGTGTGAGACGAGAGTGAGAACGAGAGTGAGACTGAGAACGAGACGTGTGTGAGACGAGTGGCGAAGTGGGAGACGAGAGTGAGCGACGAGACGTGAGACGAGTGTGAGACGGAGTGAGAGGAGAGTGAGACGAGACGTGTGTGAGACGAGTGTGAGACGAGTGTGAGACGTGTGTGAGACGTGTCTGAGACGAGACGTGTCTGAGCACGAGACATGTTGTGAGACGAGACGTGTGTGAGACGATGTGTGAGACGAGTGACGTGAGACGAGACGTGTGTGTGAGAGACGTGAGTGGAGGGACGAGGGTTGGGGTCAGGGGGCGGCGAGAGTCAAACCAGGCCTAAACCAGGCCTAAACCGGGTCTAAACCAGGACTACACCATCACTGGTATGAGCTCTGTCCCCCCGTCGCTGTGGCAAGCCGTTTCCAGGGTTTCCTGGAAGGCGGTCGGCATGGTAACGGCCGGTCCCTGACAGCGGTGATTATTCTTCCTCTGCATCGTCGCTCTGTTCCGACGATACTGAATGACACTGATATCTGCGTCTGTCCTTTTAGAGTACACAAGTACACTAGTATTCATATATATATATATCATATATATATATATTCTCTGTCAGCGTTATTTATTCCACCCTTTATTTGGTTCAAATGTACTTCAAAAGTCTCATTGTAAAGTAGAAATAACCTCGACCACTGAAAGAATGGTACGTTTTGGATGGTATATTTTCCCATTAAAACTACAGGACTGATGAACCCGATGAACCGCAGTCGTGTTCCATGGACCGGCCCAAACTGCGTGTTAAAGCGCGTTGAATGTGGGACAGAGGAGAAAACCGCTGTTTTTGTCTTTGATCTCAAACATTTGTCAAAGAGCATTTTATTTTATAGAATGATTTTGTCTCTTTTTCATTCCAGTTTCCTGTCGAATCTGTGTGAAAAGTCTTTCAAACGACTGTCATTTTAGTTTCTCTGCTGCTAACTCTGGACTAAAACTCATTATCTGTATTACTACTCGTCTCACTACTGGTACTACATGTCTGGTACTAATGCGTACTTTTACTGTACTACTGTTAACTGGTACTAATGTCACACTCGGTATTGCAAGATACCTATCATTGTTTGCACTTGGTACTACATGTCACTTTTACGGTACTTGGTACTTTACATGTTACTACCGTTACTACGATGTCACTACTGATACTTGTACTACATGTCACTACTGTAACTACATGTCACAACCAAATACTGCGTACTACATGTCACTACTGGTACTACATGTTACTACTGTACTGTACTACATGTTACTACTGTTATCTACATGTCACTACTGGTACTGTGGTACTACATGTCACTACTTGGTACTGGTAACACATGTACTATCTGGTACTACATGCTACTACCGTTACTACATGTCACTACTGGTACTACATGTCACTACTGGTACTACATGTTACGACTGTTTACTACATGTACGACTGGGGTACTACATGTACGATGGTACTACATGTCACTACTGGTACTACAGTCACTACTGGGTACTTACAATGTTACCACTGTACTACATGTTACGACTGGTACTACATGTCACGACGTATACATGTCCACGACTGGTACTTCATGTCACTACTGGTACTACATGTCACTACTGCGTACTTACATGTTTCCACGAGCTGGATACACATGTCACGATCTGGTACTTTACAATGTCACGACTGGTACTACAGGGTCACGACTGAAGCTACTACATGTCACGACTGGTACTACATGTCACTACTGGTACTACATGTCACTACTGCGTACTACATTTACTATTTGGTACCTACATGTTCACGACTTGGTACTACATGTTACGGACTGCGACTACATGGTCCACTACTGGTACTACATGTCACTACTGGTACTACATGTTACGGACTGGTACTACATGTCACTACTGGTACTACATTGTCAGACTCGGTACTTACAATGTGCACTACTGGTACTACATGTCACTTACTGGTACTACATGTTACTACTGCGTACTACATGTTACTACCTGGTTAACTTACATTGTTTACTAATGGGTACTACATGTCACTACTGCTACTACATGTTAACTACTTGGTACTAATGTTACTACTGCGTACTACATGTTACTAATTGTTACTACATGTCACTACTGGTACTACATGTTACGGACTGTTACTACCATGTCCAAGTACCGTTACTTACATTGTTACGACTGTTACGACATGTTACTACTGGTGAACTTACATGTTACTAACTAGGTGTACTACTGTTACTTACATGTCACACGTTGTACTACATGTTACGACTGGTTACGACATGTTACTACTGGTAACGACATGTTACTACTGGTACTGGTACTACATGTACTACTGGTACTACATGTCACTATAACTGGTACTTACATGTCAACGTTACTGGTACTACATGTTACTACTGTACTGTGAACTTACATGTTTACTTACTAGCGTAACTACATGTCACTTTACTTGGTACTGGTACTACAATAGTCACTACTCGCTACTACATGTTTACTACTGGTTCACTACATGCTACTACCGTTACTTACATGTCACTACTGGTACTACATGTCACTACTGGTACTACATGTACGACTGCTTACTACATGTTCAACGACTGGTAACTACATGTTTACGACTGGGACTACATGTTACGAACTGGTTACCCTACATGTCACTATCTCGCGTAGCTACATGTCACTACTGGTACTACATGTTACGGGACTGGTACTAATGTTACGACTGTACTACATGTCACGGACTGGTTACTACATGTTCCTTACTGCGTACTACATGTCACTACTGGTTACTAGCATGTCACGGAACTGGTACTACACATGTCACGACTGGTTACTACACATGCTCACGACTGGTACTACATGTCACGACTAGGTACGTACTATGTCACGACTGGTTACTACATGTCACTACTGGTACTACATGTCACTAATGGTTACTACATGTCCACTACTGGTACTACATGTCACGACTGGGTCACTACATTGTTTACGACTGGTCACTACATGTCACTTAACTGGTACTTTACATGTCACTAACTGGTACTACATGTTACGACTGCCGGGTACTACATGTCACTACTGCGTACTACATGTCACGACTGGCTACTACACTGTCACGACGGGTACTACATTGTCACACTTGGTACTACATGTCACTACTGGTACTACATGTTACTTTACTCGGTACTACATGTTACTAATGGTGACTACATGTCCACTACTGGTACTACATGTTACTACTGGTACTACATGTTACTAATGGTACTACATGTCACTACTGGTACTACATGTTACGACTGTTACTACATGTCAGTACCGTTACTACATGTTACGACTGTTACGACATGTCACTACTGGTACTACATGTCACTACTGGTACGACATGTTACTACTGGTACTGGTACTACATGTTACTACTGGTACTACATGTTACGACTGGTACTACATGTTACGACTGTTACTACATGTTACGACTGTTACTACATGTTACTACCGTTACTACATGTTACTACCGTTACTACATGTTACTACTGGTACTACTACTACTACAGGTACACGCTCAGATGTGTCGGTCTGACTTGAACCTGGGACCCTTTAGCTGTACTACTGAGTGAACTAGTTACTACTGTACTACATGCTACTACATGTTACACTGTTACTACATGCCTGTTACCTGTTACTACCGTTACTACATGTTACTACCGTTACTACATGTTACTACGCACATATACAGGTACACGCTAATGTGTCGGTCTGACTTGAACCTACCCTTTAGCGTGAGTGAAAGGGCTAACCACTCTGCACCTCACACGTGCACGCAATATTTAATCCTTTTACACGCGCATCCACAAACGCTCCGGTGTGAAATGTGAGCCGTGTTTGTGCTGCAGGCTCAGTATAATCTGGTTCTAATCCTGTTAGAGCCCAGCCAGACCCTCACTGTCAGACCACAGCACTCACGGGGAAAGGACGGGTTAAATATTTACAGAAAGATGTGGAAAACATTCACTTATCACAAACCGAGAGTTATTTCACTCACAGCGCCCGGAACAGCGCCCGGAACAGCGCCCGGAACAGCGCCCGGAACAGCGCCCGGAACAGCGCCCGGAACAGCGCCCGGAACAACACTCAAACACCGCCGAGATCTATTTTAGTGGGATTTGGATTGGATGCTTATTGTGTTGTTGTTATTATTATTATTATTATTATTATTATTATTATTATAATTATTATTATTATTACTATTTGTATTTATTTATTTTATTCTATTTATTTTATTTTTTGAATGTATTTATTTATCTATTTTTCTAATGTATTTTATTAGTGTTATCATTATTATTATTATTATTATTATCATTATTATTTTTAATTTAATTTGATATAATTTAATGTATTTTATCTAATTAAATTTATCATATTTATTTAATTTTATTTATCTATCTATATATATATAATCTATATATATAGATATATATATAATTTATTTGTTTTTGATAATTATTTAAAGAAACAGAACTCATGAACATACAAATTAAAACTTAAATTATATTTCTGAAATATCAGGCCGTGGCGGTGTTTTATCTAATATTTTTAAAGCTCTTTTGTGGCAATTTAATCTGTTTTCAGGAAGTCCGATTCGTCATTGTAATGCAGTGTAAAACATGGAGAAAGCAGTTACAGTTAAAATCCTTTTTTCCACATTTCTCCCATGACGCTAATGTTCTCGAGTTTAAACAAACAATCATTAAGACATAAATAATAATACATTCTTTGTGCAAGATTTAATCCGTAAATAAAACCGACATAAACTGAGCCATCATTTTTCCATATTTGTTCTGTCGCTAACATTTAGAATGATTAAAGTGCATTTCTCTGCGAGGCCTCTGGATGGCGATATAATCTAACGTTACCTTTTTCTGCGAACCAGGCGTCGACTTCGGCTCGTCTTCATTAAACTTTGTGATCGACGTCCACAGTCCTTGTTTTGAAAGTACTTTTTGATTCTTTTTTTCATATTTTGTCTCCTTGTATCTTAACGTGAGATTTTCCATATTTAAAATGCTAAATTTTGGGAATGTTTTATCTTTCTTTTGACGTTATTATTGCTGTGATTCAGGAGTGTGTAATGTTGCCAAGTCTGGTAAATCTAAAATCTAGTAGCACTGAAGCAGATGTAGAATTAGTACTATTTATTTTATTTTATTCATTGTATTTATTTTATTTATTTTTTGTATTGTATTTTATTTATCTTATTTTTTGTATTTTATTTATTGTATTTATTTTAAGTATTTTTTGTATTGTATTTTATTTATCTTATTTATTTCATTTTATTCATTGTATTCATTTATTTTATTTATTCATTGTATTTATTTTATTTACTTTTTGTATTGTATTTTATTGATCTTATTCATTTTATTCATTTTATTTATTTTATTTATTTTATTTATTTTATTTATTTTATTTATTTTATTTATTTTATTTTATTTTATTCATTGTATTTATTTCATGTAGTTTTTGTATTTAATCTCATGTATTGTATTTATTTTAATTCATTTAATTTACTTGTATTTGTATTTATGACAGATGGTGCAAACATAGAGAAACAATTGCAGGTATCACATACTTACAACGCCAGAAGAACATCCAATGATTAGATTTGACTTTTGGTGTGTATTTGTGTCCAAAAGTGAGTGACTCTGTGTTTTTTTGCAGTAACTTGTATTTGGAGGACAAAGTACGACACATTTTAAAATATTCATTTCTTGGATTTTAGATTGAATTAAAATGCTTCTAAAATAGTCGAGATTATGTTTACATGACATTTACATAATCCGACCACTCCAGAAATCAGATCATGATCAGATTTGTGTGTTTGTAACGGTCGTCGTCGTAGCAACAGTGTTTGAAGTATTGCTGCAGTATTTGAAGTCGCTGCGGTTGAACTTGATCTCGGTTAAGTGCATTAGAGTCTTACAGAGTGACCGGGTCCAGACCGAGGCACGTGAGGACGGACCTGAACCAGGATTAGACCAGGACTCGGCCTCAATGAGAGCCGACAGGGCATCTGGCACAGAGGTCATCCCGTCTGCTCCTGAGTCTTGTGGGTTAAGCCTCGTTTAGTCTGTCTCTGGTCCCGGTCTGGTCCGTCTCTGGTCCTGGTCTGGTCTGTCTCTGGTCCTGGTTTGGTCCTGGTTTGGTCTGTCTCTGGTCCTGGTCTGTCTCTGGTCCCGGTCTGGTCTGTCACTGGTCCTGGTTTGGTCTGTGTCTGGACATTTAGTCATTCCCAGTGTGTGTGTGTGTGTGTGTGTGTGTGTGTGTGTGTGAGGGGCGTTTTGCACGGGAACAGTTTTGCCTCATGTCTTTGCCTTGTGTGCAAAGCCTCGACGCCGCGTTTGAACCTCTCTTTATGGAATCATGTCAGACGCATTCTGACCTGGAAACATCATATTTGGACAAACAGGAAACAGCTGTTGCTAACGTGCTTTGCTAGCTTTGTGTTGCTAAGGCAACACATATAAGTTAGCATCAGAGGAAACACAGCGCTTTAGCACGAGATCGAGTCAGAGTTTTGAGACGGATGATTCTTTTGTGTTTCTCTGCTTTTTCCCGTCTCGTTTTGGCGTTCTCTCTTGTCCAATCGCGTGGCTGTGGGGCGGAGCTCAGCCTTCGACTCCCGCGCTCCGCTCCACACATGTTCAGTGGGTACATTTCTTCTCTCTAATCACGAGCGCTCTGTCATTTGCCCAACTCCGATGCACATGTGGACCCTTCACCAACCGTACTGTAAACACTGGGGCGCAGGAGGCCCGGGAGAAGTGGTGCTCCAGGGAAGTTTGTTTAGAAACCAGCGCCATTTTAAACGTTGGTCTCCTGAACCCGCTCGTTTGTCTGCCGCGCTCTGTAGTTAACACTGAGGAACAGACCCCCCGTAAGAGAGGACGAGCAGGGGGCCGGTCCAGGTTTAGTCCTGACTCTGGCTCTGGCACCAGCAGGAGGCCGGTCCATGTTTAGTCCTGACTCTGGCACCAGCAGGAGGCCGGTCCATGTTTAGTCCTGACTCTGGCACCAGCAGGAGGCCGGTCCATGTTTAGCATCCTGACTCTGGCACCAGCAGGAGCCGGTTCCCATGGTTTAGTCCTGACTCTGGCACCAGCAGGAGGCCGGTCCATGTTTAGTCCTGACTCTGGCACCAGCAGGAGGCCGGTCCATGTTTAGTCCTGACTCTGGCACCAGCAGGAGGCCGGTCCATGTTTAGTCCTGACTCTGGCACCAGCAGGAGGCCGGTCCATTTTAGTCTGCTCTGGCCCAGCAGGAGGCCTTAGTCCTGACCGAAAAGGGGTCTGCGGCCTTAAAAAAAGACCTCAATGTGTGTAAATAATCTACTGATTGTTTCAGCCTCATCTAATCAATGAATAATTGTAGTAATAAGTAAATAATCCTAAATGTCCCATGTTTCTGTCGTTAGTGTTTCGCGCTTTAGTTTTTCCGTCTCGTTTGAACAGAAATAACCTTGAATTTGTTGTATTACATTTCCAGCGTTTCCTTTATGTTTTCACCTTTTGCCTCGAGCGCCAGCAGGAAACCACGGCTCGTTTTCCTTTTATGGTCATGACATGAAGCAGGTTGTCATGGAAACAGCTGAGGCCGCATTTCCCACAATCCTCTGCTGCAGCTTCCAGGAAGTATAACGGGTCATTTATCAAACCGCGGCTGAACCAGGACTGAACCAGGGTTAAACCAGGGCTGAACCAGGACTAAACCAGGGTTAAACCAGGACTAAACCAGGGTTAAACCAGGACTAAACCAGAGTTAAACCAGGACTAAACCAGGGCTAAACCAGGGCTAAACCGGGGGCTAAACCAGGACTAAACCAGGACTAAACCAGGACTAAACCAGGGCTGAACCAGGGCTGAACCAGGGCTGAACCAGGGCTGAACCAGGACTAAACCAGGACTAAACCAGGACTAAACCAGGGTTAAACCAGGACTAAACCAGGGCTAAACCAGGGTTAAACCAGGACTAAACCAGGACTAAACCAGGACTAAACCAGGGCTAAACCAGGGCTAAACCAGGGCTAAACCAGGGCTAAAGCAGGCCTAAAGCAGGCCTAAAGCAGGCCTAAACCAGGTCTAAACCAGGGCTGAACCAGGACTGAACCAGGTCTAAACCAGGTCTAAACCAGGGCTAAACCACATCTAAACCAGGGCTAAACCACATCTAAACCAGAGCTAAACCACATCTAAACCAGGGCTAAACCACATCTAAACCAGGGCTAAACCAGGACTGAACCAGGTCTAAACCAGGGCTGAACCACGTCTAAACCAGAGCTAAACCAGGGCTGAACCAGGACTGAACCAGGTCTAAACCAGGGCTAAACCACATCTAAACCAGGCCTAAACCACATCTAAACCAGGGCTGAACCAGGGCTAAACCAGGACTAAACCAGGACTAAACCAGGACTAAACCAGGACTAAACCAGGACTAAACCAGGACTAACCCTTGATGGGGTTGGGTTGTATAAGCCTTGTTTCGACTGTCATAAGTGAACCGTACCGGGCCGTGAGAGGCACCAGAGAAGTGAAATAAATGAGGCAAACGCTGTTCCTGTTTCCTCTAGCTTTGGACACGCCCCTCACACACAAACTTGAAATGACTAAACGTCTTTTTGAGACTCGTTGCTCTTGTGTCAGACCAGGAAACACACTCAATCATGGGGACCAGGCCTCCCCCTCCCCAGACGCTTCCTGCAGCATATGTATCATTAGTTCCATTGAAATTCCCACTGTAAATGCTGATGTCTTCACAACAGCGGAGCGAAAGGGTCTCGCTCGTTTCTCTGGAACATAAACCGTTTAATTGAGTTTGACAAAGACACAATATTATTCATAATGAGTTGATCTCATTAGTGAGATTCCAGCAGGACGGATTCTGTGACGACTCCATCTCATTATCATGACGAGAGCTCCACAGGGAGTCTGGACCTGGGATAGACCTGGTTTAGACCTGGTTCAGTCCTGGTTCAGTCCTGGTTTAGACCTTGGTGTAGTCCTAATCAGGACCAGGGTTAAATAAAACAGAGCCTGGATTAGCCTAAACCAGGACTAAACCAGGCCTAAACCAGGCCTAAACCAGGCCTAAACCAGGTCTAAACCAGGCCTAAACCAGGCCTAAACCAGGCCTAAACCAGGTCTAAACCAGGTCTAAACCAGGTCTAAACCAGGCCTAAACCAGGTCTAAACCAGGTCTAAACCAGGTCTAAACCAGGCCTAAACCAGTCTAAACCAGGCCTAAACCAGGCCTAAACCAGGCCTAAACCAGGTAAACCAGGTCTAAACCAGGTCTAAACCAGGTCTAAACCTAAACAGGTCTAAACCAGGTCTAAACCAGTGGTGGTAACAATTTTCTGTGTTCAAAATGAATGACGTTTATTATTGATTCTGTTTTTATTTGTTTTGTGTTTTTTATGAGTCTTTTCTTGCTCCGTGAAGTCAATCATGCCACGCTGCAATTCACCCCAAACTCACTGGTTTAACTTTAGATTGTGATTTTCATTTTTAGTTTTTTTGGGGGTTGTTTCTTTTAATACTACGCTCTCTGTCATTTTTGAATCATTATGAGACGATGGTTAAATCATTCCCCAAATAAAAAATAAAAAAACTGCAGAAAAACATGTAGCTTTATTGACACTACAGTGTGTTTAGTCGTCAATCTGGAACTTTGTAAATCTGGTAAAGTCTCAGTTTTACTTCTGCTCTTGAACATTAGTAAATCTCAGACTTGTAAAGAGCGCCACATAGTGAGACTAAACAGCCACTTCACAAGAGGCTTTATCAGCACAGAAGACACGCAAGTTCAGGACCCCAGAGCGCTGTGCATCTTCATCTCAAAGCCACAAACCACTCTATTGAAGACAGTGAGGAGAAGGTTCTGAGCAGGAGAAGAGATGGTTTGAAAGAGGAGTTAAGGAGGCAATCTTTGTTAAAAAAGAGAATCCTTCATTAAATCGTAATGGAGGTTTAAGATTCAACCTTCCAGTTGTTTATAATGGTCTGCTGAAACCATGGAGACGCCCGGGGCATTCTGATGCTAAACAGGTACTCAAGGTGAGGCAGGGAACAATAGAACAATAGGCCCATCCCAGTTTCAATGGGCCATTAGCAGGGTCCCGCCCTGTGGGCAGGGCTCTCACAGAGTAGGATATAAACCAGAGTTCTCAGACTTGTTTCTCTGATTGAGAATGACTCTTGGATGAGAGTTGAAACGTTTTGTTTTTTCTAAAACAGAGTCCAGATGAAACAACTGAATCTTTTTCTACAATGGAACACTCCTGGACGAATGAGGGATTACACCGACATTAGTAAATCTGGTAAAGTCTCAGTTTTACTTCTGCTCTTGAACATTAGTAAATCTGGTAAAGCCTCAGTTTTACTTCTGCTCTTGAACATTAGTAAATCTGGTAAAGCCTCAGTTTTACTTCTGCTCTTGAACATTAGTAAATCTGGTAAAGTCTCAGTCTTACTTCTGCTTTTGAACATTAGTAAATCTGGTAAAGTCTCAGTCTTACTTCTGCTTTTGAACATTAGTAAATCTGGTAAAGTCTCAGTCTTACTTCTGCTTTTGAACATTAGTTAATCTGGTAAAGTCTCAGTCTTACTTCTGCGCTTGAACATTAGTAAATCTGGTAAAGTCTCAGTCTTACTTCTGCTCTTGAACATTAGTAAATCTGGTAAAGTCTCAAGTCTTACTTCTGCTCTTGAACATTAGTAAAAGCTGGTAAAGTCTCAGTTTTACTTCTGCTCTTGAACATTAGTAAATCTGGTAAAGCCTCAGTTTTACTTCTGCTCTTGAACATTAGTAAATCTGGTAAAGTCTCAGTCTTACTTCTGCTCTTGAACATTAGTGAATCTGGTAAAGTCTCAGTCTTACTTCTGCTCTTGAACATTAGTAAAGCTGGTAAAGTCTCAGTTTTACTTCTGCTCTTGAACATTAGTAAATCTGGTAAAGCCTCAGTTTTACTTCTGCTCTTGAACATTAGTAAATCTGGTAAAGTCTCAGTCTTACTTCTGCTCTTGAACATTAGTAATCTGGTAAAGTCTCAGTCTTACTTCTGCTCTTGAACATTAGTGAATCTGGTAAAGTCTCAGTCTTACTTCTGCTCTTGAACATTAGTGAATCTGGTAAAGTCTCAGTCTTACTTCTGCTCTTGAACATTAGTAAAGCTGGTAAAGTCTGAGTTTTACTTCTGCTCTTGAACATTAGTAAATCTGGTAAAGCCTCAGTTTTACTTCTGCTCTTGAATATTCAGTAGTAAATCTGGTTAAGTCTCAGTCTTACTTCTGCTCTTGAACATTAGTGAATCTGGTAAAGTCTCAGTCTTACTTCTGTCTTGAACTTAGTAATCTGGTAAAGTCTCAGTCTTACTTCTGCTCTTGAACATTAGTAAATCTGGTAAAGTCTCAGTCTTACTTCTGCTCTTGAACATTAGTAAATCTGGTAAAGGTCTCAGTCTTACTTCTGCTCTTGAACATTATGAATCTGGAACTTCTGGTAGTAAGCTGGTAAAGTCTGAGGAACATTAGTAAATTGGTAACACTTCTGCTCTTAATATTAGTAAACTGGTAAAGTCTCAGTCTTACTTCTGCTCTGAAATTAGTGAATCTCGGTTAAAGTCTTTCAGTCTCTTACTTCTGCTCTTGAACTTAAAGTCTCATTTACTGTCTGAACATTAGTAAATCTGGTTAAAGTCTCAGTCTTACTTCTTGCTCTGTAACATTAGTAAATCTGGAACGTCTCAGTCTTACTATTCTGCTCTTTTGATACTTAGTAATCTGGCCTAAGTGCCTACTGGGCTCGCGTATTGGTGGGATCCGCTGGAGCTCTGTATCGACCCGTTTGTGCCGTACACACAGAACTGGTTCTTTGAGGCGTTTTTATTATTAACCGATTGTTCTCCTTCAGCGTGACCTGCGGGATTGGGCCATAAACCGCCCCGGCGAGGCAGGGCCGAGCCGCTCCGTGATTGGTACGGTTGGTTCCACAGCGAGGCGGAGTGAAGGTCGCTGGTAGGGGTCAGTTTATATATGTGGAGTTAAAACCACAGCCTGAAGCGCTCGTCGTCTCCACGGAACGTTTGTTGGTCGCCGTACCGTGTTAACAAGGGCGCTTCCAAATGACAGAAGTATGAGAAGTGGGCGGGGGTCTCATTATATTAGACGTGAAAACGTGTTGGCACAAAAGAGGTAAAAGGAGGAGTTTCATGTTGAGCCCCTTTTCATTTTTTCGACCGTTTGAACCTGTTTTTCTTTTTGCATTATGTCACAAATGACAATTACAAATTAGAAAATGATTATTTCTTTTTCACAAGACAGATTTTTAAACACATTTTTGACCAAATAAAGGTGTAAATCTGTGACTGAAGCTCTAGATCAGTGGTCCCCAAACTACGGCCCGGGGGCCGGATACGGCCCGCCTCCACATTTGACCCGGCCCCCTGAACAATACGTGAGCTGCATTATTCATGCTCATATGAGTCATTTAAGAGATTCTGCTCTGACTGCTGAAGCTGAACTTTTACCTCAGATTGTGAATGGCACAATTCACAATCACTTCACAAAAAAGTTATTTGATTTTTATTGATTTCATAAATAGTGTTATTACATATTTCCTGAGTAATTTTTTTCCGTGAAGAACCCAGAGAGGGGTAAAAAATACTTTTTTTTCCTGTTACAAATGTATCCTAGTTATGTGGCCCTCACTGGAAAGAGTTTGGGGACCCCTGCTCTAGATAAAGAATATTCATGAATTAAGTTGATGACAATAATAGTTTATTCCTTTTTGACATTTTGATTTATATTGTCACTTAATAAGGTGCTTTGTTTCTGTTTTAGAGTCTGTTTAAACCCTTGGTTTGGTCCTGGTTTAGGCCTGGTTTAGGCCTGGTTTAGTCCTGGTTTAGTCCTGGTTTAGGCCTGGTTTCGACCTGGTTTCACTCTCACAATCTATTCTTTAAAAATGCCCACAACAGAATGGTTTGATCCATTTCTTGTGCTCGTCTCTTTTTCCTGCTGTAAAATGTCCAAAAGAATCCATCTGGTGTTTCCATTTCAGGCGTTTTCCGTCCCGGACACAGAGTTTGAACGTTAACTGTGATGTTAGTGTTCTTTACGTCACGTGGCCTCAGGACTTTCCCTCTCACTGTTGGTATTGATTTTCCAATTTAACCCGTTTATTTATTTAGAGTTAGTAGTTTATTGTTTTGGAAACCATTTTGTTTTATGAGCTGCATCAGCGCTTGTGTTATTGGTTTGACCTTTATTTAGACCCCAGTGGTTTAGTCCTAGGTCAGTACTTTATATATTAGCTAGACCTGTTTATAGTCCTGGTTTAGGCCTGTTTTAGACCTGCTTTAGTCCTGCTTTAGTCCTGGTTTAGACCTGGTTTAAGCCTGGTTTAGACCTGGTTTAGTCCTGTTTTTGACCTAGTTTAGTCCTGTTTTTGACCTGGTTTAGGCCTGGTTTAGTCCTGTTTTTGACCTGGTTTAGACCTGGTTTAGGCCTGGTTTAGTCCTGTTTTTGACCTGGTTTAGACCTGTTTTTGACCTGGTTTAGACCTGGTTTAGGCCTGTTTTTGACCTGGTTTAGACCTGGTTTAGACCTGGTTTAGACCTGGTTTAGGCCTGGTTTAGGCCTGGTTTAGACCTGGTTTAGTCCTGTTTTTGACCTGGTTTAGACCTGGTTTAGACCTGGTTTAGGCCTGGTTTAGTCCTGTTTTAGGCCTCACTCGTTCATTCATTTCTTCATGTTTTAAATATGAGTTTCTGTCTGTCGCTGAGAAAACATTGTTTAATAATGAAATAACTCGGTCATTCCTCCTCTTCCTCTCCTCCTCCTCTTCCTCCTCCTCTTCCTCCTCTCCTCCTCTGCCTCTCCTCCTCCTTCCCTCCTCTTCCTCCTTCTCTTCCTCCTCTTCCTCTCCTCCTCCTCTTTCCTCTCCTCCCTTCCTCTTCCCTCTCCTTCTCCTCTTCCTCCTCCTTCCTCCTTCTCTCTCTTTCCTCCTCCTCCTCTCCTCTCTCCTCTCTCTCCTTCCTCTCCTCCTCTTCCTCCTCTCCTCTTTCTCTCTCCTCCTCTCTCCTCCTCTTCCTCCTTCTCCCCCTCCTCTCCTCCCTCCTTCTCCTCTCCTCCTCCTTCTCCTCTTCCTCCTCCTCCTCTTCCTCCTCCTCTTCCTCCTCTTCCTCCTCCTCTTCCTCCTCCTCCTCTTCTCCTCCTCTTCCTCTCCTCCTCTTTCTCTCCTCCTCTTCTCTCTCCTCTTCCTCCTTCTCCCCTCCTCTTCCTCTCCTTCTGCTCCTCCTTCTCCTCCTCCTTCTACTCCTCCTCCTCTTCCTCCTCTTCCTCCTCTTCCTCCTCCTCTTCCTCCTCTCTTCCTCCTCTCCCCCTCCTCTCTCCTTCCTCCTCTCTCCTCTTCCTCTTCTCCTCCTCTTCTCCTCTCTCTCTTCCTCTTCTCCTCCTCTTCTCTCTCTCCCTCCTCTCCTCCTCTCTTCTCCTTCTCTCCTCCTTCCTCCTCCTCCTCTCCTCTTCCTCCTCTTCCCTCTCCTCTCTCCTCCTCCTCTCTCTCCTCCTCCTCCTCTCTTCTCTCCTCCTCCTCCTCCTCTTCCTCCTCCTCTTCCTCCTCCTCTTTCCTCCTCCTCCTCTTCTCTCCTCCTCCTCTTCCTCCTCTTCCTCCTGGTTTAAGTTGTGGTTTAGATTCATCCTCTCACTTTTCAGAAAATGCACCAGGGTTGAAATTCTTCACTTTAAGTAATGTTCACTTTTGTGTTATGTAAAATGTCATGATTTAATCTCTGAAAATGGAGTCACTTTGTGTTAATCCTGTTATGCTAATCCCGCTAATGCTAATGCGAGGCTAATGCTAATGTGACGCTAATGTACTCATATCTGTATGAATCCGACTCAGTGGTGTAATGGGATTATGGACACACACATCCTCATATTTCTACGGACAATTCAGTCACAGTGCAGACGTGAGAGACGCGTTCAAAGTCGAGTCGGGACCAATGATTCCAGCAGTAACGGCTCGATCGAATGGGGTTAAAAACTAGAATTTAACGCAACAAAAAAACGGGATTTCAGAGCGGCAAAACCCGACAGAATGTGACAAAGACCGACTTTAAGTGACCAAAAGCAACTGTAAGAGACGTACTGGAGACAAAAGACACAAAAAAGCACCAAAAACACGCCAAAAAGAGAGACTTCAATCAGTCAGCAAACTCTGACTTGACCTCGTTGCTAAAGCGCCGTGTTCTCCTCTGATGCTAACTTATATGTGGAGCCTTAGCAACACAAATGTGTTAGCATTAAAAAACAGCTGTATTCCTGTTTGTCCAAACCTGTGGAAGGTGTTTCCAGGTCAGAATGCGTCTGACATGATTCCATAAAGAGAGGCCTCTTCTAAACAGCCCTCCCACAGAGCGTCACATCAAACAATGCGGGTAACGCACCGCGGTCGAGCCCGCTTTGCACACAAGGCAAAGACATGAGGCAAAACTTACGTTCCTGTGCACGCTTTAGCCACGCCCCGAGCTCACACACACACTGGGAAAAGTGACTAAAGGTGTTTGTAAGTGACAAAGCGCTCAGATCGACCTCAAGGAGTGCAAAGTGTTTAAGAAGAAAACTTGGTATAATGTTATGTTTGGACCCGCCCCATCCAGCTGCCTATGGAAACGCTCTAAAGCGCTCGAGATGCGAACCGGATCCTTAGAGAAAGTTCAAAACGTGGTTTAATTTTTATTGTCCTTTCGGTTGCAGCCTGGTACTGGTTTTGGACCTGGACCTGTTGTCTGGTTACGGTCACGGGTGCAAGGTTAAGATTTAATAATTTTGGACCTTTACTGAAGGAAAGTGTCTCTGCATTTGAAACCCGTCCTTCAGTGTCTCTGGGTGGTAAACGTGTCAGTGCAGCGCCCAGGACCAGGACCAGATCCAGGTCTAGTCTTGGTCTGGGCTTGAGCTGGAGGCTGTGGTGCACCCGGACACAGCCTGTGACCTTGTTGCTAATAGTGAGGCCAGAGTGCTTCATCTGAAGCGTCTCTAAACTGTGCTCCCCACTGATAAAGAATATCTATTTCCAGTCTCATTTAGTTTTACTCTGAGATTTTATGGTTTAGTCCTGCTTTTGTAGACCTGGTTCAGTCCTTGTTTAGTAGTCCTGCTAGGAACTTAAGGTTGCTATATGGTCCTGTTTTAGTACTGATCTGTCGTATCACTAACACACTGTTGGCAGCTACACCGCTTGTTTAGTCCTGGTTTAGACCTGGTTCAGTCCTTGTTTAGTCCTGCTTTTAGACCTGGTTCAGTCCTGGTTCAGATCCGGTGTAGTTCCTGGTTACACCTGGTTTACCCTCTCTCTCTCCTCTGTAAACACACGTTCATGAGGAGACGAGGGTGTCGGTGTTTGGAGAGAACCGAGAGGTGAGGAGGGAAGGAGACGAGGGAGAGAAGGAGAACGAGGACAAGAGCGAGGCAGAGCGAACCAAGGAACGGTGGAGAGGGAATTAGAGAAGCGAGGAGAGAACCTTGAGACGAAGGAGACGAGGAGAGAAGGAGAGTGGGAGGAGACTTAGTCCGAGAACGAGGAGAACGAAAGGAATGTGGTAAATTCTGAGGGAGAGAAGGATCAGTAACGCACGCTGAAAGGAGAAGGAGACGAGGAGAGAAGGATGAGAAGGAGACGTTTTGAGGTGGGAGGGAAAGGAGACGATGAATGGAGAGAAGGAGATGAATGGTAGCATACGAGGTAGAGTAGGAGGTTGGGACGGTTGGAAGTGGGCAGCGAGAGAGATAGTGAGACGCACGGAGGATAGCGGTTTGCGATAACGCGCAGGGAATCTGGTAGGCTGACAAGCAAAGTACACACAAATTGAGACAAAGTACCAGGAGCTGAGGCCACAAAGTTCTGATTTTAAACTTCCCTGCAGACAGATAGGACACATGTTTCTCTGATCTTCATCATGTACGCGCAAGATGATAAGAGGATGGACGCCATTTACCGAGACTCATGGGACTTGCGAGAGGTAGAGAAAGCATTCGCGAAGCAGACACTCGAGCGTTAGACGTGATCCAAACACCCAGCGGTCACCTCCCTATAGTCATGTTTGATTGCGTTATGCTATGATACCGTTTCAAACTATCGTCATTTTGGCCTATCCGAACCCTCCTCCTCCTTCCCCCTCCCCTCCTCCTCCTACGCACTTTCTTGCTTATTAACGTATATCGTTTATTATTACACACCACTTCTCTCTTAAGCTCGTTGCGCACGACAACCAGTTTCACAACTGCTTTTATTACCTTTCTCCTAACCACTGTCTAGTATCCCAGGCCCCTCCCCTCATTAGGCCACATTTCAAGCTTATTATTATTTGCCAGCCTGCCCCCTCCTCCCCCTTCAAACTCTCGTTGGCTCCACCTCTCTCCTCCCTCCTTCCCTCCTCTCCCCTCCCCCTCCCTCCCTCCCCTCAAACTCGTGCTCCCCCTCCTCCCCTCCCTCCCTCCTCCTCCCCCTCCTCCCTCTTCCCTCCTCTCTTCCCTTCCTCCCCTCCTCCCCCTATCCCCCTCCTCTCCTCCTCCCACCCTCCTCCTCCCTCCTCCTCCCCCTCCTCTCCTTCCCCCTCCTCCCCCCCTCCTCCTCCCTCCTCCCCCCTCCTCCTCTTCCTCCTCTCTCCCTCTCGTCTCTCTCTCTCGTTCCTCTGCATCTGAACAAACCGTTTGGCAGGAGCAGAACGCCGGCTAAAGCGCTCGGCTAACGTTCAGGAGGATTCACCAACGTTTGACCAGATTTGAGACCTGGATTTGAGACCTGGATTTGAGACCTGGATTTGAAACCTGGATTTGAAATTTGAAACCTGGATTTGAAACCTGGATTTGAAACCTGGATTTGAAACCTGGATTTGTCCGACGCTTCAATCACAATTTTGAATGGAATCGTGGTTTTGAATCCGGTTCTCGTGGGTCGCAGGTGATTTTTATATATTTAGTGACAGTTGGATTTGTGTTTTGGAAAACAAAAACAAGGATTGTTTTTCACTTGGATTTATTTCTTAAAAAGGCCGGATTCAACAGGGTTTACATTGGAATATTCTAGTATTTTTGCATAGATTTATCAAGAATTTACCTCATATTTATTTAAACAGTTGCAGTGATTGAACAAAATGGTTAAAATATGATATAAAAAAAATACAAAATATATATAAACATGAAAGATTTAATTATTTATAGCTGCAAAATGTAAAAATTTAACGATAAATTCGTTTTAAATCCTAATTGCGTTACATAAATATTACACTGTTTTTGTTGCTTTCGTTTGGAACCATTTTAAAATCTGAAACTGACATTTTTTAAATTTTCAACATTTACGCTTGACAAGATTTTATTTGTATTTTATGAAAAGCTAAAATAATTCCGTTGTGATGTTTTATTGTGATGTTTTCAGATTAAAAGAACATTTTTACAAACGCTCGTCTCTTAAAGTGGACCTGAGTTTTGGCATGAAAACTTGACCTGGTCCCACTGGAGCCCCCTGAAATCTGAGCCCCTGTTCGAATTTTAAACCTTTACAAAACATCCAAAGACAAACAAAAACGGTGGAAAACGTCAGGATTTTTCAAGATTTCTCAAGTTTAAAATGTGTGTTTTTTTGTGTTTCATCTTCAACAAAAATAACATAAAATAAAATTATATTAAATACAAAATAAAATCAGGGAGAACAGCAAAAAAAAAAAAAAAATACAGACAAACTAAAATAACAATTCCCAATCTTAAAATTTTCCCAAACATTTACTGGTTTTTGATTTGAAGCTTTTTGCATTTGCAGATTCCATTTTGTTCAATCCATTTCATTCAATAAAAGCACCAAAAAAAACAGTGATATTGACAATTTTTGAATACTTGGAAATTATAATTAAAAAAAATTATAAAATGATTGGAAATGTCAGTATTTTTCTAGAATTCTCCATTTAAAATTTTACCCAAAGAGTTTTCTAGTTTGCTTTTTTTGGCCTTGCGTTTTTGCAGATTGTATTTTGTTCAATCCATTAAAAAATATATACAATAAAAAACAAAAACATAAACAGTGAATAATGACTTTACATTTATTTTTGATTTAGAAAAAAAAATCAATATTTTTGCCATTTTTAAGATTTAATTCAATGAATTCCCAAACGCATTCACCCAAACGTCCGGCGCCGCATCTGCAGAAAAGGAGGGAGAACGTTCTACTTTGCGGTCGTTCCTGAAGATGCCCTCGATCCTGGTCGGGTCCAAGATGAAGTCCGGACTCCCCAAACCCAAACCGGTCCACAGCGCTCTGCCGATCCCCCAAAAACCCACGCGGCCCTCGGCTTTAGCGCTCCACGTCAAAACCGCGCCTGCCAAACGCAACAAGCCGCAGAGGCCCGCGACTACGGGCCGCGGCGAGGGTCAAAACGCACCGACGGCGAACGAGAGAGCGGAGACCGAGGACGAGGATGAAGAAGAAGACCGGGCCGGGACTAAAGCCGGGCCGGAGCTGGGACGCGAGACCGAAGCGGAAACTGAAGCCGAGAAGAGCGACGCGCGGGAGAACGGGGGCCGCTTGCAGGTAACGGTCGCCTTCAGCGTGTCCCAAAGAACGTCCACTGCCTGTCCAGAAAACAAGGGTCTCACGCGCTAATATTTAGGGGGACTTCTTCTCCTTAGATGTTTTCTCTGCTCGATGCCGACGATTTGACCCTTCTCAAAAAACACCGTCATCTCGTCCATGACCACGGGATTCGTCTTCCCACGCGTTTCGTTTCAGGAATGAGACGACCACGACTGTATCCACGTTTTCTTTTCTGGACAGGCAGTGCATTAAAAAACAGAGAAATGCTGAAATGTTGACCCTCGTTTTTGTTCCGGTCGGAATGAACCATAAACCGGCCCGAACGCTCGACGGGCCGGCTGTCGGAACGGAGCCGCGCTTTGTGCCGCGCCGATTTCTCTTTTCTCCTTGGTTTTCACGTCGAGGCTGTTGGTGCTTTTGGAACGCGACGATCAAGTATACAGCATTTCACGTGACATCGCACGATAAATCACTCCTTGACAACACAGCACGCTTCACTGTGTGTTTAGGGGATGTCAGGACGAACCGATTAATCGACAGTCGCTCTTATCCAGCTCACAATGTCATCGTAGCAACCAAAAATCGACTAACCGGGACTATTTTAGAGCCAAAAGGATGTCATTTCTATTCTAAATTGTGTGTATAGTGAGTTTTATGTTGCAGTTTATGTCACAATAACTTTACTTTTACGTTCAGGAAGTTCGATTGAATAAAGCTGGTCCCAAAGTGTTAATGGAACAGTGCCGACGTGACGGAATGAAAGAAAATGAAAGGATTTGGCTTTCGTTTTGTCGCGTTCCAATACTTAAACGGTGATGTTTCTTCTCACAGTAATCGGAACAGTCGTATTGCTATCGTGGCAGGTGTACTACGTGTTACTACTGCTAAACCCACAGCGATACACAATATATATCACTATTGTAATCTTTTAGCTAGGGCCGCATGACACAACGCGATTGGTCTTATTCTGCGCGCGAGCTTCGGTTCATGTCCTGAAGCCCTGCGTTTGAAGTTCAGATCGTGGTCTTTTTTCAAACGCTGAAGCTCCTGGACGTGTTGGAAATGTGCTCACCAATCACAACGTTCGTAATAAAAAAAAAAGAAAAAAAAAGAAATCGCAATGGAAATGTTGCCAAAACTCTAGAAAACACGGTTCGGATTTGATGCAGTATTTGATGCAGTATTTGATGCAGTATTTGATGCAGTATTTGACTTCTGTCGCTTGCTTTGTGTAAAGATAAATGTAAATATAGGACAAAGCGGCGATCCGTCCGCCGTCGTCAGCACGTCGTGTCGCAGTGACGGAACAATAAACAATAATATCGTTTATCGCCGTGAAAAAGGGGGCGGGCCATAGTCGTTTGTTTTGTAATAATCGTCAACACAGAAAATCACAGTTTGAGCAGATTGTGCCACAAAACGCCTCTGTTCCACAACGTTTGGCTCTAGATTTACGCTGAACACATTCTTTATGTAAAAAAAAGATAAATATTACAATCCACAACCTCTTAAAGCGCCACCTACAGGCCAGACGACTCATTGAACTTAAATGCAGTTAAGATAAAGATAATTTGAATTCTGCAAAAAAATATTAAAACGTTATCACAGAATAGCAATTTTTTTTAGGTTTGTAATTTCACTTCCTGTTTGTAATTGATGACATCACAGTAGGAAACTACCCAGAAAACACAAAACTCATGTCATGTCACAGCTTTTTATATTTGACCAATTAAAATAAATGAGAGCGACTTTATTTTGTTGAATTCATGTTTGAAGTGTAAAAAAAAGTTGTTTTTTTGTGTAAATTCTGCATAAACTTTGATCTGAATGAGTGTTTCTGGTGTGATGTCACTTCCTGTCCCTGCTGTGATGTCGCTTCCTGTCATTTTCTAAACATTTTTCAGCGTTTTCTCCACAAATACCTGCTCGATCGGTGTAAAACTATCATTTATACGTACGACAGGTTTAAACGCACCAAATGAAGTCAGAATTAGAACATCGTAAAAACCCGTCACTGGCCCTTTAAACCCATCGGCACTTTGAATAGTTATTGTGATGATTGTGACGCAGAATGTCGTGATGTCGTGATGTCGTGATGTCGTGATGTCGTGGCCTTGTCAGTTGTCGTAGTAACCGGCTCGTCGTGTCTAAACGGGTCGATTATAAAAGTGTGTTTGAAGGGTTAATGTGGTCTGACCCACTTGTGCCTCGTCCTCGGCCACGTCCTTGTCCGCTTCGATCAGTCGAGCGGAGACGACGGTCGCTCTGAGCCGTTCTGACACACACACACACACACATGACACGCACACACACACACACACACACACACACACACATGACACGCACACACGACACACCACACACACACACCACACGAACGCACGACACACACACATGACACGCACACACGACACACACACACACACGCCACACGACACGCACACACACACACACACACACAACATGACACGCACACACACACACACACACACACCACGACACGCACACACACACGCACACACACACACACACACAAGCGACACGACACACGACACACACACACACGACACCACACACACAGACAAATGACACCGCACACACGTGCACATGACACACACACACCATGACACACACACAGGACACAGACACATATACGCACACACACACACACACGATCACGCACACAGTGCACATGACCACAACACACACAACATGCCACGCACACACACACACGACACACACACACACACACGACATGCAACACACACAGCACACACAACACACACACACATACAGGACACACACACACACACGCACACTACCGTGCACATGACGCACACGCACATGACGCACACACACATGACACGCACACACACACGACACAGACACACACACGACACGGACACACACACACACATGACACACACACGACACGCACACACGTGCACATGACACACACACATGCACACACACGACACGTGCACGACGACACCACACACTGACACACACAACAGGAACACACACGACACACACACACACATGACACACACACAGACACACACAGCACACGACACGCACACACGTGCACATGACACACACACACAGGACACACACACACACAGAACACACTCACACACACACAGGACACACACACACACAGAACACACTCACACACACACAGGACACACACACACCCTGCAGGAGTCGAACACACAACCTCCACTCAGAGCAGGACAAACACTAACATTTCAACTGTAAAAACAGTCACTTTCCAGAGCTGCCACTAACAATTGTTTTACTCGTCGACATATAATTATTTCTACTGAGACTTTTTACGCACATTTTTAACCAGATAAAGGTGTAAATATGTGACTGACGCTTCTGGACGGAGAATATCGAGTGTTTTATTGAGGAAAATCTGAAATAGTTTGTCGGTTTTTGACATTTCGCTTTAATAATGTTGCTGTCTTTGTGTGTGTTTTATTCAATTCTATTTATCATCTGACAGATTTGGACAGATTTGTGAACAATAATTGAGAGAAATGGGTCTTTTGTGTTTGTAGAATAAGTTCAGCTCATGAAAAATGGCAGCAAAAACAAAAAGTGTTTGCCAATTCCAGCGTCTTCGATTGAAAGAGTCTTCGATTACTTTAGCCGTCACGTTTATTCCTTAAATCGTTGCACAACACTTTTCTTTGGGGTTTTTAGTATGAAACTGTAGCACGCAGAGATCGTTTCCTTTAGAATCTAAATAATGATTTACCTTGAGCCACGTTTCCACCGGCCCCTCAGACCGGTTCTGCCCTTGTGTCTGTGTTTCCACGTCGAGAGAAACGGCATCATCCAAACATAACTCATGTTTTATTCAGAAACGTGAGCTAAATCCTCCTGAATGACTTTAATCCTCTGAGCGATTCACAAAAAGACGTTGAGTAATTCGTTTGTGTCTGTAAGAAGTGGCTAAAAAGAACTAAAAAGCCACAAAAAGCGTAAATAAATGCAACAATAATGTGACTAAAACCAACATAAATAGACTCAAAGTGACAAAAATGCTATAAAAATGTGATTAAAAGCAGCTTAAAGCAACTGAAAGCGACAACAATTTTACAGAATTATCCTTTACTGAGGCCGGTTTCAGCAATTTACAAAAATAATCCCATAATTTGTGTGTGAGACGTGGTTTACAGTCAGTAATGTGACTAAAAGCAGAAAAAAATTCAATTTAAAGCAACAAAAACGCGACTAGAAACTTTAAAAATGCTACTAAAAGTGACCAAAACGCAATAAAAATGTGACTAAAAGCAAGTTAAAGTGACTAAAAGTGACAAACAACTTAATCCCAAGGTCGATGTGAGCGATTCACAAAATTCCAAGTTTGTGTGTGTGCGACATGGCTAAAGCTAAAGCGTAAACGGGTCACAAAATCACGCACGACGCCGTCAGAAAAGCACATGGTTTAGTGGCCAAACGTGTGTACCGCAGCTTCTTTTCACACCTGGATATTTGGGGGAGAATAAAAGGTTCTCGGGGCAGATCAGATTTCTAGGGCTGTAATACTTAAAGCGCCCCCTACAGGTCGGGCGACTCATTGACCTAAAATGCAGTAAAGATAAATACATTTTGAATTTTTTTTAGGTTTATAATTTCACTTCCTGTTTGTAATTGATGACATCACAGTAGGAAAAGGAAAACTCAACACTTAAAAAATAAAATTGTGAGTGACATAAAAATCCATGGTTTACGAGGCCCTTTTGTGTCGTTTTGAGTGTCGGATTGGATCAGACACTAGTTTTGATCGCTTTCGACCCCTCGTTGCCGCCGTTCTTCAGTCGACTACGGCCCCACAAAGGTCAAAAGGGTCACATTTGCTCGTAAGAAAAACAGTGTCGCGACCCCGCCCCCAAAATAACAACACAAAACCCCCCCAAGAGCAGCCTCACACCCAATGTCTTGATTTTATTTTGAAGGAAACAGACCTGGGTAAATGCATTTGGAGGTTTATTTAAAGATGATCTCATGTTGAAAACCATGTGAGGACCCCCCTGGACTCATTTCGTGACCCCCCGGACTGAGAACCACCGCGGTGAAGCGCAATCGAAGCACATTTACACCAAACTGTACATTCTGTGGAAACACAAACGCACCATCTCCTCTGTCATGTGCCTCTACCGCCCCCCGCTGGAGGCACGCTGTGTCCGTTTAGGGAGGACGGGAGGGCATCTGACACACATGCAGACTGGTCATTTGAACCCGATTCGCTCGCTCTGACCTCTGCCCTACTTCTCTGCCCTGCTCTGTGTGTGTCTCTGTGTGATGCTGCCCTCTGCTGCTCATTTGAGGCACTGCAGCTGCATTTTCTTTTGTATTTGTATTTCTTTGTATTTTTTCAGGTTTTTTAGTTTGTCTATGGACACATGATTTTATTTTTATCATTTAAACCTTTTTAAATAGAGAAAAACGTTTTCATTTCGACATTTAAGGCCTTCAAATTCACAGTAAAAAGATTCACACCAATTTATTTTCTGTCGAACGAAAGTATCAGCAATTGATCTTAAGCAGAGTCACTTACTTTTTCTAGATCTTGTACTTCTTGGAGTAACTAACATTAAACTTTTACTCTTACTTTGATAACTAATGTTTTTTTCGCAGTAACAGCCTCTTGCTGTTGTGATTTTGGGCGTTACAAAAATAAATAGTTTTGAAATATAATTGAACTAACTAAACTAAGTTTCCCGTCACTAAGTACACATTTTTGGATTCTTTCCCATCTTTGATCTTAATTGAGTTGATCAATACAGCTGTGTGTCATCCGCCATGCTTTCTGATCATGTGACCTAACTGCAGCATATAAAGTGTAAACAGAACTGGTCCGAGTACTGACCCCTGTGGCACACCGTAGGTTACTTTAGAACAGGGGGAGGAGCTCTGGTTCACATTAACTGGTACTTATCCGATAGGTAGGATTCAGTGCAGCTGAGGGCGGGGCTTCTGACACCTTCATCACATTCTAACCTCTGCAGTAGAATGTTGGGAGTGACGGCTCTACTGCGCTGTGACAGTTTGTTAGCCTGGCTACAGCGCTGAAAAGAAATCTAGTGTTATTTTTGTTGACTTCTATTAAATTTGAATAGTCTCTGGTTTGGGCCTCACGCAGAGCCTGCTTATGGGACATTAGGCAGATTTGCCATGCTTTTGGGGATTCCTCTGTGGGAGCGACGAAATGGTCTTTCTAATTTGTATTAGACAGGAAAGAACAGTGTGAAATGGGGGATAAGAGAGGGGGGAGGACATGCAGTACACTGTCTGAGTCGGGATTCAAACTCATGACACTGCGGCCGGCATGTGTGCTTTGCCTTAACCACTCGACCATCGGGTAGCACATGGTCTTTCTAATTTTCTAACTCTTTGTTTATGTGAACGCAGTTCTTCATTGTACCATGGGGAGGCGCGTTTTGGCCTAATGACCTTCTGTTTTAACGGAGCTGCAACATCAAGATTGAACTTTCTGTGGGGCGGGACAATCTTTAAGAACTGAAAAGTAATTAGGAAACGATCTGAAAGGGGTTTTGAAGGAAGACAACGAGGTCACTGATCTCTATTCCACATGTTAGGCCCAGATCTAGACTCTACTTGTGACTGAGTCGGTTTATTTACATTCCGAGTGAAGCCAATGTGGTCTGACCGGGCGGGACGGCGTTACCGAGACAGTTACCACTCACGTTCATGTGAATATTGAAATCCCAGTCTAACACTGAGTTTGCTATAAAGTCAGTGAACTTTGTGAAAGTGTTGTCCTGGTTTAAAGTCACATCCCAGCGACACTCCGTCAGACACTTCCTCTGTGACCTCACTTCCTGTCTGTCTCCTGTACTTCCTGTCTGATACTTGACACATGCCGGTAAAAACAGTAATAATCTGATCTCGGCAGAGACACAGTGACACTCCTCGTTCACCTCTGACCTCGGACCTCCGCTGGGCCTCTCTGGTTTCACACTAAAACCGGTTCAGATCCTCAGATAGAGTTAGTCCAGGTCCCGGGAGAGCCTGGGTTGGATCCGGTCGTGTCTGTGTCAGTCACAGAAGGAACGAGACAGAGAATACAGACGTCTCATTTTAGATGTGAACTTTGTCCAGCCCCGATCACATTTGTCCCTGACGACACAGTTGAACCCATGACCTTTTGACCTTTTGACCTTTTGACCTCTCTCTCTGCTTCAAGAAAATGAGTCTGAGTCCGAGTGTTGGGGAAATGAACTGTTGTGTTTACGTGTCCTTCCGTCTATGAGTTTAATCTTTTTTTAATTCACTTCATTTAATCTCCTTTATGAGGCTTTGATGAACAGTAGTAGACCTGGTTTAGACCTGGTTCAGCCCTGGTTCAGCCCTGGTTCAGCCCTGGTTCAGCCCTGGTTCAGCCCTGGTTTCAGCCCTGGTTAGACCTGGTTCAGCCCTGGTTCAGCCCTGGTTCAGCCTTGGTTCAGTCCTGGTTCAGCCCTGGTTCAGCCCTGGTTCAGCCCTGGTTCAGGCCCTGGTTCAGCCTGGTTCAGCTGGTTCAGCCCTGGTTCAGCCCTGGTTCAGCCTGGTTCAGCCTCTGGTTCAGTCCTGGTTTAGACCTGGTTCAGCCCTGGTTCAGCCCTGGTTCAGCCCTGGTTCAGCCCTGGTTCAGCCCTGGTTCAGCCACTGGTTCAAGCGAGCACCTGGTTCAGCCCTGGTTCAGCCCTGGTTCAGCCCTGGTTCAGCCTGGTTTAGACCTGGTTTAGACCTGGTTCAGCCCTGGTTCATGTTTGTTGAAGCTGTTTCGTCCTGATGTGTGCTCTCTGTGGGAACTGTCTGAACGGCGGTTCTTCTCTGCTCAGTGTCTGCTCTGTCATTAGGCTCCTGTGGTCCAGGCGTCTCTGGAGCAGCTCCAGGAGCTTCTGAGGGTCAGGTGCATGTGGTCTGAGAAGGTACGGGAGCTCAGAAGGCTCACAAATAGACTGTGGTCAGGAGTTTGCCTTCAAGTCCAAGTGTGGTTTTAGAACCACTCGTTTTTGGTTTAGCCAAAATATCAAAGCTCGGCTAAAGGGACTGCTCCTGCCTCCTCCTTCTGCTCCTTCTGCTCCTCCTCCTGCTCCTCCTTCTGCTCCTCCTCCTGCTCCTCCTTCTGCTCCTCCTCCTGCTCCTCCTTCTGCTCCTCCTCCTGCTCCTCCTTTTGCTCCTCTGACTGCTCCTCCTTCTGCTCCTCTGACTGCTCCTCTGACTGCTCTCTTCTGCTCCTCTGACTGCTCTCTGACTGCTCCTCTGACTGCTCCTCCTTCTGCTCCTCCTTCTGCTCCTCTGACTGCTCCTCTGACTGCTCCTCTCTGCTTCTCCTTTGTCTCTCTCTCGTCCTTTTGCCATCAAAAAATCCATCCAGAATCTGGGTCTCAGTCTGAGTCTGGATTGTGTGTGTGGAGGGGGCTCCAGGGGGAGGGGCTCCAGGGGAAGGGCTCCAGGGGGAGGGGCTCCAGGGGAAGGGCTCCAGGGGGAGGGGCTCCAAGGGGAGGGGCTCCAGGGGGAGGGTCTGAGCCTCCTCATTCACAAACACAAAGTGAAGCATCAGCAGGGATAAGACTCTTTCACTGCATCTGACTCAAAATACTTGTACTTTGCTCTTAAAGTACAATTTTACTGCACATTTTGAATGTGATGTTTTTTTTGCTTCTGAACTTTTACCAAACGGAGCACTTCCTTCACGGCTGCTCCAAATGACACTTTTCATTCATTCATCAGTGGCTCCGCCCCCTCCTTGTGCTGGGCGGAGCTAACTCTCTCTCTTTCATTGAGCTTTAAGCCGCCCGAGTCCAGGATCACAGCTGCACGTTCTCCTCGTGGACTCAATGGATTCTGTGGAGTTTTCAGAGTTTTTGGGTGACGTTCTGGTCGTTCCTCGCAGATGATGATGAGGATGATGAGGATGAGGAGGATGATGATGAGGATGCGCTTGTGAGAGAAGATGTGACGTGGAGCAGGTGGAGAAATGAGCTCCACAGACAAGATGTTCTGTCGCTGGGACCAGAACAACTTCAGCATGAAACTGGTACGACACCTTCACCCAGTGTTCAAGGGTCTGACAGATGAGGCGCAGACGAGCTGGTTACTCCTGTTTAGACCTGGTTTAGACCTGGTTTAGACCTGGTTTAGACTGGTTTAGACCTGGTTTAGACCTGGTTTTAGTCCTGGTTTAGATCTGGTTTAGTCCTGGTTTAGATCTGGTTTAGACCTGGTTTAGTCCTGGTTTTGACCTGGTTTAGATCTGGTTTAGTCCTGGTTTAGTCCTGTTTAGACTTGGTTTAGTCCTGGTTTAGATCTGGTTTGGATCTGGTTTAGACCTGGTTTAGACCTGGTTTAGATCTGCTGTTTAGTCCTGGTTTGGACCGGGTTTAGTCCTGGTTCAGCCCTGGTTTAGGCCTGGTTTAGTCCTGGTTTAGTCCTGGTTTAGGCCTGCTTTAGACCTGGTTCAGCCCTGAAAACGTCTCCAACACGAGCCAGTTTCAGAATCAGAATCAGAATCAGAAAGAGTTTATTGCCATTGTCAATGAACAAACTTCACAAACAGGAACTTGTCTCGGCCTTAAGGTGCAACATAAAACACTGAGCGATAATAAAACAACATATATTCAATCAAAAAAGGGCATGCATTTAAGGGACAATTTAAAATGACTATACAATAAAAATAAAAATAGGCATTTCTATGTACCGTATTTTCCGGGCTTTTAGCCGCTCCCCTATATAAGCCGCATTTGCTCTATTTTAAAAAAAACGATAATAAAACAATACATAGGCCGCACCTTTTGTATAAGCCGCAGAACTCTTTCCTTGACTTTTGGCATCGCATGATCTCCCCGCTCTCCCCTCCAGCGTCTCACCGTACATTCATTGATGTTAAGCTTGCGTGCAGCCGCGCGGCTTCCTAGCAAGATCGATGGCCTTCAGCTTAAAACTTGCTTCGTACGAACTTCTTCGTTTGGGTTCCATAATGATGCGGCAAGAATTTGAAAATAATTTATAGTTGGTAATTTGTCGTCCGTGTTCTATTTGCTAGCTGAATAAAAAAGCAACATCTGCTTCTTTGCTTAACTTTTCTGTAGTTTTGAATTCCAATTCCGGTTAGTTCGCCCCTAGCGGTGAAAGAAAAAAACCACAGAAAAGCCGCAGCCTCTAAATAAGCCGCATGGCTCAAAACATCTGACAAAAGTAGCGGTTTACAGTTATGTTTAAAGTTGTAGTGCAGAAAGTGACAGTGCAGTGAGTGATGAATATTGCAGTTAAAGTGACAGGTGTTTTTGAAGTGTTCATGAGTCCAACAGCAGAGGGAAAGAAACTATTCTTATGGCGGGAGGTTCTGGTCCGGATGGACCATAGCCTCCCGCCTGAGGGGAGTGGTTCAAATAGACCATGTCCAGGGTGAGAAGGGTCAGCTGTGATCCGACCTGCTCGTCCCAGAGCCCTGGAGACGTACAGGTCCTGCAGAGATGGAAGTCTGCAGCCGATCACCTTCTCAGCAGAGGGCGCTGTAGTCTCTGTTTGTCCCTGGCTGTGGCTCCAGCAGAGGGCGCTGTAGTTCTCTGTTTGTCCCTGGCTATGGCTCCAGCAGAGGGCGCTGTAGTCTCTGTTTGTCCCTGGCTGTGGCTCCAGCAGAGGGCGCTGTAGTCTCTGTTTGTCCCTGGCTATGGCTCCAGCAGAGGGCGCTGTAGTCTCTGTTTTGTCCCTGGCTGTGGCTCCAGCGTACCACACGGTGATGGAGGAGGTGAGGATGGACTCAATGATGGCCGTGTAGAACTGCACCATCATCTGCACTGGAGCTTGGCTTTCCTCAGCTGCCGCAGAAAGTACATCCTCTGCTGGGTTTAAGAACACAACAGACGTAATGAAGTAAATTCGAACAGTTTCATTTAAAGCTTCATTCTTCGACTCTCGTTCTCGGCCCAATTCTGAAAGAAATGTTTCAGTCGTGCAAAGAAAAGGTGCTTCTGATCAATAGTGAGCAGGTTTTTCACACTTTTCCGGGACAAGATTTTATTTATTTGTATTTATTTGTATTTATTTGTATTTGTATTTGTATTTATTTGTATTTGATTAATTTAATTTAATTTAATTTAATTTAATTTAATTTTATTTAATTTTATTTTATTTATTAATTTATTCGTTTTTATATCATTTTATATCATTTTATTATTTATTTTGATTTTATTTATTCATTTTATTATTTTTTTATTTTTTGAAAATGGACAATGGACTTCACTGGAATATATTTTTTTTATTTTTTTTTTTAGATTTCTATTTTTATGTTAAAATAAGAAAGGAACCAATTACAATCTTAGAAATGGTATTAAAATTAAGTCATATTTATTTCAGTTTTGTACAGTTTTGCTGTTTTAAAATACAATTTGAAAAGTAGATTTTTTTTCTGATTTCAAGAGAGAAAATGCTTCTTTTCCTTCTTTTTCTTTGCTTTTCTCAGGACTAAATCCAGTGAATCCGTTCTGTCGCGTCGGAAACAAAGTGGATTTTTCGCTCAGATTCGGTCGTTTTGCATTTCATTGGCTTTATCTCGCATCCCTTTCTGTCGCCACGGAAACGGACTCACAAAACCTTATCTGCGGCGCTTCCTGGTTTAGCGGCGACCTCATCGGGCCGCGTCACCTGACCTCGCAGATGTCACGTGACCTTATCTCAGCGCGCAGACGCTCATGAATATTCACCAGGTTTAGACCAGGTTTAGACCGGGTTTAGACCAGACCGGGTTTAGACCAGGTTTAGACCAGGTTTAGACCGGGATAAGACCGGGTTTAGACCGGGTTTAGACCGGGTTTAGACCTGGTTTAGACCGGGTTTAGACCTGGTTTAGACCGGGTTTAGACCGGGTTCAGACCGGGATAAGACCGGGTTCAGACCTGGTTCAGACCTGGTTCAGACCCGGTCCAGACCTGTTTCAGACTTGGTTCAGACCTGGTTCAGACCTGGTTCAGACCTGGTTCAGACCTGGTTCAGACCCGGTTCAGACCTGGTTCAGACTTGGTTCAGACCTGGTTCAGACTGGTTCAGACCTGGTTCAGACCCGGTTCAGACTTGGTTCAGACCTGGTTCAGACCTGGTTCAGACCTGGTTTCAGACTGGTTCAGACTGGTTCAGACCTGGTTCAGACCTGGCTCAGACCTGGTTCAGACCTGGTTCAGACCTGGTTCAGACCTGGTTTCAGACCTGGCTCAGACCTGGTTCAGACCTGGTTCAGACCTGGTTCAGACTGGACCTGGTTCAGACCTGGTTCAGACCTGGTTCAGACTTGGTTCAGACCTGGTTCAGACCTGGTTCAGACCTGGTTCTGGTTCAGACTGGTTCAAACTGGTTCAGACCTGGTTCAGACTGGTTCAGACTGGTTCAGACCTGGTTCAGACCTGGTTCAGACCTGGTTCAGACCTGGTCTTGTGCTTATTAAAAGTTCTATTTAAGTTATAAATATGTTTTGGTTGAAACAAAGTCGGAGCTCGTGTTTAATCTGGTTTCTCTGGTCTGAGGTCTGAAACCACTTTAGACCAGACCAAAGCTGGACCCGACCAGGGCTAAATCTGAACTGAGCCTGGACCAGACCAGGACCAGAACCAGAACCAGAACCAGACCAGGACCAGACAAGACCAGGACCGGACCAGGACCAGGACCGGACCAGGACCAGACCCAGGACCAGACAAGACCATCACCATCCCAGAACCAGACCAGGACCAGAACGAACCAGAACCAGAACAGAACCAGACCCAGGACCAGACCCAGGACCAGACCCAGGACCAGACCCAGGACCAGACCCAGGACCAGACCCAGGACCGAGCCGTCAGTGAATGTTCTGCCGCTCGCAAAAGAAATATTTGGAAATAATGAGCGCTTCTGTCCGTCAGAAAGCCTCGTTGTCTTGGAGACGTGCGTTTGACACTTCAGACCTGGTTTAGTCCTGGTCCAGACCTGGTCCAGACCTGGTCTTCGTCCGTCAGAAAGCCTCGTTGTCTTGGAGACGTGCGTTTGACACTTCAGAACATAAAAGCTGTTGTTTCGGCTCTTTTACAAAATCATAAACGATGATGAAAGTGTAACGTGTCTGTAACGACCTTCTGCCGTGATGAGCTCATCCATCACTGAACCATCTGTGCCTTTAACCCCCTCACCCGACCCACCCGCCTCCCCCTCACCCGCCTCCGACCCACCCTAAACTAGTACTAAACCAGGTCTAAATCAGGTCTAATCCAAGTATAAACCAATTCTAAACCAGTTCTAAACCAGGACTTCCATTTGCAGAAGGTGCTTCCGGGTCTGTGCTTCCGGGTCTGTGGTTCTGTGTCTGTGGCTCCGGGTCTGTGGTTCCGGGTCTGTGGTTCCGGGTCCGGTGTGTTCTGTTGGGTCTGTGGTTCCGGGTCTGTGGTTCTTGTGGTTGTCTGTGCTCCGGGTCTGTGGTTCCGGTCTGTGGTCCTCTGTGGTCTGGCTGGCTCCGGGTCTGTGGTTCCGGGTCTGTGCTTCCGGGTCTGTGGTTCTGGGTCTGTGGCTCCGGGTCTGTGGCTCCGGGTCTGTAACTCCGGGTCTGTGGGTCCGGGTCTCTGAAACCCGTTCTCTCCACGAGTCCTGCGACCGCGTGACGCCTCGCTCTGTGTCCTGGCGAACAGATGGACCAAACCATTGATTTTGTCTGGCTCTGGTCTTCAGCGCGGCCGTAGTCCTGGTCTCGGTCCCTGGGGTCCTGTTGTACGTTGACGGAAGCAGATGGTGTCAATCAATACAACCGGGTCTGACGGCCTTTGGACCAGCGACTAATGGCGCTCGTTAGAGACCGAATCTACGCTGAAGAAGCCAAAGGGTGGACCAAAGGGTGGACCAAAGGGTGGACCAAAGGGTGGGCCGCTGAAGAAGCCACCACTGCGTCCTCTGATCGTCGGGACGGGGGACCAAAGGGTGGGCTCATGGACAAAGGATAACGTGACGGTATTTGAGAGTGTTTTCCCGAAATGTGACCACAAGAGGGCGGTGAAGCTTCGTTATTTGCAGGTCAAAAAAACAAACGGAAGATTCACCTGGCCCCGCCCCCTTCCGTTTGAGCGCCGAGTCCGTCCGCGTCGAGCTGTGCCAACCAAAAACCAAAGAATGCCACGATTTCGATCATTTTGTTGGGGCCGAATCACAGTTTCGATTGGATCACGATTCGCGTCGAAGTCGGTGAAGGACCGAAAACGGACTCAAATCGAAACCGATAAAACCATCGGGAAAATGGGTAAATGCCGATATTTCCGCACTTTTCGGTGTTCGTTTTAGGGTCCATTTTACGCTTCGCGACCCTTGAACTTTGACCAACGTCACGACATGTCACGGGGGAGTGAGATCTCGAAACTGGCACGCCATTTTCGCTTACCCCGTCGTGGTCGTTGCCCTCGGTGGCGGCGCCGTTCTCCCCGTTGCGGCGTTTCTCCAGCCACAGCATCTGGCACGTTCACCACGGACACTCGAGGACGGGAGGGCATCTGGTGAAGCGGTCGAAGGAAGTTTAAAAAGCCCATGTATAAAAAGCCCGTCACTGGAGACACGCGTCTATATTTACTCCTTGAGGGCAGCGTGCTGGAGGTTTGTGCCCAGCTCCGCGTCACTTCTCCTGGGTCACCGCCGCCGTCAGCTCCCTGGATCGCTCTGGAGCTTTAAGGGAGTGTGGTGAATGCTTATGCCCAGCTAAGAGGCTCGTCTGCTGGGTTACTTTCACCGTCAAGTCCCTGGGTTTACTCTGGTTCTTGGTGGACATTTATGATTTGGTCGCTGGTTCCTTTTGTGGTTCTTCTGTGACGGGCTCGTTTTGGACGGATTTTTCCGGATCCCGAGCTTGAGCTGATGGACATTTATGCCCAGCTTGGAGGCTCTTATCCTGGGTTTACCACAGTCATTCTGTCCCTGGATCTCTTCAGAATTGCTCTCTGATTTTGAAGGCATCTTGGTCAATGTTTATTCCCAGCTCGGAGACTTGAATGCTGGGCTACGTTCACCTTCAGCTCCCTGGATGTACTCTTCTCATAAAAGGGGAGCTTGTTGGATATTTATGCCCAGCGCGGAGGCTCATGTTCTGGGTTTGCCTTTGTGATTTGGTCCCTGGTTCTTTATGGAAAAGTAGTGGACATTTATTCATGGCTTAAGTCCTTGATAAAGAGACCATTTTTGGATGGTTACACGAAGCTCGGAGGCTCATTCTGAATTGCCTTTTTGCGATAAAGTCCCTGGACTTCTGTAGATCTTCTTGGGTTTTTCTCTGACTTCTCTGGGAGCCTTGTTGTAGCTCCTTTCATCGACGTGAAATCCCCCTGGAGTTTGCAGAACCAGTGGATGTCGATGCCCAGGCTTTTTGTTCTGGGCCACTCCTTGATTTGGTCCTTGGATCTCTCCGGTTCTCCTGTGGATTCTCCTGTAGATTCTCCTCTGGTCCTCCTCTGACTTTGCGGCGAGTGTGGTGGATGTTCGTGCCCGGCTCGGAGGCCCGTATGGAGGCTGACCTCGGTGTGCAGGTCCCCGCGCGCAGCTTCAGCCACTTCTCCTGTCAGAACTACAAATCGGTAAGAGACAGACGGAGGAACCGGGTTTTGGTCGCGTTTAGGAGCACTGTAGAAGAGGATGGACTCAGAAAGGCATGAACAGGTGGATCCTTGGATAAGTGGACTTTTATTTGCATTCTGTATTTGCTGATCCGGCAAATAGTCCCTCATTTGTCCAGGAATGGGCGATAGTAAAGCTGTCTCACATGGTCCGTCACGATACGATAAAATCACGATAATCGATATATTTGCTCATGATGTTCTACGATATAGCTCTATTTTTAATTTATTTTCTGAAGAACCCTTTACATTTGACCAACGTTTCGCTCTGTCAAACCTCGACCTGCACAAACTCGACACGAGTTTTACTCATCGAAACAGTCGAAATGTCACATGTTTTTTGCGAAGAGACGTTTCCTTCCTCGAAACATGGCTGTATTTCGGGCTGGGACAAGATCTCGCGACTGTTGTTGCTCGTGTGAAGAATGATCTCGAGATGTTCCCGACGCAACACTTTGGGACAAAATCCGTCGGTTTAAACCGTCAGTAGAATGAGAAGCGCACTGACCCTCAGCTCAGTTCAGACCGACGCCTCGGCACTGTTCTCCTTTAAGTGAGCGGCGTGTGTTTGGGCCGTTAATGCCTCCGGCATTGACTTCACAGGGAAACGCCGCGGTCTACGGTGCTGTTGGAGAAGCACCGGAACGCATTTAAAACGGTTGGAGCGGAAGGTTCTAGATCTGTTTAAAGTTCACACATATTCTGCACTTTCTCTTTTCAACTTGTTCGTTTGTCGTGTTTTAGAACTTAAAATAACGTGGGGAAACAAACAAAAGCTAGCTTGCCCCGGCATGCTCACGTAAACACTCAAATGGATGAACTTGGAAAGAGAGGGATTTGTGTGTTCTAGGACGGACTCCGCGAACACCAGGGTTCTATTCGTTCTGTCAATGTCACATGACAGGGCTGAGCTCTGAGCTGTCAATCAAAGAGCACAAACCTCCAAAACCCAGGTTTAGACCTGGTTTAGTCCCGCTTTAGTCCTAGTTTAGACCTGGTTTAGTCTTGGTTTAGTTGTGGATCAGTCCTGGTTTAGACCTGGTTTGGACCTGGTCTTGACCAGGTTTAGTCCTGTTTAGCCCTGGTTTAGCCCTGGTTTAGACCTGGTTTAGACCTGGTTTAGACCTGGTTTAGTCCCGGTTTAGTCCTGGTGTAGACCTGGTTTAGTCCCGGTTTAGTCCTGGTGTAGACCTGGTCTAGACCTGGTTTAGTCGTGGTGTAGACCTGGTTTAGTCCTGGTTCAGACCTGGCTTAGACCTGGTGTAGACCTGGTTTAGTCCCGGTTTAGTCCTGGTGTAGACCCGGTTTAGTCCTGGTTTAGTCCTGGTGTAGACCTGGTTTAGTCCCGGTTTAGTCCTGGTTTAGTCCTGGTTTAGACCTGGTGTAGACCTGGTTTAGTTTAGACCTGGTTTAGTCCTGGTGTAGACCGGTTTAGACCTGGTTAGTCCTGGTGTAGACCTGGTTTAGACCCGGTTTAGACCTGGTTTAGTCCTGGTTTAGACCCTGGTGTAGACCTGGTTTAGTCCTGTGGTGTAGACCTGTTTTAGACCTGGTTTAGTCCTGGTGTAGACCTGTTTTTAGACCTGGTTTAGTTCCTGGTGTAGACCTGTTTAGACCTGGTTTAGTCCTGGTTTTAGTCCTGGTTGTAGACCTGTTTTAGACCTGGTTTAGTCCTGGTGTAGACCTGGTGTAGACCTGGTTTAGTCCTGGTTTAGCCCTGGTGTAGACCTGGTTTAGTCCTGGTGTAGACCTGTTTTAGACCTGGTCTTACAGTGGAATGTGTTACAGAAATAGTCGTGTCTCTGGGGTCAGTGTTTCTAAATGAGACATGTGACAGGTGCTAATGCTAATGCTAATAATAACATACTGTAAGGCAGTGTTTCCCAAACAGCGGTGCAGGGCCGGACCAGGGGCTTCTCAGACCGACGTCTGAACTAACTCCATGTTTCAGTTCATATGTGAGCGTGTACACGTAATAACCTCTCGTTCTCCCCATCTCTGGGGGGCTTCAGTCATGTCACAGCTTCAAACGGAGTAAACACAAACATATTCATAGTTGGAACACACGACGTGAGGGTTGGCAAATGTTTCAGTCTCCAAAGATCTCCACTTTTCTGTGAACAACCAGAGGGACAACCGACCCACTGTGTTTGTGAGCCCTTTGTCAGTCTAACGGTTATTACATTATAATATGACATGTTTACATTATGTTTACGTTATGTTTACGTTATGTTGACGTTATGTTTACGTTATGTTTACGTTGTTTACGTGATGTTTACGTGATGTTTACGTTGTTTACGTGACGTTTACATTGTTATGTTTACGTTGTGTTTACGTTATGTTTACGTTATGTTTACATTATGTTTACGTTGTGTTTACGTTATGTTTACGTTGTTTACGTTATGTTTACGTTATGTTTACGTTATGTTTACGTTGTTTACGTTATGTTTACATTATGTTTACGTTATGTTTATGTTGTGTTTACATTGTTTACATTATGTTTACATTGTTTACGTTATGTTTACGTTATGTTTATGTTGTGTTTACGTTGTTTACGTTATGTTTACATTGTTTACATTATGTTTACATTATGTTTACATTATGTTTACGTTATGTTTACATTATGTTTACATTATGTTTACGTTATGTTTACGTTATGTTTACATTATGTTGACGTTTGTTTACATTATGTTTACGTTATGTTGACGTTACGTTGACGTTACGTTGACGTTATGTTGACGTTATGTGACGTTATGTTGACGTTATGTTGACGTTATGTTGACATTATGTTGACATATTTGATGTTGACGTTACGTTGACGTTATGTTTACATTATGTTTACATTATGTTGACGTTATGTTGACGTTATGACAGAGTTGCCTCGTTCTCGGTTCTAGAGACTTTCCTCTTTCCCGTGTCGTTTGAAGGACGTTTGTGAGATGTTCTCCTCATGAACTGCAGCTTCACTCTCTCTTTTCTCTCTGACATAACTTTAGCCAATTAAAACTGCCCCCGATTCCTGTCCCCCCTGTCCCCCCGTCCCCCCCTCACCCCCGTCCCCCCGTGCTGCCCCTCTGCCTCTGTGCTTTGCCCCCGTCCCTTCTCCAAACACAATAGTCCTTATTTGAATACGGGGCCGATCTCCCCAAACAAAGCCGAGCTGCGCCTCAAACTCCTCGCGGGACGTTTTGGGGGCTCGTAAATGTGGACGCCGGGCTTTTGTCCTCCCGCGGCGTTCGGCGAGGCGTTCGGTCGCTCCTCGTAAACGCGCTGGTCTTTTGTGACCTGGAGTGTTGATGGATTTGTAAACGGCACTTTGGGGTTTTTATGGAGCACTTTTGGAGCGGCGACAGAGGCAAGTGTCCAGAGTCTGAAAGAAGTGGGACCAGGACTGGGACTGGGACCAGGACCAGGACTGGGACCGGGACTGGGACCGGGACCAGGACAGGGACTAGAGACTGAAGTGTGACCAAGACAGGGACCAAGACAGGGACCAGGACCAGGACTGGGACTGGGAACAGGACTGGGACTGGGAACAGGACTGGGACTGGGAGCGGGACCTTGTCTGGGAACAAGGCAAGGACAGGGACCAGGACAGGGACCGGGACTGGGACCGGGACTGGGACCAGGACCAGGACTGGGACCGGGACCAGGACCGGGACCAGGACCAGGACCGGGACCAGGACCAGGACCAGGACTGGGACCGGGACTGGGACTGGGACCAGGACAGGGACCGGGACTGGGACCAGGACAGGGACCAGGACAGGGACCGGGACCGGGACCAGGACAGGGACCGGGACCGGGACTGGGACCAGGACATGGACTAGAGACTGAAGTGTGACCAAGACAGGGACCAAGACAGGGACCAGGACCAGGACTGGGACTGGGAACAGGACTGGGACTGGGATCGGGACCTTGTCTGGGAACAAGGCAAGGACTGGGACCGGGACTGGGACCAAGACCATGACAGTGACCGTGACTGGGAATAGGCCGGGACTGGGACCAAGACCGGGACTAGGACTGGGACCAGTACCAAGACCGGGACCAGGACCAAGACCAAGACCGGTACTGGGAACAAGAACAGGACTAGAGACTGAAGTGTGACCAAGACCGGGACCAAGACCGGGACTGTGCCAGGACTAGAGACCTAGATTAGGCTGGAACAAGATTCAAACCGGACTAAAGTAAGTCTAAATCAGGGAACATAACAGGACTACAATATAACTTAACTAGGACTAAATCAGGACTAAACTAGGTCTAAAGTGGACTAAAACTGGACTATACCAGTGTCTTAACTAGATTTAAACCAGGACTAAATAGATCTAAAACAGGACTAAACTGTGGCTAAACCTAGGACTAAATCTGGACTAAAACAAGACTAGACCAGGACTAAACCAGGGCTACATTCAAACTGGACCAAATGGGACTAAACCAGGTCTAAAATAGTGACTAAAGCACTGTAAACCAGGGACTGTGACTGGACTGGAACTTCACTGAACAAGACCAGGACTAAAAGAGACTAAGACTACTTCCCAACCTGGACTAAACTAGGTCCAGACCAGGACTAAAACACAACGTACTTGGACTGAACCAGGACCAGAGTTTGAGTCCAGATTTGTCTCTAATCCAAGCGTGTTTTCTAGTTTCACACATTCATTTCTACAAAAGGTTAATTTTAGCTTTAGCAATTTCTAAAATATATTTTCACTGTGTTTTTTCTTCTTTTTTTGACCGTGTTTCCAGTTTTAATTGACAAAAAACGCCTTTCACATTTACCAAAAAAGATGAATCGAAATGATCCATAACCGATTTATCAGGGAAAAAACAAATGATTTATTCCTATTTTCTGGAGCAAATCCCTTCAACTTTACAGTTTTCAATATTATGTGCTGAAGATGGATGTTGATTTGTTTGTTTGTTTGTTTGTTTGTTTGTTTGGACGTGGATTCAACAGAATGAAGGATTTGACCGTGTTTGGTTTTTGAGGTCAATAATGAGCCCTTAAACCATGACGTTTCTCCTGACCATTAAAGCTTGAATGGTTCCTTGGATTCGGCCCAAACCAGTTCCTTCTGCTCCGTTTTAATCTTCACTCGGAGCTTCTTAAACACGACGCGGTCCGTGTGTTGAAGCGGCGTTTGGTGTTTAAATGTGGTTTGTCTTCTCCGCAGATCTACACGGACTGGGCCAACCATTACCTGTCCAAGTCTGGACACCGGCGCCTGATCCGAGACCTGCAGACGGACGTGAGCGACGGCGTTCTGCTCGCTCAGATCATCCAAGTCGTCGGTACGAGAAGACCCCAAACACAAGGCCTACGTTCAAGTCCTACTGCAACGTGTGGGACGTGTGTGGGACGTGTGTGGGACGTGTGTGGGACGTGTGTGGGACGTGTGGGACGTGTGTGGACGTGTGTGGAACATGTGGGACGTGTTGGCGTGTGAAGACGTGTTGTGGGACGTGTGTGAGACGTGGGGACGTGTGGAACATGTGTGGACGTGTGTGGGACGTGTGTGGGACATGTGGACGTGTGTGGGGCGTGTGGGGGACGTGTGTGGGACGTGTGTGGGACATGTGGGACGTGTGTGGGCGTGTGGGGGACGTGTGTGGGACGTGTGTGGAGACGTGGGGACGTGTGGAACATGTGTGGACGTGTGTGGGACGTGTGTGGGACATGTGGGACGTGTGTGGGGCGTGTGGGGACGTGGTGGGACGTGTGTGGGGCGTGTGGGGGACGTGTGGGACATTGTGTGGGACGTGTGTGGGACATGTGGGACGTGTGTGGGACGTTGTGTGAGACGTGGGGACGTGTGGAACATGTGTGGGACGTGTGTGGACGTGTGTGGGACGTGTGTGGGACGTACGTGGGGGGGGCGTGTGTGGGGACTGCGGACGTGTGTGGGACGTGTGTGGGACGTCTGTTGGGACGTGTGGGACGTGTGGGGGACGTGTGAAGGGACGTGTGATGGGACGTGTGTGGGACATTGTGGGACGTGTGTGGGCGTGTGGGGACGTGTGTGGGACGTGTGTGAGACGTGGGGGGACGTGTGTGGGACGTGTGCGGGACGTGTGGGGTTTGATGAGAGGCTGTTAGAACAGGTTTAACCGTGGACACATTGTTGGCCTCAGAATGTGTCCTTCGGGCCGATGTTTCGGACATTTTCGGGACGTGTGGGATGTGTGGGGGACGGTGTGTGGGACTATGTGTGAGACGTGTTGTGAGACGTGTGGTGAGACGAGTGGACGTGTGCGGGACGTGTGCGGGACGCGTGCGACGTGTGCGGACGTGTGCGGGACGGTGCGGGACGTGTGCGGGACGTGTGCGGGACGTGTGCGGAAGTGCGTGTGCGGACGCGTGGGGGTCGCGTGTGGGTCGTGCGGGCGTGTGGGTCGCGTGTGGACGCGTGTGGGACGCGTGTGGGACGTGTGTGGGACGTGTCGGGACGTGTGCGGGACGTGTTGCGGGAAGTGTGTGGGGACGCGTGTGGCGCGTGTCGCGTGTGGGTCGCGTTGTGGGTGGTGTGGACGGTGTGGAGGACATCAGATGACTCGTGTCGGGACGCGTTGGGTACGCGGTGGGACGGCGTGCGGACGTAGGCGGACGTGTGCGGGACGTGTGCGGGACGTGTGGGACGTGTGGGGTTTGATGAGAGGCGTTAGAACAGGTTTACCCGTTGGACACATGTTGGCCTCAGAATGTGTCCGTTCGGGCCGATGTTTCGGTCTCGAGCGCGACTCAAACGCCTCATTTTAAAGAACAGTTTCTTTTACAATCCACACGGTGGCGTTTGAGCGTCGTGCTAAATATGGTCTTAGCATCGTTAGCATCTTTAGCAGAAGCTAACAAAGTCCTCCCGGGTCAGAGGTCAGAGGTCACAGGTCACTGCAGTAGACTCACTCGACGACAGGGTTTAGAAGTGTTTCCGTCACAAATACTCAGAACGTCTCGTTTACAGTGACGACATGAAAACAGGGCTGAAAGTGACATCATGAACGAGCATGAATATGCAAATGAACAAGAGCATGAATATGCAAATGAACAAGAGCATGAATATGCAAATGAACAAGAGCATGAATATGCAAATGAACAAGAGCATGAATATGACATGAGCACATGATGGTTTATGAAACCAACATCCTCATCTGCATTTTGGTGATACTACTACTACTACTACTACTGCTACTACTACTGCTACTACTACTACTACTACTACTACTACTACTACTACTTCTGATGCTTTATTAGTCCTGCAGTACTTTTACTCTTTACTCTTGAAGTACATTATTCATTTGGTAGTTCAGTACTTTTACTAATGACGTGTGTGTGCAGAGGTCAGAGGTCACACTCACTGTCACAATTTAAATCACACGTCACTAAAGACACGCCCACGCTTCGATTAATCGGCTGAAGACACGCCCTGTGCTTCGATTGATCGGCTGTAGACACGCCCACGCTTCGATTAATCGGCTGAAGACACGCCCCGTGCTTCGATTGATCGGCTGTAGACACGCCCACGCTTCGATTAATCGGCTGTAGACACGCCCACGCTTCGATTAATCCTCTTCTGTTTCTGTTTTGTGTTTTTAGCCAATGAGAAGATCGGGGAGATCCACGGCCGCCCGCGCAGCCGCTCTCAGATGGTGAGTGTCTTTCATGTGACCTCAGGCTTTAATGCGGAACATTCTCGTGGATCTGAAAACACTAAAAACACGTCTTTTACACGAGACGGTGCGTTTGGTGTGTTTTCGGTCAAGTCTGATTCCAGAACTTTGAAGCGGTCTTTTTCGAAAGACTTGTTTGTTCGTTTTATACAGTCGAGTTGCAGTTTGTGAGAGCCGAGTGCTGCAGCAGAATCCCTCTGTGATGTCATCAAAAAGCGCCATTCCACCAAAAATACAGCGACAATGGCCGCGTCCGAATGTCCACGAACCTACAGAGGGCGCTATTTAGGGTTCGCCGCATTTTTAGAGCTGTCTGAATGTCCAGGACACGACTGAATGTGAAATAAACCGTCGCTAGCGTTAGCCGCTAACCTTAGCTTGAGTCGCCGTCACAGGCAGAACGTGTAATAATCCAGTCCGTTTGTTGTCGAGTGTGAGATTATTAATATATATATGTTTATGACATAAATCTGTTTTTATCTGAGTTTTGCTGAGGTTTTCCACTCGGACGCCAGAGTCACATGACCCGCGGCCAGGAGGAAGTAGTGAGGTCAGTCTGAGATAGAGTGAAGGAGGGGTCAGGGGTCAGGGGTCAGGGGACGAGGGGACATTCGGACGCCGCCTCTGTCATTTAACATGTCAAAACCACACACACAGATTTACACACACTTTTACACTCTCTCACACACACACACACACACACACATTTACACACACACACACACACACACACACACAAACACACACACATTCCACACACATCACACACACTTTACACTCTCACACACACACACACACTTACACACACACACACACACCGACACTTTACACTCTCACACACACACAACACACACATCTCGCACACGACACACACACTTTAACACGCCACACACATACAACACTCGCACACACACATTTACACGCACACAGCACACAATACACACACACACTCTCACACATTACAGCTACACACATACACACATTTACACACAACATTCACGCACACTACAGCGCACGCACACACATACACACATTTACACCACACACTCACAAACACACACATTTACACACATACACACAATTACCACACACATTAACACACACGCACGCACAACACAATACACACATTTACACACACACACACACACATTTACACACACACACACACACACCATTTACACACACACCACATTTACACACACACAATACACACAATTACACACCACATTAACACACACACACACGCACATAACCATACATTAACACACACACATACACACACATTTTACAACACACACACACACACATACACACAATTACACACACACATTAACACACATACATCAACATACACACACACACACTCTCACAACATCTCAACATTTACACACACACCACATTTACACACACACTCTCCACACACACATACACACACACCATTTACACACACACACACACACACACATTTACACACACACACATACACACACACCAGCACACACACTACACACACACATTTACACACACACTCTCACACACACACACACACACGCTCGAACATTCGCTGTGAATGAGGTGAAATCACATGTCTGCGGGACGCGGCGCTGGAGCTCTGGGACGTGTGAATGTTTCTCTCAGATGAAAGTTGAGGTTTCATGGGCTGAAGCGGCTCAAGCGGCTCAAGTGGCTCAAGTGGCTCATAATCTCATATGACAACGGGTCGAATTACGCACGAGATCCTGTTCCATCGCTTTGCTCAACAATATCTACCCGTTTTGATTGTCCCTGCATAGTTACATCACAAACGTGAAAAGAGCGGGTGTTAAGATCCTGAGACCAGTTCAACTGGACCAGGACTTTGTACCTTCAGAAGAACCTGGTTTCTGTGGCTTTTCTCTGTTCATATGAACGAGCTCTCACAAAACAAGCCCCTGTTCAGACCTGGTCCAGACTGGTTCCAGACCTGGTCCAGACCTGGCTTGTCAGACCTGGTCCAGGAACCTGGTTCAGACCTGGTTCAGACCTGGTATAGTACCTGGTCCAGGCCTGGTTCAGACCTGGTCAGACCTGGTCAGACTGGTCAGACCTGGTCCAGACTCTGGTCCAGCCCTGGTCCACCCTGGTCCAGCCCTGGTCCAGGCCTGGTCCAGCCCTGGTCCAGCCCTGGTCCAGCCCTGGTTCAGCGTGGTCCAAGGGGTCAGCCTGGTCCAGCCTGGTCCAGCACCTGGTTCAGACCTGGTTCAAGACCTGGTCCAGCCCTGGTCCAGCCCTGGTCCAGCCCTGGTCCAGCCCTGGTTAGACCTGGTTCAGACCTGGTCCAGACCTGGTCCCAGCCTGGCCCAGCCCTGGTCCAGCCCTGGTTCAGACCGTGGTCCAGCCCTGGTCACGCCCTGGTCCAAGCCTTGGTTCAGAACCTGCGTCCAGACCTGTCAGCCTGGGGTCCCAGACCTGGTCCAGCCCTGGTCCAGCCCTGGTCCAGACCTGGTCCGACCTGGTCGCAGCCCTGGTCAGCCCTGGTTCAGACCTGGTCAGACCTTGGTCCAGCCCCTGGTCCAGCCTGGTCCGGACCTGGTCCAGACCTGGTTCAGCCTGGTTTCAGCCTGGTCCAGCCTGGTCCAGCCCTGGTCCAGAACCTGGTCAGACCTGGTTCAGCCTGGTCCAGCCCTGGTCTCTGGAGCACTATGTGAAAGCGGCTTTGCAGTTGTGTTTGCAGTCGTTTTGCTTTGTAGTAATTTTTGTTCCTGTGGGTTTTTGGGTGAGACCTCGGGCTCGGCTTTCCGTGTGCGACACTTTTGATAAGCCTCGTGGTTGAGTTCGGGGACGCTGGGAAAAGCTGGGTCAAGGAAAGTTCACCTCGTCAAAGCACAAGTCCTGATATAAAGTGAGCTTTGAAACGGCAGCTGCAGGTCATTTTACGTTTTTCAATCTCGGCTTTTTCACTCCTGGGCTTATCAACGTGGTATTTATCGACAGTGTATTTATCGGACAGTATTTATCGACAGTGTATTTATCGACAAGTATTTATCGACAGTGTATTTTATCGACAGTGTATTTATCGACAGTTGTATTTATCGACAGTGTTTTATCACAGTGTATATTTTATCGACGTGGTTTTATCGACAGTGTATTTATCGACAGTGTATTTACCGACAGTGTTTATCGACAGTGTATTTATTGACAGTGTATTATTATCGACAGTGTAATTTATCGACAGTGTATTTATCGACAGTGTTTATCGACAGTGTTTTATCGACAGTAATTTATCGACAGTATTATCGACAGTATTTATCGACTCAGTTGTTTTATCGACAGTGGGTTTTTATCGAGAAAAAAAAAAAAAAAATTGCTCAGTGTATTTACCGACAGTGGTTTTAATCGACAAGTGTTATTTACCGGACAGTGTATTTATCGACAGTGTATTTATCGACAGTGTATTTATCGACAGTATTTATCTACAGTGTATTTATCGACAGTGTATTTATCGACAGTGTATTTATCGACAGTTTTTATCGACAGTGTTTATCGACAGTATTTATCGACAGTGTATTTATCGACAGTGTATTTACCGACAGTATTTATCGACAGTATTTGTCTACAGTGTATTTATCGACAGTGTATTTATCGACAGTGTTTATCGACAGTGTTTATCGACAGTATTTATCGACAGTATTTATCGACAGTGTATTTATCGACAGTGTATTTATCGACAGTGTATTTATCGACAGTGTATTTATCGACAGTATTTATCGACAGTATTTATCGACAGTGTATTTATCGACAGTGTATTTATCGACAGTATTTATCGACGGTGTATTTATCGACAGTGTATTTATCGACAGTATTTATCGACAGTGTATTTATCGACAGTGTATTTATCGACAGTGTATTTATCGACAGTATTTATCGACAGTGTTTATCGACAGTGTATTTATCGACAGTGTATTTATCGACAGTATTTATCGACAGTGTTTATCGACAGTGTTTATCGACAGTATATATCGACAGTGTATTCATCTACGTGCACGCTCTGCAGGTTCACACGACGACGGACCTGACTCGTGAGGGAGTTTGGTTTCGGCTGCTCAAGCGTGTCATAAGAACCTTCTCTCTTAAAGTCCTTCCTCTGACACGATCGTTGTTGAAGAACGGCTCCACTTTCTGAGGCCGTTGTGAGACAAGAATGTGGCTTTTGTGTATTTGTGCGACGGAGAAGACGTTGAACTTTGTGCCAGTTTTTGTTTCGTGTGGATGTCCCAGTGATGACAGAGGCGTGAACCATAAATCTGACCCCGACAGAGAGAGTTCAGATTAAAGTCCCACGTGAAGGTTCTCCTGTTCTTCTAATCCTGACTCAGTGCGGTGGGAGGGCATCTGGGGTAAATATTCATCACAGTTTTACTTCAGTTCAGTCGCAGTTTGTGAAGAAAGTTGTAAAATCAGAGTTTAAACTGACAGGAAGTGGAGCTGAGTCCCTCTGTGATGTCATCAGCGTGCAACACTGAACTGACACACTAACTGACAGTTTAAACCGTTGTTGGACTAAATAAAGGTGTTCTATGGTGTCATTGTGCGTCAGGTCAGAACTGTTGTGTCAGTTATGTGGGTTTGGGCTCTTGTTTACAGTCTGGTTGCTAGGTAACGGCTGTGGAATGACCTCTATGTCATATTTGTGCTCGTGTCCAACCAGGAAGTACGATTCTAAACTTTACACAAACGGTCAAAGTGGGACAAACGGGCAGAGCCTGATCCAGAGGCTCTGTGTGTGTGTGTGTGTGTGTGTGTGTGCTGTGTGTGTGTGTGTGTGTGTGTGTGCATGTGCATGTGTGTGTGCTGTGTGTGTGTGTCAGATGCCCTCCCAAAGACCTTGGTAGATTCTATTTTGGTTTAATGCAGAAACAATGTTGTGAATGTTGCGGGCCTTTGGGCAGAGCTCCAGGAATAAGCCTCAGCTGCACTGCGGCCCACCGGCCCACCGGCCCACTGCCACGCTCTGTCCCAGGGGAGGGCAGGGTGTCAGGCCCCTCCCCAGCAGGTCGCACACAGACACTGATGTTCAGATGATGTCATGCCAGTGCAGCTGAAATGTCCCAGACGTGTCTTTAAGTGTTATTCTGTTGCACGTCGTGTCTCAGCGCGCTGAAAAGAGAAAGTCCAGGTTTAGTCCAGATATTGTCCAGTAATGACAGTTATTTTCCAATAATTACAGTTATTTTCCAATAATTACAGTTATTTTCCAATAATTACAGTTATTTTCCAATAATTACAGTTATTTTCCAGTAATTACAGTTATTTTCCAATAATTACAGATATTGTCCAGTAATTACATAGTTATTTTCCAGTAATTACAGTTATTTTCCAGTAATTACAGTTATTTTCCATTTATTACAGATATTGTCCAGTAATTACATAGTTATTTTCCAGTAATTACAGTTATTTTCCAGTAATTAGTTATTTTCCAATAATTAGTTATTTTCCAGTAATTACAGTTATTTTCCAATAATTACAGTTATTTTCCAGTTATTACAGATAATGTCCAGTAATTACACACATATTACCGTAAACCAGGTCGAACAGTGACATTTTCACACAGATTAAGTTCCTGTCTCGCCTCCGTGTTAAACTCAGTTCACCGCATCGTGTCGTCACATTGTTGTCCTCGCTGTGTGTGTGTGTGTGTGTGTGTGTGTGTCACTGCTGTGTGTGGTGTTCAGAGCAGGTGCAGTAAAAAGTCATTATGTTAATCTAAACTGCAGCTTCACGAGCGTCAGAACAAATGGCTCGTCGTTTGTTCTGCGACAGTCACAGCTGTGGCTCTGGACCCCTGAAGCACAACAAAGACACTTACAGTCACACACCACACACACACACACACACACAAACGCACATCTAATCTTACTATTGTGACAGTTTGTGTGTCTGTGCTGGACTCTCCGGACCCTCGAGTGCCAGACAAACAGTCAAACATTGTGAATAGTTGATCGTCGTAATCGTTAACTGGACTAACAGACTTAAACCCTCACGACCAATAATCGATGGGTGATTTTTATCAACGATACACTGCTCATAAATATTCTCAGTCCAGAAATCTTCAGTCGCCAGATTTAAACCTTTATTTGGCTGATTCTAGAATATAAACAACCCTTTGACCATCGACTACTAAAATAATCGTTATTGACAGCCCTAATACTCAAGAAAAATGTCAGTCTTTATCAGGACTGTTAAAGACTGACATTTATCTTGATTTGAGTGTTTTCGTTTCAAGTGCAGTGGCATTTTCTAATTTCAAGTTTAAAATGTTTTTCTTATTTTTGGATCCATTGTCTTCATTTAGGACTCAAATCAAGATAAATACGACTTCATTCAAGCACTTATTCACTCAGTTTCTTATTTAAAGACGACAACCTGAAGGGTTGTTTTTTTGTTCAGTTTTCTCTCAGTTTAAACTTTCATGTGAAAACGACAGACGTGTCCAGTCTTTATGTAAAGATGTTTAATCCTTCCATTGAATCCACATGTTCCTCCCACAGAGACACAAAGATCAGGCCTTAAAGTGGCTCCTGCACACAACAGAACAACACAAGGTTCTGAGCCTCATTTATCACACTTTGAAGTCTAAAGAATGAGGCCATTTCTAGCAAATTTTCAGACTGATCTAATTAGTCAAAAACTAAATAATGAATCCAAAATCACCTCTGTAAATGTTTTTGTTTCTAATATATCAACAAAATTAACCAAGGAATGTAAAGCGTCCCCTACAGGTCGGATGACTCATTGAACTAAAATGCAGTTCAGATTTAGAATTTTGCTAAAAATGATTAAAAAACGTTATCACAGAATAGTAAATTTTTTAGGTTTATAATTTCACTTCCTGTTTGTAATTGATGATTGATGATCACACAAGGAAATTACCCAGGGCCAAAACTCCTGTTTTTACACATAAAATACCTTGATGAAAACGCGACATGATGAAAAATGCGTAACACATTTTTGAGTGAACGACATGTGAACTCAGACATGTGAGTGAACGACAGCAGAAGTTTCACACTGTCTTTAAATGTGAGATGTTTTCCCGTTCACCTGCCAGTTCATTGATTTGAAGCCGTGACATTTCCTCCATGTTTGTGTTTCCTCCACGTTTGTGTTTCCTCCACGTTTGTGTTTCCTCCACGTTTGTGTTTCCTCCACGTTTGTGTTTCCTCCACATTTGTGTTTCCTCAGTGTTTGTGCTTCCTCCATGCTTGTGTTTCCTCCATGTTTCCTCCACATGTGTGTTTCCTCCATGTTTGTGTTTCCTCCATGTTTGTGTTTCCTCCATATGTGTGTTTCCTCCATGTTTGTGTTCCCTCCATATTTGTGTTTCCTCCATGTTTGTGTTTACTCCATGTTTGTGTTCCTACCATGTTTGTGTTCCCTCCATGTTTGTGTTTCCTCCATGCTTGTGTTCCCTCCATGCTTGTGTTTCCTCCATGCTTGTGTTTCCTCCATGCTTGTGTTTCCTCCATGCTTGTGTTTCCTCCACATGTGTGTTTCCTCCATGTTTGTGTTTCCTCCATGTTTGTGTTTCCTCCATATTTGTGTTTCCCCCGTGTTTGTGTTTCCTCCATATTTGTGTTCCCCCCGTGTTTGTGTTTCCTCCATATTTGTGTTTCCTCCATGTTTGTGTTTACTCCATGTTTGTGTTTCCTCCATGCTTGTGTTTCCTCCATATTTGTGTTTCCTCCACATGTGTGTTTCCTCCATATTTGTGTTTCCTCCACATGTGTGTTTCCTCCATATTTGTGTTTCCCCCGTGTTTGTGTTTAGAGAAACCTGAAACTTGCCCTTATCGTTCACAGACGCCTTTCTCATGTTAAACTAGCAACACGGCGTCTTCTCGGGGGTCTCAAGCGTGATCCCGTGTTCGCACCTGTCCTGTGAAGAGCCCCGCCTCCACAGCGCCCCCTGCTGCCCTCACATTAGTGCTCGTGACGTTTTTACAACTGTCGGCTCAGCGTGAAAACCTCACGGCTGTTTGTTCGACCCCCCAGAGCGGAGCAGCTGACACGTCGCACACTTTAACTGACCGCCGCTTAACCCTGTGACGGCGCCAACGACCGCACCGTTTCTACGACAACCACTGACGACGTCAATTACTAGTACCATTACGGCAAAACGGATGCATTATTTTGATTATTTCTGTGAATGTGTTACAGTTCCATAATACTTAGCAATAACCATCAATTTATGTATTATGTATATGGTCGCCGCCTCTTTGCGCCGCCCCCTCTTTGCGCGCCCCCTCTTTGCGCCGCCCCCTCTTTGCGGCGCGTCGTCATTCGTTGTTCAACAGAGAACGAGGGTTTGACAGTTAAAAAGACGCCAAAAGAACGTCAGCTGCGGCCGCTTCAGGGCGGGCTTCCGGCAGTTGTCGCCTCCCTGAAGTGCGTTTTGTGTTTACTTCCTGGTTCCTCCCGTCTCCGCGCTGTGATTGGACGAGCTTGTGTGTTGGCTCAGGGTTTTATGGGCCAGATAGTGACACACGGGCTGTGACCCCCCGGGACGCAGCGGGAGCCGAGTGTTGGAGGTAAGAGGCTGCAGCGTGCGTGTGTGTGTGCGTTTGTGCGTGTGTGCGTGTGCGCGTGTGCGTGTGTGCGTGTGTGTGTGTGTAACTGTCTTTTACTGTCAGAAAAGGTTTGTGATGAAAATGACAAACTGCAGTCAGAGCTGTGTGTGCAAACGGACAGTTCTGATTGGTTTACGGCGTCAGAGCGGCGATATTTGACATTAATCGTGAGTTCGACAGTCAAATGATCGTTTCCATTGATCGTTGAGACTTTCTCCACTGCGTTTTCGGCCAAATAAAGGCGTAAATCTGCGACTGAAGCCTCTAGAACGGGACTATGAACGCTCTCTGACGTTCTGATTGTGTCTCTGTGTGTGCGTTTTAGAGCCTTTTCCCCTCGTACTTTTCTGGATTTGTTGTTATTTTTGCCGGATTTCCTGCGCTTTTCCGCCTGCGAGGGCACGTTTGCATCAGAAACACGGTCGGATCGTAGCGAAACACGTGACCTTTAGTCGACGGCTGCTCTTTGGCGTGTGCGAGGTCAGTTTGCAGAAAAGAACCCACAAGTGTAAAAACCTAACTTGACGGTCCCGACAGCAGCAGCTCTCAAAGGTGTGTAAATCCGTGTCAGAACCAGCTCCGACCGCCGCGCACACTTTCACTTCCAGGTTTATGGCGCCTCATAAACCCGGGACAGTTCAAGACGGCGGCCCGGACGGCGTCGCGCTTGCGCCGTGCGGGACCTTTGCTCGCGACGTTCACGCTCGTTTGTGTCACGTGGGACGCTCGCTTGCTTCACAGACGGTTTGTGGACTTTGGTCTCAACAGGGTTTTATTGCACTGTTAAAAGTGACTAAAGAGTTCAGCGTGTCCTTCGTAGAACTGGGGACCTTTTAATGTGCCCTTCATAGAACTGGGGACCTTTTAATGTGCCCTTCATAGAACTGGGAACCTTTTAATGTGTCCTTCATAGAACTGGGGACCTTTTAATGTGTCCTTCATAGAACTGGGGACCTTTCAGCGTGCCCTTCATAGAACTGGGGACCTTTCAGCGTGTCCTTCATAGAACTGGGAACCTTTTAATGTGCCCTTCATAGAACTGGGGACCTTTTAATGTGTCCTTCATAGAACTGGGGACCTTTCAGCGTGCCCTCCATAGAACTGGGGACCTTTCAGCGTGTCCTTCATAGAACTGGGAACCTTTTAATGTGCCCTTCATTGAACTGGGGACCTTTTAATGTGCCCTCCATAGAACTGGGGACCTTTCAGCTTGTCCTTCATAGAACTGGGAACCTTTTAATGTTCCCTTCATAGAACTGGGGACCTTTTAATGTGCCCTTCATAGAACTGGGAACCTTTTAATGTGTCCTTCATAGAACTGGGGACCTTTTAATGTGTCCTTCATAGAACTGGGAACCTTTTAATGTGTCCTTCATAGAACTGGAATCTCAGCGTGTCCTTCATAGAACTGGGACTGTCACGTGTCTTATCGCGAGTCCTTCATGAAATGGGGACCTTTATATTGTTTCTGGGAACAGAACAAAGGAGCGCACCCGTTTCTTTGAGTTCTAATTCAAGCAGATCGAGTCTTTCTTTAAGGACACATGTGAATTTACTTTCTTGTACATTTGGATTGGAGTAAACATACTGACCATTCTGCAGTTCCACCAGACAATCAAAACGTGGTTAGAACTTTTAGTACCCATGACTAGGGATTGTCACGATATCCGATATAGAGTTTATTTTGCGTCTGAAACTGTCAACGATATGATTGCGCTGTCACTTCCTGTTGTGGGCGGCGGGTTCGGCCTTGGCTCGTGAATGTGCACGTAAACGTTCTGTCGTTCTGTTTTCAGATCGAGAACATCGACGCCTGCCTCGGGTTTTCTCGCCGCGAAAGGAGTCAACATCCAGGGCCTGTCCTCCGAAGGTCAGACTCGCACTGCGGGAGGGCATCTGGCACACAGAGAGTTCTGAGGTTCAGGCGTCCTCCAGGGGCGCTGTCACATGTGAGGTCCTCCAGGGGGCGCTGTGCTCGACACATGAGCGTCCTCCAGGGGCGCTGTCACATGTGAGCGTCCTCCAGGGGCGCTGTCACATGTGGAGCGTCTCCAGGGGGCACTGTGTCAGACAATGTGAGCGTCCTCCAGGGGGCGCTGTCACATGTGAGCGTCCTCCAGGGGGCGCTGTGCTCACACATGTGAGCGTCCTCCAGGGGGCGCTGTCCACATGTGAGCGTCCTCCAGGGGGCGCTGTCAACATGTGAGCGTCCTCCAGGGGGCGCTGTCACATGTGAGCGTCCTCCAGGGGCGCGTGTCACATTGTGAGCGTCCTCCAGGGGGCGCTGTGCTCAGACACAGTGGGAGCGTCCTCCAGGGGGCGCTGTGCTCAGACACATGAGCGTCCTCCAGGGGCGCTGTGCTCAGACACATTGAGCGTCCTCGCAGAGGTCCCGGCGCTGTGCTCAGAACACATGTGAGCGTCCTCAGTGGGCGCTGTGCTCAGACACATTTGAACGTCCTCCAGGGGGCGCTGTGCTCAGACACATGTGAGCGTCCTCCAGGGGGCGCTGTGCCTCATCAGAGCCTCTTTGCTGCATGTTCGGCACAATAACACACATTATGACACACACATTCTGACACACACATTTGTTATGACTTTTAGCTTTCACTGGACGAACACTCAAATGTAAATGTAACAGTTTCTCACACTTACGCGCCATAAACGACACTTTAACGAGAGAAAAGCAAACGGACTGACGTTTCTCTCAGATCGTGTCTCGTCTTCTGTTAGAACCACTTGTAATAGAGAATGTAATGATAATGAAGATGATCAACCGTTGTGTCGTGTGTCAGAGATCGGCGATGGAAACCTGAAGGCGATCCTGGGCCTGTTCTTCAGCCTGTCGCGCTTCAAGCAGCAGCAGCAGCAGAAGCACCCGCCGCACCCGCCGCACCCGCCGCTCGCCCAGCACAGCAGCGCCCCCCCGCACCTGTCGCACCTCCTGTCGTCTCCGCATGGGGCGCCCTCTGCTGGACACAAGCACGCAGACATGCAGTCCAGGTGAGACGCCGCCGAGCTGAGGTTCTAGAACGCCTTTAGCCCTCATCGTCCCCTCGAGCCCCTCATCGTCCCCTCGAGCCCCTCATCGTCCCCTCGAGCCCCTCATCGTGTCGGGGCTGTGGTCTTAAACATCCTCCTCTTCCATCTCTTCCTCAGTGAACCTTCTCAGAGTAAAATGCTCAAGTTTTCCCTGGGCTCCAAAAAGACTCGGTCAGATGGTCGGCATGTCCTTTTTGGTTTCCCTTCTGTTTCTGTGTGACCTTTGACCCTTTAACCCGCAGTAGTTTAACGACTTTTCGATGAGTACAACTTAGTCTAATTGAACAGAACATTTCGATGACTTGGGACGTAATGCTTCTCCTCAAACACAGATGTTCTTAAAGGAACAAACTGGAACATGTCCCTTCTGCTTCACACACATATGATGCATGTTTTCCTCTCTTCGGACCCTGTTCTCACTCATTCAGGAAGTCCTCTCCCCTCCGAGCCTCAGAAACACTCCGTTCTGAATCTCCTCGATGTGTGATGTCATATTCTGCCTGTGACGCGGCTCTGAGAGCTTCTGAAGTCGACAGTGACAAAGGCCCACTGACATGCCACATTCTCAAAACTAATCAACTGGTGTGTCATTCTCGTCTGCAGCCAGGAGAAGGGAGCCAAAACTCAAAGCCCAATCCCAAACGTTTTGGTCTTTAGTTCTGAAACTAAAAGGTTCTAAGAGGCAAGTTTAAAGGCCGTTAGAACGACACAAATTAATGTAAGTTGGAGCCAAAACCTAGGTCTTTATCAGGCTAAAGTGGACTAAAACCAGGACCAGACCAGGGCCAAGACGCGGTTTCGTGTTTTGGGAGCTGCTCTTTCACGCAGGGCTAAACCAGGACTAAAACCAGGACTATAACCAGGTCTAAACTCAAGGTCTAAAACCAGGTCTAAACCAGGAACTTATACCAGTGTCCTAAACCAGGTCTAAACAGGACGTAAACCAGGGTCTAAACCAGGAACTAAAACCAGGACTAAAGCCAGGTCTAAACCAGGTCTAAACGCAAGGTCTAAACGCAGGACTAAATCTGGTACAAACCAGGTCAAACAGGTCTAAACCAGGGACTAAACCAGGGACTAATCCAGGTGCCCTAACCAGGTCCTAAAATCATGAACCTGCCTGTGATAAACGGCTTCTCTTTCTGCATCAATTAGCGTATTAGCCTGCGGTTAGCGTGCGGGCACGTCTTTTTTCAAAGGCAGTTTCTGGTGCTAATGCTACGATGTGTGAAACTGCATGATGAACTAACAGCTTAATTTAGCTCCAGGCTGCGTTTGGCTGCGGACCCCGGCGTGACCTCTGAGCCTTGCACAGCTGCTTTGACCCCGCTGGCAGCAGAATGTTTAATTAATAATAATGTGAACAAAGAGGGTTCTGGATCTGTTTGATGACCCTTTAAAACGGCTCCGTCATCACAGGTTTGAATTCAACCGAGGCGTAAAAAGTGTTTAAAGACGAATCAAAACGCTGATGGTTTTAAAGTCTTGAAGAACTTTAAATCAAACACTGATGAGTTCCCAGGGTAGAAATGTGTTCGTTGGTTTGAAAAAATGATACCTTTTATAGCTTCAAATTGGACTGGAACTAGACATGAAAGAGGGCCTAACATGAAGAGGGCCTAACATGAAGAGGGCCTAACATGAAGAGGGCCTAACATGAAGAGGGCCTAACATGAAGAGGGCCTAACATGAAGAGGGCCTAACATGAAGAGGGCCGAACATGAAGAGGGCCTAACATGAAGAGGGCCTAACATGAAGAGGGCCTAACATGAAGAGGGCCGAACATGAAGAGGGCCGAACATGAAGAGGGCCTATCGTGAAGAGGGCCTATCGTGAAAAGGGCCCATCATGAAAAGGGCCCATCATGAAAAGGACCTATCATGAACAGGGCCTTACGTGAAAAGGGCCTATCGTGAAGAGGGCCCATCGTGAAAAGGGCCCATCGTGAAGAGGGCCCATCGTGAAAAGGGCCCATCGTGAAAAGGGCCCATCGTGAAAAGGACCTATCATGAACAGGGCCTTACGTGAATAGGGCCCATTGTGAAGAGGACCTATCGTGAAAAGGGTCCATCGTGAAGAGGGCCTATCGGGAAAAGGGCCTATTGGGAAAAGGGCCCATCGTGAAGAGGGCCCATCGTGAAGAGGGCCCATCGTGAAGAGGGCCTATTGTGAAAGGGCCTATTTGTGTTAAAGTCTGATTCAATGAAAAGCTCAACACTTAAAATTTAGAAAATATAAAAATACTTTGACACTTTTGTGATGTTTTGCATGTGGATTTGGAGTGTGATTTTGGCTCTGACAGAAGTGAACCAGCGCCACCTTCTGGACATAACATGTCGTTACACTACTAAAATAACTGCACACGCTCAGTTGTTTGCAATAATAAGCATTTCATCGTTATGTTTGGGTCCTTGTGTTGGTTTTGTTCTGACCCGGTTTGGTCTGGTTCTGTCCTCAGACTCCCGGGTCCCACGTCCCGGGTCCCGACCGTAGACTCCTCGTGTCGGATCGGGTCCAACTCGAACCGCCGCAGCCAAGTCTTCGACAGCAAGACCAAAGCACCAGCCGCAAGAGGTAAGACAAAACCGGACCAAAACCAGACCAAAGGTGGACAAAAAACAGACCAAAAGTGGACCAAAAGCAGACCAAAAGCAGACCAAAACTGGACCAAAACTGGACCAAAAGCGGACCAAAACTGGACCAAAACCAGAGCAAGAAACTGTTGAGCAAATGGTCTGTCATTTCCTGAATTTTCCTGAGTTTTATTTGTAATATTTAGTCCTAAATGATCTTTATTCTTTCTATTCTCGGGCTTTTGAACGATTAGAAGATTCTCAGAATAGAGAGTTTGAATTTTGAATTACTTTAAATATTGGACCTTGTTTTGTTTCTCTGCTCGATAAAGAAAATGTCTGTGGTCTGCTCCAAACGTTTTCCTCTGAGCTCAGCACGTATGTCTGGCCGCTCTTGACCTCTGGATCTGTGCCAGTGTCACTCGTGAGACGGAGCAGAACTGTGTGACTGAACTTAACCGCCTCAATTACATTAAACTTCAATGACGAGCGCCGACATTTATGGCCCAGCGTTTTGAGACGGTTTCAGAGCCACAGGATCAGCTCTGTCTTTACTGGAGTTTGTCATTCATACTTCATATTCAACAGTGTCTCTGTCCCACATAAACACACCAGCCCGGTCCATCTGGTCCCTCTGTCCCACATACACACACCAGCCCGGTCCATCTGGTCCCTCTGTCCCACATACACACACGCAGCACCGGTCATTTGTCCCACACACCAGCCCGGTCCAGTCTGGTCCCTCTGTCCCACATACACACACAGCCCGGTCCATCTGGTCCATCTGTCACATACACACCAGCCCGGTCCATCTGGTCCTCTCTTCCACATACACACACCCAGCCCGGTCATCTGGTCCCTCTGTCCCACATAAACACACCAGCCCGGTCCATTCTGGTCCCTCTCGTCCGCACAATAAACACACCAGCCCGGTCCATCCTGTCCGTCCTGTCCCACATAAACACAGCCCGGTCCATCCACTGTCCCACATAAACACACAGCCCGGTCCATTTGTCCCCACACACCAGCCCGGTCCATCTGGTCCCTCTGTCCCACATAAACACACAGCCCGTCCATCTGGTCCCTCTGTCCCACATAAACACACCAGCCCGGTCCATCTGGTCCCTCCTGTCCCACATAAACACACCAGCCCGGTCCATTCTGGTCCCTCTGTCCCAACTAAACACCAGCCCGGTCCATCTGGTCCCTCTGTCCACATACACACATACCAGCCCGGTCCATCTGGTCCATCTGTCCCACATAAACACACCAGCCCGGTCCATCTGGTCCCTCTGTCCCACATAAACACACCAGCCCGGTCATTTGTCCCACCAGGCCAGCCCGGTCCTCATCTGGTCCTCTGTCCCCCATAAACACACAGCCCGGTCCATCTGGTCCCTGTCCCACATACACACACCAGCCCGGTCCATCTGGTCCTCTGTCCCACATACACACCAGCCGGTCACTGGTCCCTGTCCCACAACACACCAGCCCGGTCCACTGGCATCTGTCCAATAACACACCAGCTCCATCTGTCCCCGTCCACCATAAAAACCCAGCCGTCCATCTGGTCCCTCTGTCCACATAAACACAAGCCCGGTCCATCTGGTTCCCTCATGTCCCACATAAACACCAGCCGCGGTCCCATCTGGTCCCTCTGTCCACATACACAACACCAGCCCGGTCCATTGGTCCATCTGTCCCACATAAACACACCAGCCGGTCCATCTGCCCTCTGTCCCACATAAACACACAGCCCGGTCCATCTGGTCCCATCTGTCCCACATACAGCCCGGTCCATCTGGTCCATCTGTCCCACATAAACACACCAGCCCGGTCCATCTGGTCCCTCTGTCCACATACACACACCGGCCCGGTCCATCTGGTCCCTCTTCCACATAAACAACACTAGCCCGGTCCATTTGTCCCACACACCAGCCCGGTCCATCTGGTCCATCTGTCCCACATAAACACACCAGCCCGGTCCATCTGGTCCCTCTGTCCCACATAAACACACCAGCCCGGTCCATCTGGTCCCTCTGTCCCACATAAACACCAGCCCGGTCCATCTGGTCCATCTGTCCCACATAAACACACCAGCCCGGTCCATCTGGTCCCTCTGTCCCACATAAACACACCAGCCGGTCCATCTGGTCCCCTCTGTCCCCATAAACAACCAGCCCGGTCATCTGGTCCCTCTGTCCCACATAAAACCAGCCCGGTCCATCTGGTCCCTCTGGTCCCACATACACACCCAGCCGGTCCATCTGGTCCCTCTGTCCCACATACACCACCCCGGCCCGGTCCATCTGGTCCCTCTGTCCCCACATACACACACCAGCCCGGTCCATCTGGTCCATCTGGTCCATCTGTCCCACATAAACACACCAGCCCGGTCCATACTGGTCCCTCTGTCCCACTATAAACACACCAGCCCGTCCATTCTGGTCCCTCTGTCCCACATAAACACACCAGCCCGGTCACATCTGTCCCTCTGTCCACATACACACCCAGCCCGGTCCATCTGGTCCCTCTGTCCCACATAAACACCAGCCGGTCCATCTGGTCCCTCTGTCCCCATACACACACCAGCCCGGTCCATCTGGTCCATCTGGTCCTCTGTCCCACATAAACACACACCCGGTCCATCTGGGTCCCTCTGTCCCACATACAAACACACCAGCCCGGTCCATCTGGTCCCTCTGTCCCACATTAAACACACCAGCCCGGTCCATCTGGTTCCCTCTGTCCCACAACACACACGGCCCGGTCCATCTGGTCCCTCTGTCCCACATAAACACACCAGCCCGGTCCATCTGGTCCCTCTGTCCCACATACACACACTGGCCCGGTCCATCTGGTCCCTCTGTCCCACATAAACACACTAGCCCGGTCCATTTGTCCCACACACCCAGCCCGGTCCATCTGGTCCCTCTGTCCCACATAAACACACTGGACTCTGGACTCTGGACCGGACCTGAGGACATGTGACCATAGAGTCCAGTGTAAAGTGTAAATACTCTTGGTGAAGAACAGAACAGCGCCCCCTTCAGAGCAGGGGGAGTTTGTCTCGTGACTCAGACTAAACTCGTTAAAGATGTTTTTCTGCTCCTCAGTTTAGCCCTGGTTTAGACCTGGTTTAGACCTGGTTTAGCCCTGGTTTAGACCTGGTTTAGCCCTGGTTTAGCCCTGGTTTAGTCCTGGTTTAGTCCTAGTTAAGACCTGGTTTAGCCCTGGTTTAGTCCTGGTTTAGCCCTGGTTTAGTCCTGGGTCAATATGTTTGTCCTGGTTAGACCTGGTTTAGTCCTGGTTTTGTCCTAGTTTAGACCTGGTTTAGCCCTGGTTTAGCCCTGGTTTAGTCCTGGTTTAGTCCTAGTTTAGACCTGGTTTAGCCCTGGTTTAGTCCTGGTTTAGCCTGGTTTCCTGGTGCAGACCTGGTTTAGTCCTGGTTTAGACCTGGTTTAGTCCTGGTTTTGTCCTAGTTTAGACCTGGTTTAGTCCTGGTTTAGTCCTAGTTTAGACCTGGTTTAGTCTGGTTTAGCCCTGATTTAGTCCTGGTCACAGTTTTGTTTGTCCATGTACTTTTCCATCTACTTCAGAGTAATAGTATGTGGCAGTAGTCGTGTGTTTGCAGTACTTTTTGAAGTACTGCCGTGTATTTTCAAGGAGGGTAAACAGTTTCTCCCCGAGGCAGAAAGTACAAGCTCAGACACGCTCCTTTCCTCTTTCCTCTTCTCTTCCCTCGCTCCCTTTTCTCTCACATTTTATTCCTCTTTCCTTCTCTCCACTTTTCCTCTCCCTTCCTCCCTTCTTTCCCCCCTCTCTCACCCTCTTCCTCCGCTTCCTCCTCTTCCTCCTCTTCCTCCTCCCCTCTTTGCTCCCCCCTGCCTCTCTTTCCTTCCTCTCCTGCCTCCCTCTTTTTTATTCCTTCCTTCACCCCGTTCATTCTCTTTTCTCTTCCGTCCTCCCCCCTCTCTCCCCCCCTCTCTCCCCCTCCCCTCCCCCCTCTCCCTCCCTCCCTCCCCCCCCCTCCCCCTCTCCCCCCCCCTCCCCCCTCTTCCCCCCCTGTAATTGTCATGCTCTGGTTTGTCAGACCGCCGCTCCACATTTGCACACGTTTCTTTGGCTCGAGTCGGTCGGATCCGGAGCGTTTTGCCGGGTTCCGTCGTGGCCCAGGTAAGATCGAGTGTTCACTGTTTTTTAGAGTCGTGTTTTCGCGCCGTTCAAACGCTCCTGGCGACGCAGGACGTTTGACAGCGAATCACCGTCGCTTCACGCTGCGGGCCAGCAGGGGGCGCTCTTGGTTGGCCTCTTGTCTGCTTTTTTTACTCCACAAACGTGAGGGATTACGCCGACATCCACAAACTTGAGCCCAACGAGCTTCTTTCAGAACTTTTCCTTCTTCTCCAACCGTCGTCGTAGCAACGCCGTTCTGTGCACGTTTAGTCTTTAATAACGTTCATTTATTCATCGTTTGTAAAATAGTCACTCTGACAGTTGAGGGTGGGCGACGCGGACGAGACATGAATGTGTTTTGTTTTTGCATTGGTGGACACAAGACGCCCTAAAAGGTTGTAATACATATGCTAGGGACCTTGGTGGCGCTGTTGAGAAGTAAAACAAAGTTTAGCTTCGTGTCACACAAAACTCCACTTTTTATTCATTTTCAGCTGTTTTTGTTGTTGTTGTTGTTGTTGTTGTGATACCGCCACCTACTGGAGTTGGACGTCTTCTGTAGTTGTATGTCTTCAAAGTGTATGTGTTTTACGCTAATAATAAAAAGAAGAGGGAGAGAAAGAGAAAGAGAGAGCCTCATTTCCAGTTGTTTGATTATAGATATGTTCAATAATCTAACTGTGACATCACAAGCTAACTCTTTTCTCTCTCTCTCTCTCTCCCCTGTTTTTTAATTTTTTTTAAACGGTATAGCATAAAACACATACATTGAAGACGTACAACTACAGAAGACGTATAACTACAGTGAGTGGCGGTAAATGCACCTTTTGGCTGCCAACTGCCATTAAAAGCAACAACGACATGATTAGCTAACTGCGACATCGTCTTCTTCTTCTTCGGTGGTGTTTTATGGTGGTTGGTATCCATAGTGTCACATAACCACCATTCTTTAGACCTTATGCATTAGACCCCACTTTCTGAGCTAACTGCGACGTCGTTGGCTAACTGCGACGTCGTTAGCTAACTGCGACGTCGTTGGCTAACTGCGACATCGTTAGCTAACTGCGACGTCGTTAGCTAACTGCGACGTCGTTGGCTAACTGCGACATCGTTAGCTAAACTGCGACGTCGTTAGCTACAACTGCGACGTCGTTAGCTAACTGCGACGTCGTAGCTAACTGCGACGTCGTTAGGCTAACTGGACGTCGTTAACATGAACATAATTGAGTCTTTCTTATCTGGAGCCGTTCGAGTCCATTTGCTCGTAAACACTTCCTTCTGTTTCCTTTATGTCTGAGGTCATGTGACGTTTGGCCCAGAGGCACAAGGGCAGGTCAAAGTCACGTGTTGTTTGTGGACGGAGAAAAAGACATTTAGTCTACACGAAACTAGGACTAAACCATACTACCAGGTAAACCAGGTCTAAACCAGGTCTAAACTATAACCAGTCTAAACCAGGTCTAACCAGGTTCTAAACCAGGTCTAAACCAGGGTCTAAACAAGGACTTAACCAGATCTAAACCAGGGCTCAACCAAAGTCTCAAACCAAGTCTAAACCAAGCTCAACCAGGACTAAACTGTGATGTACTTTTGAACTACAAATACTAAAATCTACTCAAATTAATTTCCATTCACTTCTCGTCTTTTCTCCACATAAACCCAAACCTCTTCTAACGCGTCCTCTTCTAACGCGTCCTTCTAACGCGTCTCTCTAAACGAGTCCTCTTCTAACGCGTCCTCTCTAACGCGTCCTCTATCTAACGCGTCCTCTCTAACCTCCTCTTCAACGCGTCCTTTCTAACGCTCTCTTCTAACGAGTCCTCTTCTAACGCGTCCTCTTCTAACGCGTCTCTTCTAACGCAGCGTCTTCTAACTGCGTCTCTTCTATACGCGCCTCTTCTAACGCGTCGCCTTCTAACGATCCTTCTAACGAGTCTTTCTAACGGTCCTTTCTAACGCGTCTCTTCTAACCGAGTCTCTTCTAACGGTCCTCTTCTAACGCGTCCTCTTCTAACGCGTCCTCTTCTACGCGTCCTCTTTCTAACGATCCTCTTAACGCGACTCTTCTAACGCGTCCTCTTCTAACGAGTCCCATCCTTTAACTCGCCTTCAACGGTCTTCTAACGCTCCTTTACTCTAACGCGTCCTTTCTAACGCGTCCTCTTCTAACGCGTCCTCTTCTAACGGTTCCTCTTCTAACGCGTCCTCTTCTAAAGATCCTCTCTAACGATCCTCTTCTAACGAGTCCTCTTCTAACGGTCCTCTTCTAACTCGTCCTCTACCCTCTCTTCTAAAGCGGTCCTCTTCTAACGCGTCCCTTCTAACGCTCCTCTTCAACGAGTCCTCTTCTAACGCGTCCTCTTCTAACGCGATCCTCTTCTAACGGTCCTCTTCTAACGCGTCCTCTTCTAACGCAGTCCTCTTCTAACGCGTCTCTCACGTCCTTCTAACGCGTCCTCTAACGCTCTCATCTACGTCTCTAACGCGTCCTCTTCTAACGCGTTCCTCTTCTAACGCGTCCTCTTCTAACGCGTCCGTCTTCTAACTCGAGTCCCTCTTCTAACGACGCTCTCTTTCTCAACGAGTCCTCTTCTAACGCGTCCTCTTCTAACGCCTCTTCTAACGAGTCTCTTCTAACGAGTCCTTCTTTCCTCTCTTCCTTCGCTCTGCATCTGCTCCTCTGGCCCGCGTCACGTTTAGCCAAACAATGTCGCATTAGGAAGTGATTAGCGTCCAAATTAGCGTGCTTAGCGTTTGGGAAAGTGGGTTAGAGTGATTAGAAACGGGCCTGTTGGCGAGGGAGGGGCGAGCGAGGGCCGAGCGAGGAAAGACTTTACCGGGTGTCAAGCGCAGAATCGTGTCAAACAGAACAGAATCAGAGGGCAGAACTGACAGTGCTTTCTCTGACTTTGCAGCGCTCCTACGTTGAGTGAACGTTTTTAATTACTCAAATGACTCGGTTAATAGGTCATAATCCTGCTGAACGTCATTCCCAGTGTGTGGTGTGAGGGGCGTGGCTAAAGCGAGCGTGCACAGGACAATTTTGCCTCATGTCTTCCCTTGTGTGCAAAGCCTCGACGCCGCGTTTGAACCTCTCTTTATGGAATCATGTCAGACGCATTATGACCTGGAAACATCACATTTGGACAAACAGGAAACGCTGTTGCTAACGTGCTTTGCTAGCTTTGTGTCAAGGCAACACATATAAGTTAGCATCAGAGGAAACACGGAGCTTTAGCACGAGATCAAGTCAGAGTTTGCCTTTTGCCGTCTGTTTTTGGCCTGAGTCTGCGTTGCTCTGGCTGTGATGTGGAGCTCCTCCCCCTGTTGGAGCTCCTCCCCCTGAGCTAAACGTCCACCTGGAGCCCAAGAGCCAGACCGCTTTGGGAGCTAGAACTCTCAGGGCCACGTTTGGGGTCCAAGACCGGACCAGAGACTTCAGACTGACTTTAGGAACTGAGCCAACTGAACCAGTGGAAACCGTTTGTTTACCTTGAGTTAAAGTTCAGAAAGTGGTCAATCTTCAACTGACCTCATGTCCTGGACTCAGACCACTCTCTCTCCCCTCTCTCTCCCCTCCCTCCCCCTCTCTCTCTCTCTCCCTCTCTCCTCTCCCTCCCACTCCTCCTCTCCCCTCTCCCTCTCTCTCTCCCCTTCTCCACCTCTCCCCTCTCTCTCTCCCCATCTCTCTCCCTCCCCTCTCTCTCTCTCTCTCTCCCTCCTATCTCTCTCTCTCTCCCTCTTCCTCTCCCCCCCTCCTCTCTCCCTCCCCTACTCTCTCCTCCTCCTCCTCTCCCCCCACTCCCTCTCTTCTTCCCCCCCCCTCTCCTCTCTCCCCTCTCCTCGCTGTTGGTTTTGAATATTCAAACTCTCTCTTCTCTCTCTCTTTTCCCTCTCTCTCTTCTCTCTCTCTCCCTCTCTCCCTCTCTTCTCTCTCTCTCCCTCTCTCTCTCTCTCTCGCCTCCCTTTTTCTCTCCCTCTCTCCTCTCTCCCTCTCCTCCCTCCTCTCTCCTCCCTCTTCTCTTTCTCTCTCTGCCCTCTCTCTCTCCTCTCTCTCTCTCTCTCTCTTCTCCCCCCTCTCTCTCCCCTCTCTCCCATCCCTCTCTCTCCCTCTCTCGCGTGCTGGTTTTGACCCCTCTCTCTCCCCTCTCTCCCCCCACTCCCTCTCTCTCCCTCTCTCTCGTCCGTTGGTTTTGAATATTCAAACTCTCTCTCTCCTCTCTCTCTCACACTCTCACTCTCTCGTTGCCGTGGTCACACTCCACTTCACGGTGAGTCCAGCTCCACTTCTCTGTTTTTCAGGTCATAAAATAATGGTACAAAGTGCTCTTTTATTCGTCCGTGGCTTTGGTTCTCCCTCGACGTTTAGACTCTCGAACTGTCTAAACTTTATTTCTTCGTGACGTTCAGAGTTCCTTCTCTCTCTTTGTCGGCGCCGGCGTTTCGTCAGCGTAAACACTCGCGTCTTATTGTTGAAACTTTAAACAGTCCGACACGAGCTCCTTTTACGGTTCTGTCAGTGTGAAACCGTGCCGTCGCCTCCCACTGACCAGGAGGTCGTGGGTTTGAGCTGAGTGACAGGTGAATCCAACCACGAGGCCAGATGAATTGTGATTAAAGTCCCACATGAAGGTTCTCCAGTTCTTCTCATTCTGACTCAGTTCGGTGGGAGGGCATCTGTGGTAAATATTCATCACAGTTTTACTTCTGTTAAGTCGCTTGTGAAGAAATGTTGAAAGTTCAGTTTAAAATGACAGGAAGTGGAGCTGAGTCCCTCTGTGATGTCATCAGCGTGCGACACTTAACTGACACACTAACTGACAGTTTAAACCGTGGTTGGACTAAATAAAGGTGTTCTCTGGTGTTATTGTGTGTCAGGTCAGAACTGTTGTGTCAGTTATGTGGGTTTGGGCTCTTGTTTACAGTCTGGTTGCTAGGTAACAGCTGTGGAATGACCTCTATGTCATATTTGTGCTCGCGTCCCTTCACTTTCCTCTCTCGTTCCAGATTCTTCCGAGGGTTTGTCGTGCCATCCCTCGGCGATGCCTGAGCACTCGCCCGCCACCACGACCAGCGTCCAGTCAGCTACCTCCTCCTCCGCACTGGCCCCGCCTCCGCCCTCCTCCTCGTCCAATAACAACACGGCGATCCCTCAGCCCAACGCCGGCAGCAAACCCTGGAGGAGCAAGTCGTCGAACAAGAACGCCACGCCCACCGCGACCAAAGCGCACGAATCCGGTGCCAAGAACGCCACGGCCTGCGACGCTCCGCCCAAAGCCGCGTCGCAGAGGTCTATGCTCGAAAAACTGAAATTATTCAACAGCAAAAGTGCGTCGAAATCGTCTCAAGAAAGATCTGCGGCCGTAAAATCACCAGAGAATTCGCCGATTAGCGATTCGCTGGAAGTCGACAACGGAAATGTGCGACCGGCGGCGAACGGAGCGAATCCTGCGACGGCGAGCAGTCCGAAAATGGCACTGAAAGGTATCGCGCAGAGGACGTTCAGCCGGGCGCTAACGGCGAAGAAAAGCTCAGGGAAAGCGCCGGAAAAAGAGAAAAACAAAGTGAAAGAGTCCGCCAAACGAGCTTCTACGCCCGAGATTAAAGTCGACGAAGCGAAGGACGAGATGTTGGACTCGGAAAGCAACAAACGGACGTCTAAAATCGCGAGCTTCATTCCGAAAGGCGGGAAAGCAGCGACGAAGGAGGCGCAAAGCGGGATCCCGAAACCAGGAGCGAAGAGTCAAGTGGCGAAAGGGTCCAAAGAGGCTTCGGACCGTCCGAGGAGCGCGCGTGTGGGAGGAGCTTTGACGCCCAAAGGAGCTCAGGACAGAGACAGCAAACACTCGAGCTCCACGTCCAGCCTGGCGTCCAGCGAGGGCCAGCGAGCGGGGAACGGCGCCCCCTGTGGCACCACGCAGAGCACGGCGTCCAACACAGTGAGCGTGCAGCTGCCTCTGAACCAGCAGCTCCACAGTCATCCCAACATGGCCACCGTCGCGCCCTTCATGTACAGGTGAGTACTGCGGCTGCTGCTGTAGTCGCACTCTAGAATCTACAGGACGACAGGGTGCTCAGGTGAACTCTCAGTGTCGGGGTCAGAGGTCAGCGGTCAGATGTATGGTTCATGGGCCGGTCCACATGAAACAAAAACTGGCCCAAAGCTCAACGTCTGCTCTGGCACAAATAACCCAGAGTCACATTACATCGTTGTCGTGGCAGTTGCGGCGGCCATCTTGTGACTGGAGAAGCGGCAAAACTCAAATAGAAAAGAATGTAAAAACAGGGCGATAAGCTTAACCGATTAAAGTGTTAAATCAGGGGTGTCCAAACTACGGCTCGGGGGCCAAACGTGGCCCTCAGACCATGTTTTATTGGCTCTCAGACTTCCTGCTAAACTAGACGGGCTTTGGCCCAGGAAGTAAAAAATATGGTCCACAAAAACTACTAAATTGAACCTGATTATTTTTTTCACAATTTTAATCTTATGTCTTAAAGTCCTTCTCACTGACAACAATCTGGGCAAAGTTTGAAAGGTAAGTTGAGTTGCAAAGTTTGAAAATGTTGTTTTTCGCTGTCCTTTCCCCTCTTTCAAAAGTCAAGGCCGCCGCGCGCTGTGATTGGTCGGTTTGCGTCATCCGTAAACATTGCCTCACCGCGCTCACATTCAGGACGGTCACTTTGCCCGGCGCGGGTCTCAATCGGTCACTTTTTAACGGCTTCGACTTTGACTGTGCGTTTTTCCCGTCAGATCTCAAGAGGCCGAGGTGAACAGCGACGGACGAGACCCTAAAGACCACCGGACGTCCGCCGAGGATCTGAGCGGTCAGTGACTTTAGGCTGAAGCGTGTGGACACGTTCAGGTTACAGCGGCGTCCATTTTGTTCTGACAGATGAAGAACGGGAAAATGTGTAGATTAGACTATGTTTACGTTTAATGCCGTACTGTGGAATATTACCGCCATGGAAACAGGCAGGAGGAGTCAGGTTTGTGGAGAGGCGGCTCACTGTCAGGCGCATGTTTTTCCAGTGCAATAAAGACAACCTAAATAGAAACATTTTGGCAGAAAGTTCTGGGGCTTTAATTTGTCACTGTGTCATTTTTGTGTTTTTAATATTTGTTTTTTATTTATGTTACAGCAGAAGACCCAGAGACGAGGCGTTTAAGGACCGTTAAAAACATCGCAGATCTGAGACAGAACCTGGAGGAGACGATGTCCAGCCTCAGAGGGACTCAGCTCACACACAGGTAAAAACACACATGTAAAAACACACATGTAAAAACACACATGTAAAAACACACACCACACGTAAAACACACACGGTACACAAACACACAGGTAAAAACCACATGTAAAAACACACGAAAAAACACACATGTAAAAACACACATGTAAAAACAACAAGGTAAAAACACACATGTAAAAACACACATGTAAAAACACACCATGTAAAAACAACAGGTAAAAACACACAGGTAAAAACACACATGTAAAAACACATAAAACATGTAAAAACACACAGGTAAAAACAATACAATGTAAAACACATGATAAAACACAGGTAAAAACACACAATAAAAACACACATGTAAAAACACACATTAAAACACGTGTAAAAAAACCGGAAAAACCACAATAAAACACACATGTAAAAACACACAGGTAAAAACACACAATAAAAACACCATGTAAAACACACATGTAAAAACACACTTGTAAAAACACATGTAAAAACACACATTAAAGCACACAGTAAAACACACAGGCGTTTGACCAGAGGCGCTGACCCGAGGTGTTTGACCCGAGGCGCTTGACCCAAGGCGCTTGACCGGCGCTTGAGCGCTTGACCGAGGCGTTTGATCCGAGCTGGACGCTGAACATGATTTCAAACTGATTCCTTTCGTTTAAACCTTTGCTTTGTTTCTTTCTTGTTTCTTCAGCTCTTTGGACTCGTCTTCGCTCGACGCCTCAGACTCTAATGGTGGGCGGAGCCTGCTGTCCCGCCCGCACCTGTCGTCGTCGTGGAGACTGGGCTCGGCTGTGCCCGCTCCAGGGCCGCGACGCGCCCTCTTTGGCCAACTGCAGGGGGCGGGCCCGGGCGTTACTTGTACGCTGCGCACCTGAGGCGTCAGCTGACGGAAGGGCGGGCCGGCGAGGGCTCCGAGCCAATGGGAGACGAGAGGAGCTTGAGGGCGTCGCCGTGGAGATGACAGGATACATGAGCGACGGAGACGTGCTGAGCAAGACCCTGGCGCGCCACTGATGATGTCACGAGCGGGTAAGACACCATTTGGACACTAAAGGGCATTAAAGGGAAGAGCCACTCTGTTCCTGTTTGTGTGAATGGCCCGCGCCGGTGGCCCAGTGTTAAAGCAGCAACTGGCCCAGCTGAGACCGGAAGTGTCCATAAAGTCACTTATAAATAACACTTATCGTGTTAACATACTTTTAGTCTCCGATTAGTTTTTACCCATTGGTCAGTTCAAAAGAAAGAAATATTCCACATTTCGTTTCAATATCGCCTGACACCGATGCTGGAACCGATACGCCGATATTTAAAAGAGACTTTAATCAGGGTTATGTTGGTGACATTGTCTTTGTTTAAAGGACACATTCCTCTCTTCGGACCCTGTTCTCACTCATTCAGGAAGTCCTCTCCCCTCCGAGCCTCAGAACACTCCGTTCTGAATCTCCTCGATGTGTGATGTCATATTCTGCCTGTGACGCGGCTCTGAGAAGCTTCTGAAGTCGACAGTGACACGCCCACTGACATGCAGCATCTCAAAACTATCAACTGTTGTGTCATTCTCTCTGCAGCCAGGAGAGGGAGCCAAAACTCAAAGCCCAAATCCAAATGTTTGGTTCTTAGTTCTGAAACTAAAAGGTTCTCAAGAGCAAGTTAAAGGCCGAGAACGACACAAATAATGTAAGTGGACCAAACCAGTCTTTATCAGGCCTAAAGTGGACTAAACCAGGACAGACCAGGGCCAGACCGCGGTTCGTGTTTGGAGCTGGTGCACTGCTCCTCTTTGTCCACCAGAGGGCAGCACAGCTCGGGCTGTGGACGAAACCTGGACTAAACCTGGTGTAAACCTGGACTAACCAGGGCTAAACCAGTGGCTAAACCTGGTGTGAACCAGGGCTAAACCAGGGCTAAACCAGGACTAAACCAGGACTAAACCAGGGCTAAACCAGGACTAAACCAGAGAATAACCAGGACTAACCTGGTGTGAACCAGGGCTAAACAAGGCTAAACCAGACTAAACAGGACTAAACCAGGACTAAACCAGGACTAAACCAGGTGTGAACCAGCTACAACCAGGGGCTAAACCAGGCTAAACCAGGGCTAAACCAGGACTAAACCTGGACTAAACAGGACTAAACCTGGTGTGAACCAGGACTAAACCAGGACTAAACCAGGACTAAACCTGGACTAAACCAGGTAAACTGTGTAAACCAGGCTAAACCAGGACTAACCAGGACTAAACCAGGCTAAACAGGGCTAAACCAGGTCTAAACCAGGTCTAAACCGGGACTAAACGGGACTAAACTGGGACTAAACAGGACTAAACCAGGACTAAAACCAGTTCTAACCAGTTCTAAACCAGGACTAAACAGGACTAAACAGGACTAGGACTAAACCGGGACTAAACCAGGTCTAAAGCAGGACTAAAACCAGGACTCTCTCTATAAACTCGTGCCCGCTCTTTTGCATTAGGCTCCTCCCATCTGCATTTCAATTCCATGTGGAGCAGAAAAAACGACTCACACGGACCTGCAGCAACAAGGACTGAACCAGCTCTGAACCAGGACTAAACCAGACTAAACCAGAATCTAAAGCAGGACTAAAGCAGGACTAAAGCAGGACTAAAGCAGGACTAAAGCAGGACTAAAGCAGGACTAAGCAGGACTAAAGCAGGTCTAAAGCAGGTCTAAAGCAGGTCTGGAACAGGTCTGGAACAGGACTAAAGCAGGTCTAAAACGGGTCTAAAGCAGGTCTTAAAGCAGGTCTGGAACAGGTCTGGAACAGGACTAAAAGCAGTTACAAGCAGGTCTAAAGCAGGTCTGGAACAGGTCTGGAACAGGACTTAGATCCACCGCAGCAGAATGGAGCGTGATCTAAATGGATTTAAATAACATGTTTTTTGTGGAGAGAAATTCCAAGAGAAAATCTACTTTAGGATTTTGTTTGAGCCATGTTTGAAGCAGAAAGGTAAGACAAGGACTAAACCAGGACTAAACCAGGACTAAACCAGGACTGAACCAGGACTGAACCAGGACCGACCCAGGACCGACCCAGGACCGAACCAGGACCGAACTGAACAGGACTGAACCAGGACCGACCCAGGACCGAACCAGGACTGAACCAGGACTGACCCAGGACTGAACCAGGACTGAACCAGGACTGACCCTGATTCGTCTGGTTTCATAGATGAATTATTATCTTCTGTAATGAACGACTCCTGTTCGTCATGGTTACTCATCATGAGCTTTAAACCTTCTATGAACACGAGACGTTTTGAAATCATGATTTCATCACGATTTTAAATCATTCATAAACATGAGTCTCCCTGAATTCAGGTTGAAAGAGACAGAACCAAGTCTGACCCTGTGGTGTCGCCGCCCCCGTCACATGACCAGTGCCTGCTGTTTGGAATGACCCTGGCCAATAAAGTTCAACATGTTTGAATCTGTATTTAAGTCATCACAAATGTCAAACTCCATTTCAATACTTGATTCTCCATCGAGTTCAACACAAAAAAAGATCATTAAAATGCTCTTTTTTACTGGTTCTTTTGATTAAACGTGTTCTTTTTCTCGTTCTGATAAAGCTCAAACTCACGTTAAAAGTCACGTTGTGTTTAGTTTTAAAGTATCGTTTCGTCAAAGTATTGAAGTACACGTTTAAAACCCTCCGTGAGAAACGCGTTCTTCTTCAGATCCTCAGATGAAGTAAGACTGTAAAATGTACGTGAACGTGCAGTACTTTTACTTTTATTCCGCCATTTAACCTAGCCTTGAAATGTAACAGAATACAAACAGGAAACTACCATATAAGCGTTTTGTTCTGTTTTTAGGGCGCATATGTTAAATAATCATGCCAATGGGCCTTTCCTGCTCAAACGAAGGGTCAAAAGGGCCACGGGAGCGCTGCGTTTGACCCACTTTGGCCCGAGCCGTTGGCGCGCGGCCGCGTGTCCGTCCCGCCGACTGCACGCGGTTTCCCAGTTCACAGTTTGGCGTCGAGGAGTAAATAATAAAGCGGAAAGAAGACCGACAAAAAGCACTGTTATTGATATGATGCTGCCTTCAAGTGCCGTGGGAATTATGGCGCGTCTCCTAAATCCGACTGGGAAACTGGGAAATCGTTTTGCTGGGATGAAATGACCTTTGACCTCTCACTGCGACGGACAGCGGCAAAAGAGTCGCAATTGAACACAAAATGATCATTTTTGCGATTCGTCTGACTCACCGGCGCCCCTTCAGGCGAGGAGGCGTCTGCGCTTCTGATCGATGATCCTGTGTGTGTTGCAGTTACCTGACGGACGGAGGGCTCGGCATGTACACGCGTCGCCTCCACCGCCTCCATGACCTCTCCAACATGGCCGCCGTGAGAGAGACGCTGCACCGGAACGCGTCCACGGGACAAGGAGACGCCGACAGGTACCAAGCTCCGCCCCACTGCCAGATGATTGGCTCAGAGAGAACGCAGATAAAACGAGACGGCAAAAAGCAGAGAAACACAAAAGAATCATGTGTCTCCAAACTCTGACTCGATCTCGTGCTAAAGCGCCGTGTTTCCACTGATGCTAACTTATATGTGTTGCCTTAGCAACACAAAGCTAGCAAAGCGCGTTAGCAACAGCTGTTTCCTGTTTGTCCAAATGTGATGTTTTCCAGGTCAGAATGCGTCTGACATGATTCCATAAAGAGAGGTTCAAACGCGGCGTCGAGGCTTTGCACACAAGGCAAAGACATGAGGCAAAACTGTTCCTGTGCACGCTCGCTTTAGCCACGCCCCTCACACACACACACTGGGAGTGACTAAAGGTGTTTTGTGACGCGCTCAGATCGACCTCAGGAGTACAAAGTGTCGTCCCACTGTGTTTAAGAGCTCCGTTATCCCAGGTTTATGTTAAAACATGGGAATAATTGTTGTTTTTATACCACAAAATGGCGTTAATTATCGCTGACTCGTTGTCGATCCGTTCTGCCGCGGTTTGAAGTCAAGTAAATCATGTCTTTGTGTCGAGACTTGTTCAAGTCTAACATGACGTTTGTGTGAAACATCAGAGAGCGTGAGTCAGACGGACTAAAGCAGGACTAAAGCAGGGCTAAAGCAGGACTAAAACAGGACTAAAAGCAGGTCAAAGCAGGACTAAAGCAGGACTAAAGCAGGTCTAAAGCAGGTCTAAAGCAGGTCTAAAGCGAGTCTAAAGCAGGTCTAAAGCAGGACTAAAGGCAGGACTAAAGCAGGACTAAAGCAGGTCTAAAGCAGGTCTAAAGCAGGTCTAAAGGACTAAAAGCAGGTCTAAAGCAGACTTTAAAACAGGACTAAAGCAGGTCCAAAGCAGGACTAAAGCAGGCACGAAAGCAGGTCTAAAGCAGGTCTAAAGCAGGTCTAAAGCAGGTCTAAAGCAGGTCTAAAGCAGTCTAAGCAGCAGTCTCTAAAGCAGGTCTAAAGCAGACTAAGCAGTCTAAAGCAGGACTAAAACAGGACTAAAGCAGGTCCAAAAGCAGGACTAAAGCAGCTCTCACAGCAGCAGTCTAAAGCAGGTCTAAAGCAGGTCTAAAGCAGCAGTCTAAAGCAGTCTAAAGCAGGTCTAAAGCAGGACTAAAGCAGGTCTAAAGCAGGTCTAAAGCAGGTCTAAAGCAGGACTAAAGCAGGTCTAAAGCAGGTCTATAAGCAGTCTAAAGCAGGTCTAAAGCAGGCTAAAGCAGACTTATAAAGCAGGTCTAAAGCCGGACTAAAGCCGGACTAAAGCCGGACTAAAGCCGGTCTAAAGCAGCGTCTAAAGCAGTCATAAAGCAGACTAAAAGCAAGACTAAAGCAGGACTAAAGCAGGATCTAAAGCAGGTCTAAAGCAGGTCTAAAGCAGGTCTAAAAGCAGCGACTAAAGCAGGACTAAAGCAGGACTAAAGCAGGACTAAAGCAGGACTAAAGCAGGACTAAAGCAGGACTAAAGCAGGTAAAGCAGGTCTAAAGCAGGACTAAAGCAGGACTAAAGCAGGACTAAAGCAGGTCTAAAGCAGACTTCAAGTACATGAGTCTTTGAGGTCAGAGCGGCTCCAGAACTCCCTTTTCTCCAAACATCTTTGATCTGAAAATGAATTAAAACATAAAACGGTGAGCAAAGTTTTCTGTGTTTGTGAATGAATGACTAGTTCAAGCAGTAGTTGTAGTAGTTGTAGTAGTTGTAGTAGTTGTAGTAGTTGTAGTAGTACTTTCCCTGTACAGTATCACTGTAAATCTCCACTGTTTGTTCTCTGATGACCGTATTTGACAAAAAGCCGTTGGAATTGTCAATCGACGGTGATTTAATGACTTTCTGAAATACTGCTGACACACGTGAGATATTTATATGAAGGTTTAGCTCAAAATGTTACAGATTTTATCCCTGTTTTTAGGTTTATATTCCTACTTCCTGGTTGTAAATGATGACATCACAACAGGAAATTATGTAGCGGTTTCCGAGCAACCAGAACTCCTCTAAACGTCACAGAGAACAACACGTGTCTTCTCAAACCGACACTTGATTGGTGTCAAACTCACTTTAAAGTTCAGGTGAAGACGCGCCTGTGTCTCTGATCCTGGATACAACCTGTGGGAAATATCGATCGTACTCCGGTTAAATTGCAGTTTGTGAAGAAAGATAATATAAATAAGACTTTAAAATGACAGGAAGTGGAGCTGAGTCCCTCTGTGATGTCATCAGCGTGCGACACTTAACTGACACACTAACTGACACTTTAAACCGTCGCTGGACTAAATAAAGTCGTTCTATGGTGTTATTGTGTCAGATCAGAACTGTTGTGTCATTTATGTGGGTTTGGGCTCTTGTTTACAGTCTGGTTGCTAGGTAACAGCTGTGGAATGACCTCTGTCATATCTGTGCTCGCGTCCAACCAGGAAGTACGATGATCAAACTTGACACGAACGGTCAAACTGGGAAGAAAACGTGCGTTTGAGTGAAATGTGTCGCTGGTGGCTCCCGGGGGGATGTAAAGGGGTCAGAGGACGCCCGAGGACTTCAGGGGGGGCGGGGACTGTCGCTTCTGCACACGCCCGTCCTACACGCCCGTCCTACACGGCCGTCGTACACGTCCGTTAGCTTTAAACAAGTTCATTTTAAGTTCGTAAATGAGCTCGACGTGACCGAAAAACACAACATTTAAGTGTGATTAAACTCGAGCATCTTCAACTACAACTGAGTCATCCATTATTCTTTCGATTAATCGATGGTGAATATGGACTTTTTAACAATATTTAACTGAGAAGAAGCCTAAGAAATGCTGCCTGACCACATCTTCAGAGTTTAATACAACTTTACACGTTTTGGAGTCAAGCGAACTAAATTTGGACGCATCGACACACGACATTTTCACGGCGCTGAAAACCCGCGAATGTTGATATTAATTAGCCGACTAATGACTGAATTTATATTATAATGATCATTAAGAACCACAGCAGAAAGCAGAAGACGTGGAGAGCGTTAGCTGCAGTTCTGAGAGCTAATCGTGACATTATTCTTTGTTTTTACAGCTAAATGTGCCGTTTACTTGCTCTGTTTTGTGTTAAATATTAGTTTTATATACTTTTATTTCCTCTGTCAGACCAGGACATAAAAGTATCTAGAGTTAAAGAAGACCAAATTAAGCTTTTTGGGATTAAATTGTTGTTTTCATGAATCCCGTTGATCTCGTTTGTACTTCATAGTTTTGCTTCCTTTTCGTTTTTAAATTGCTGAGCGTGTTTTTAGTCGACTGCAGCTCTTACTTTTGTCTCCCAAACACAAAGGTTCTTTTAAAACTCCATTGATCGACTGTGTGTTTGATCAGGTCTTTTGTCTTTTGGTCTTTTGTTGTGAACACGGCGCTAAAATCAGAGCTAATTCCTGGGTTGTGTGATGATTCTGGTTTACGAGGCTGGGAGGGCATCTGTGTTTGGTTAAAGTGAGCGCCCCCTGCTCCTGAGGTCAGCTGGTCAAAGCCCTGCAGCGACACGGTTTGAGGTCCAGATAAACTCAAACACATGGAGCTAATGAGGCCCACAACTTCACACTAATCCTTCTGATGGCTAAGCTAGCTCAAAGCTAATGCCAACTTTTATTACAAATTTGTTTAAAGCAATAACTGTCCCATTATTTTTATGTGTAGATTACTTCAGTTTGTTATTTTTGTTCGTTTTATTTTTATATTTATTATGCCTCAAAGTTAGCATTAGCATTAGCATCAAATCGAGGTTCCGACTTGTTTGCATCATGTGCTTTTTATATCGGGAAGTCTGGATTTTGAAATAAAATCAGAGTCAGCGTTTAATAGAGCTAACCAGTAAGTCTGGTTGTTGTTGTTAGCGTTTTCCAAAGCTAAACGTTAGCTAGTCATTTGTTTCCTCCTCGTGTGTAAATCTTTAACATGTTTGTGAAGTTCACTAACTTTGGTCTGACTCAGCAAAAACTCCAGAGAAATAGACTCAAGCAGGAAGTAGTGACGCTAACACTGAGCTAAAACTGAGCTAAAACTGAGCTAACACTAAGCTAATGGCGCTGTCCATTTGTCCTTGGAGGTCAAAACTTAGAATTTCTATGTTCTAGTGTCAAATCGGGAAAACAATGAGCAGTGGATTACAGTTTATGAACATTAACGACTCAAAACAAGTCCAAACCAGGCCAAACTACGGCTCCAATTGAATAAATTTACTAACCCAGACAGTGTTATTACAGTTACGGTTTGTAAAGCATCGTCTGAGAGTTATTTGTTGCTTCTGTTGACATTAGCGCCATGTTGATGTTAGCAACATTAGCATCACAGAGCGTTTAAAACTGCAGAGGAGCGCATTCAGAGTGGGGAGAGCGTCTAAAGGTAAAATAGCACAAGAAACTATCAATATTTTACCTTTCGGATGTAAAACTTTATCCAAACGCAGGAGCAGACATGTTGGATTGTCTAACTCGCATAAACTCGCGGTCCTGAAATGTTGTCCGGGTATTAGAGTAGTAATTCTGAGATGTGAGAATGTTCCGGAGGGAATTTATAAGTCGGAACTCTGACCTCTAAGGACGACTGGAGCGCAACAATGAACTGAGCTAGCACTGAGCTAACACTGAGCTAGAACAGAGCTAACACTGAGCTAACACCGAGCTAGCACAGAGCTAGCACGGAGCTAACACTGAGCTAGCACTGAGCTAGCACCGAGCTAGCACGGAGCTAACACTGAGCTAGCACAGAGCTAACACTGAGGTGACACTGAGCTAGCACAGAGCTAGCACGGAGCTAGCACAGAGCTAACACAGAGCTAGCACAGAGCTAACACAGAGCTAACACTGAGCTAGCATTGAGCTAACACTGATCTAACACGGAGCTAGCACAGAGCTAGCACGGCGCTAACACTGAGCTAGCACAGAGCTAACACTGAGCTAAGACTGAGCTAAGACTGAGCTAGCACGGAGCTAGCACAGAGCTAACACTGAGCTAACACTGAGCTAACACTGAGCTAGCACTGAGCTAGCACAGAGCTAGCACAGAGCTAGCACTGAGCCTGCCAGGTGCTGTTGCCTATTGACTTTTAATGTTGTCATGGATTCCTCTCATCATAAACTAAAGGACTAAACCAGGACTGAACCAGGGCTGAACCAGGTCTAACCCAGGACTAACCCAGGACTAAACCTGGTCTAAACCAGGATTAAACCAGGACCAAACCAGGACCAAAACAGGACAAAACCAGGACTGAACCAGGTTTAACCCAGGACTAAACCTGGTCTAAACCAGGACCAAACCAGGACCAAACCAGGTTTAACCCAGGACTAAACCTGGTCTAAACCAGGACCAAACCAGGTTTAACCCAGGACTAAACCTGGTCTAAACCAGGACCAAACCAGGACCAAACCAGGTTTAACCCAGGACTAAACCTGGTCTAAATCGAGCAGGCCTAATCGGCTAACAGTGACGAGTGGACTTTGAAAATAAAAACCTAGTTGTGTTTTGTTCAAGGTAAACGGCCGAAACAGACTCTAAAACACAAAAGAGCTCTTGGAACAGACAGAGACATGAGTAAATCTCAATTGTTGGAGGAACAGGAAGTTGTTCATAAGTGAGTCTTTGTTCAGAACAGGAACCACATGAGGATTGTGTACGTCCACATGTTTGTTGTTTGTTTTGTGTTGGAGGAGGAGCCCAAACTGTCATTTGTGTGTTCATGTATTCATCATTCCAGTAGAACATGTGTGTTTGTCTTTGGAGTTGACACACTTTCATCTGTGTCTGAGGCGTTCTACTGCAAACACCTCAGACGTTAAATACTTGACTGATCCTGGAGGGAGATGACTGTGCAGCGCTGCAAACACCTCAGACGTTAATACTTGACTGATCCTGAGGGAGATGACTGTGCAGCGCTGCAAACATCTCAGACGTTAAATACTTGACTGATCCTGGAGGGAGATGACTGTGCAGCGCTGCAAACACCTCAGACGTTAAATACTTGACTGATCCTGGAGGGAGATGACTGTGCAGCCGTGCAAACACCTCAGACGTTAAATACTTCACTGATTCATCACTTCATCCATTAAAGAGTCAGTTTCAACTCCTTCAGTCATTGGATAATGGTGATCTGGGCTTTACACAGAGAGAGCGAGGAGATTCATTTCAATCACAATGACACGGGAAGTGTTTTTTGATCAAATATTCAGTTTCATTCTTTTTTGGGCCAATTTCCCTCAATATTTCCCTCATATTTCCCTCATATTTCCCTCATATTTGCACATTATTTCCCTCATATTTCCCACATATTTGCCACATATTTCCCTCATATTTCCCTCATATTTTCCCTCATATTTCCCACATATTTCCCTCATATTTCCCACATATTTGCCACATATTTCATATTTCCCTCATATTTCCATATTTCTCATATTTCCCTCATATATTTCCCTCATATTTCATATTTCCCTCATATTTCCCACATATTTCCCATATTCATATTTCCCACATATTTCCATATTTATTTCCTCATATTTCCTCATATTCCCTCATATTTCCACATACCCTCATATTTCCCTCATATTTCCACTATTTCCCTATTTCCCACATACATATATTTCCCTCATATTTCCCTATTTCCCTCATATTTCCCAATATTTCCCACCCATATTTCCCACATATTTCCTCATATTTCCATTCCCTCATATTTTCCCTATATTTCCTCATATTTCCCACATATTTGCCACATATTTCCATATTTCCCATATTTCCCTATATTTCCCTCATATTTTCCCACATATTTCCCACATATTTCCTCATATTTCCCTCATATTTCCCTCATATTTGCCAATATTTCCCACATATTCCCTCATATTTCCCACATATTTCCACATATTTCCATATTTCCCTCATATTTCCCTATATTTCCCTCATATTTCCCACATATTTCCCAATATTTCCTATTTTTCCAATATTTCCAATTTGCCCACATATTTCCCACATATTTCCCTCATATTTCCCCACATATTTGCCACATATTTCCCTATTTCCCACATATTTGCCACATATTTCCCTCATATTTCCCATCATATTTCCCTCATATTTCCACATATTTCCCATATCCTCATATTTCCACCATATTTCCCATATTTCCCACATATTTCCCTCATATTTCCAATATATCTTCATATTTACCTCATATTCCCTCTATTTCCATATTTCAATTTCCCACATATTCCCTCATATTCCCACATATTTCCAATATTCCCACAATATATTCCTCATATTTCCCTCATATTTCCCCAATATTTCCCACCTATTTCCCTCATATTTCCCACATATTCCCACATATTTTCCCTCATATTTCCCACATATTTGCCACATATTTCCTCATATTTCCACATATTTCCACATATTTCCCACATATTTCCCATATTTCCCACATATTTCCCACATATATTTCCCACATATTTTCCCCATATTTCCCTCATATTTCCCACATATTTCCCAATATTCCCTCATATTTCCTCATATTTCCCTCATATTTCCTCATATTTCCTCATATTTCCCACATATTTCCCTCATTTCCCACATATTTCCCACATATTTCCCTCATTTCCTCATATTTCCCATAATTTCCCACATATTTCCTCATATTTCCCACATATTTCCCACATATTTCCCTTCATATTTCCCTCATATTTCCCTATATTTCCCTCATATTTCCCTCATATTTCCCATATTTCCCACATATTTCCCATATTTCCCTCATTATTTCCCATATTTCCTCATATTTCCTCATATTTCCCTCATTTCCCATACAATTTCCCACATATTCCCTCATATTTCCCTATATTTTCCACATATTTCCCTCATATTTCCCTCATATTTCCCACATATTTCCATATTTGCCACATATTCCCCATTCCCACATATTATATTTTCCCTCATATTTCCCACATATTTCCCACAAATATTTCCCACATATTTCCCACATATTTGCCACATATTTCCCTCATTTCCCTCATATTTCCCTCATATATTTCCCACATATTTCCACATATTTCCCTCATATTTCCCAATTTGCCATATTTCCCTATTTTCCCACATATTTCCCTCATATATTTCCCTCATATTTCCACATATTTGCCACATATTTGCTCATATTTCCCACATATTTCCCTCATATTTCCCACATATTTTGCCACATATTTCCCACATATTTCCCTCATATTTCCCTCATATTTCCCATATTTGCCACATATTTCCCTCATATTTCCCACATATTTCCTCATATTTCCCTCATATTTGCCTCATATTTCCCACATATTTCCCTCTATTTCCCTCATATTTCCACATATTTCCTCATTTTCCCTCATATTTGCCACATATTTGCCACATATTTCCCTCATATTTGCCACATATTTGCCACATATTTCCCTCATATTTGCCACATATTTCCCTCATATTTCCCTCATATTTGCCACATATTTCCCTCATATTTCCCTCATCATTTCCCTCATATTTCCCACATATTTCCCACATATTTCCCACATATTTCCCTCATATTTCCCACATATTTCCCTCATATTTGCCACATATTTCCCTCATATTTCCCTCATATTTCCCATCATATTTCCCACATATTTCCCACATATTTCCCTCATATTTCCTCATTATTTCCCACATATTTCCCTCATATTTCCCTCATATTTCCCTCATATTTCCCTCATATTTCCCACATATTTCCTCATATTTCCCTCATATTTCCCTCATATTTCCCTCATATTTCATATTTCCCAATATTTCCCAATATTGCCTCATATTTCCCACATCCACATATTTCCCACAATATTTCCCTCATATTTCCCACATATTCCCACATATTTCCCACATATTTCCCACATATTTCCCTCATATTTCCCACAATATTTCCCACATATTTCCCTCATATTTCCCACATATTTTGCCACATATTTTCCCACATATTGCACATATTTCCCATATATTTCCCACATATTTGCCACATATTCCCTCATATTCACATATTTCCCTCATATTTCCCACTATTTCCCACATCCCTATATTCCCCTCATATTTCCCACATATTCCCCACATATTTTGCCCACATATTTCCCACATATTTCCCTCATATTTCCCTCATATTTCCCATATTTCCCACATATTTCCCTCATATTTCCTCATATTTCCCACATATTTGCCACATATTTGCCACATATTTCCCTCATATTTCCCACATATTTCCCCAATATTTGCATATTTCCCTATTTTCCCTCATATTTGCCACATATTCCCTCATATTTCCCTCATATTTCCCTATTTCCCTCATATTTCCACATATTTCCACATATTTCCCATTTTCCCTCATATTTGCACATATTTGCCACATATTTCCCATATTTCCCTCATATTTCCACATATTTGCCTCATATTTCCCTCCATATTGCCCACATATTTCCCTCATATTCCCAATTTGCCACATATTTCCCTCATATTTGCCACATATTTGCCCTCATATTTCCCTCATATTTCCCTCATATTTCCACATATTTCCCTCATATTTCCCTCATATTTGCCACATATTTCCTCATATTTCCATATTTGCCAATATTTGCCCTCATATTTCCCTCATATTTGCCACATATTTGCCACATATTTCCCTCATATTTGCCACATATTTGCCTCATATTTCCCTCATATTTGCCATTTCCCTCATATTCCCTCATATTCCCTCATATTTGCCACATATTTCCCTCATATTTCCCTCACTATTTGCCACATATTTGCCACATATTTCCCTCATATTTCCCTCATATTTGCCACATATTTCCCTCATATTTCCCTCATATTTGCCACATATTTCCCTCATATTTCCCTCATATTTGCCACATATTTCCCTCATATTTCCCTCATATTTGCCACATATTTGGCTCCGGTTTGACCTGGCTTTGCTGGAGTTTTGTCTCAGTAAAAGCTGTAGTATTTCACGCCTCTTCGTTAAAACTAACTCGTTTCAGAGCGTTCCATTCTCACTTCTTTGCTGGAATGACAAACGGACTTTATGAAGTCGTGAACCGCTGGAGAACTCCGAATCTTTTGAATGTTTGGGGGAATATTTTGAGAATATTTGTGATTTTTCAGATAAATGTATCATGTCTTCATTTAAAGTTCTACTCCTGCAAGTTTTGTCCAAAACTCTCCTTTAGTCCTGGTTTTAATCGGTTTGCCTGGTTTAGTCCTTCAAACCTGGTTTAGTCCTAATTTAGTCTGGTTTTAGTCCTTTTTTGGTCCGGTTCAGACCTGATTGAGCAGATTTAACCATTTGTTTTAGACCTGGTTAACATGTAATAGTTCTGGTTTAGTCCTAGTTCAGTCTTGGTTCAATTCTGTGCCTTAGTCTGGTTTAAATCCTGACCTGTTCTGATTTAAGACCTAATTAACAGTGATTGTCCCGTCTTAATCCTGGTTTAGTCCTGGTTAAATCCTGTTTTAGACCAGGTTTGGACCTGATTTAGTCCTGGTTTAGTCCTGGTTTAGACCTGGTTTAGACCTGGGATCTTGCCCTGAACGAGTCCAGAGCCGGTCAAGCTCCGGGTCTAGACCAGGTCTTGAGACTGGACTGTGAAAAGACTGTGTGGAATGTGCCTTTGTGCTTTTTGGCAACACTGGCTTTGCACCGACACAAAAGGCTTTTCTTTGGGCTGTTTAATGTGTAAACAAAGCCCTGAGCCGAGTCCTAGTTCTGGATCTGAGACAGACTCAAACCAGCCCTGATCCGGGACTTTAGCACGATTATCCAAGAGTTATTTTTGGACATTTTAAAAGAGCAAAGTTTGTAAATAAAAACAGTTTGAATTCCAGAATGAAGCAAAAAGGAAAGCATTGTGTCAATAAAATATAATCATGGAAAAACAACCAGGACTAAACCAGGGCTAAACCAGGGCTGAACCAGGGCTAAACCAGGGCTGAACCAGGGCTGAACCAGGGCTGAACCAGGGCTGAACCAGGACTAAACCAGGGCTAAACCAGGGCTGAACCAGGGCTAAACCAGGGCTGAACCTACCAGACTGAAAGGGCTGAACCAGGGCTGACCAGCACTGAACCCAGGCTACCAGGCTAAACAGGGCTGAACCAGGATAAACCAGGGCGAACGCCCAGGGCTAAACAGGGCTGACCAGGACTGAACGGGCCTGAACCAGGACTAAACCAGGCTGAACGGCTGACCAGGGATAAAACCAGGGCTGAACCAGGACTGAACCAGGGCTTGAACCAGGACTAAACCAGGGCTGAACCAGGACTAAACCAGGGCTGAACCAAGGACTGAACCAGGGTTAAACCAGGGCTGAACCAGGACTAAACCAGGGCTAAACCAGGGCTGAACCAGGACTGAACCAGGGCTGAACCAGGGCTGAACCAGGACTAAACCAGGGCTGAACCAGGACTAAACCAGGGCTGAACCCAGGAACTAAACGGAAGGGCTGAACCAGGCTGAACAGGACTAAACCAGGGCTGAACCAGGGCTGAACCAGGACTAAACCAGGGCTGAACCAGGGCTAAACCAGGGCTGAACCAGGACTGAACCAGGGCTGAACCAGGGCTGAACCAGGGACTAACAGGGCTGAACGCAGGGTAAACCAGGGGCTGAACCAGGGCTGAACCAGGACTAAACGGGCTAAACAGGACTGAACCAGGACTAAGACCAGGGCTGAACCAGGTCAAACCAGGGGCTAAACCAGGTCTAACCAGGATACTAAACCAGGACTACACCAGGACTTTCCCTTCGTTGTGTTGTCCGTTAAATAATGGTTCTTTGAGTCCGGATCAAAGTCGCTCTGACCGGAGCGGTTCCCAGAACGAGCCCCGCCCTCCTCAGGCCAAACGGGACCTCAGACCTGGACCTCAGACCGGAACCGAGACCAAGACGGGACTGTAATTACAGAGGAGATCTGGCAACGCTCGCGACCAAAACTGTAAAATGTGTCTCACACAAAGACGAAGACACGAAACTCTTAAACCTTCTACAAACTCGAACGTGGACTCATCTAGTCCTGTCTTAGACCTGGTTTAGTCCTGGTTTAGTCTGGTTTAGCCCTGGTTGAGCCCTGGTTTAGACCTGGTTTAGCCCTGGTTTAGACCTGGTTTAGTCCTGGTTAGACCTGGTTTAGCCCTGGTTTAGACCTGGTTTAGTACTGTTTTAGTACTGGTTGAGCCCTGGTTTAGACCTGGTTTAGCCTGGTTTAGTCCTGGTTAGACCTGGTTAGCCCTGGTTTAGACCTGGTTAGACCTGGTTTAGTCCTGGTTAGACCTGGTTTAGACCTGGTTAGCCCTGGTTTAGCCCTGCTTTAGCCTGGTTTAGTAGTCCTGGTTTAGTCCTGGTTAGCCCTGGTTTAGCCTGGTTTTAGTCCTGGTTTTAGTCCTGGTTCGTCCTGGTTTAGCCCTGGTTTAGTCCTGGTTAGACCTGGTTTAGTCTGGTTAGACCTGGGTTAGACTGGTTAGACCTGTTTAGACCTGGTTTAGTCCTGGTTAGACCTGGTTTAGACCTGGTTTAGACCTGGTTTAGACCTGGTTTAGTCCTGGTTTAGCCCTGGTCTAGACCTGGTCTAGTCCTGGTCTAGTCCTGGTTTAGACCTGGTTTAGTCCTGGTTTCCTGGTTTAGCCCTGGTCTAGACCTGGTCTAGTCCTGGTCTAGTCCTGGTTTAGACCTGGTTTAGACCTGGTTAGACCTGGTTTAGTCCTGGTTAGACCTGGTTTAGACCTGGTTTAGCCCTGGTTTAGACTAGTTAAAGCTAAAGTTAAAGTTAAAGTGGTGAAGGGGTTAACGTTTACAGAAGGGGGCGTGGTCTTTGTCTTCAGCCCCGCCCCCTTTGACTCTGAGCAAACCTCAGTCTGAAGAACAGTCTCCCACAGAGACAGGGACTGAACCAGGACTTAAACCGGATTTAAAACGGTCTAAAAAAGGACTGGAGCAGGACAGAAGTGAGTCCAAACCAGGACCAAACCAGGACCAAACCAGGACCAAACCAGGACCAAACCAGGACCAAACCAGGACCAAACTAGGACCAAACCAGGGCTAAACCAGGACTAAGCAAGGCTCTAAAGCAGGGAATTATTAACCAAGACTAATCCCAGGTTAAAGCAGGTCAAACTAGGACTAAAAAAGTGACTAAACCAGGTCTAAATTATGGTCTAGAGCTGGGACTAATGAAAAGCTAAACCGGGACTACGCAGGGTCTCAACTAAGATGGAATCTGGGGATAAACCACGATCAAAACTAAGACTAAACCAGGACTAAACCAGGACTGGACCAGGACTGGACCAGGACTGAACCAGGGCTGAACCAGGACTGGACCAGGGCTGGACCAGGGCTGAACCAGGGCTGAACCAGGACTGGACCAGGACTGGACCAGGACTGGACCAGGACTGGACCAGAGCTGGACCAGGACTTGAACCAGGACTTGAACCAGGAGTTTCTTGGACCACCATGACGGAGGACATTTAACGTTTGTCCAGAGGATTTTCTGTTTTTTTTCTCTTTTTTTTTGGTTCAACTTTCTTTTAAAACGGAGCCATGAAACTGTCTGGACCAATCAGCTTCTTCCCTCGCTGCCCCGGTTCCCACGGCAACCGGGACCCCCGCTCCAGGTACACGGCGCGTTCAGGGGCCCGGGTTTAGCTGGGTCCACACACACTCACAAATGTCATAATGTCCTTTTTTCGGATTTCAGTTTAATTGACAATTCTCTTCCAAGATTATCGTTATTATTATTTCCTGCATGTTTATTTCGGTAATTCCCTCTGCGGCCAGTAGATGGAGCGCAAACACAAACCCTGTCGAGGGAACGCCTGACTGAGGGAAAATCATACATTTTTAAGTTCTAAAACTCGAGACGCCAACGCGAAGGAACGAGAGAGCTTTTAAAGAGAACACGACAGAGAATGTCAATGTGCGCCGTGTCATGTCCTAACAACCGGCCGTCGGCACGGGAACGGACGGAGCCTCGCGCTTGGCGGCAACTGCGAGTCGGCTCAAGTGCGTGGCTGTACTGTGGGTCACGCCGTGTGGGCTTCTTCCGCCGCCGGTCGAGTCCAGGCTCTGCTCGTTCGTGGTGCAAAGGTTTCTTCATCTGCGCGTGAAGATTTAACTTGACTCAGGCTTAGTAAGTACTTATTTAAGGGTTTAAGCATACGGGTTAGTTAGTTGTATAAGCAGTTACAAGCCTGAAACACAAGATTACTATGAGACTGTGGGGGGAAATGCAAAATGAAGCCGTACTACTGTAAATAATCTTGAAATGTGGTTAAATGAACAGTAAACTGGTTAAACGTGTGGTAACGTTTTGTACAGTGTAAGTCTTTTTTATCATGTTCTCATTCTGACTTTAACGTATTTGAACCTGTCGTACACATCAAGGATAGTTTGACACCGATCGAGCAGGTTTTTGTGGAGGAAACGTAGGGAAATGACAGGAAGTGACATCACAGCAGGGACAGGAAGTGACATCACAGCAGGGACAGGAAGTGACAGTCATTCCAGTCAAAGTTTATGCAGAATTTACACAAAGAAACAACTTTTTTGACGATCTAAACATGAATTAAACTAAATAAAGTCGCTCTCACGTATTTTTATTTGTCAAATTAAACAAACAGTGACATGAGTTTTGCCCCAGTGGTTGCTGGGTAATTTCCGACTGTGATGTCATCGATTACAAACAGGAAGTTAAATTATAAACCTTAAAAATTAGCTATTCTGTGGGAAAATGTTCATACTTTTTAGCGAAATTCTAAATATATTTATCTTTACTGGATTTTAGTTCTCTGAGTCGTCCGACCTGTAGGGGGCGCTTTAAGTCCCCTAGTCCTGCTTTACTGTATGTGTTTCCTCTCCTTCTGTTCTGTCCTGTGTTTGGTTTAGTCCTGGTTCAGACCTGGTTCAGACCTGGTTCAGACCTGGTTTAGCCCTGGTTCAGACCTGGTTCAGACCTGGTTCAGACCTGGTTTAGCCCTGGTTCAGACCTGGTTCTGACCTGCTTTAGCCCGTGCATTAGCCCTGGTTTCAGACCTGGTTTCAGACCTGGTTTAGCCCGGTTCAGACCTGCTGTGATAGCCCTGCTTTAGCCCTGGTTCAGACCTGGTTCCAGAACCCTTGTTTTAGGGCCCTGCTTTAGACCCTGGTTTCAGGAACCTGGTTCAGACCTGGTTCAGACCCGCTTTACCCTGGTTCAAGACCTGGTTCAGACCTGCTTAGCCCTGCTTTAGCCCTGGCTTTACGCCCCTGGTTCAGACCGGGTTCAGACCTGGTTCAGACTGGTTCAGACCTGGTTCAGGACCTGGTTTGGCCCTTGTTCAGACTACCTGGTTCAGACCTGGTTCAGACCTGGTTCAGACCTGGTTTAGCCCTGGTATCAGACCTGGTTGCAGCCCTGGTTCAGACCTGGTTTAGCCCTGGTTGCCGTTCAGACCTGGTTCTGACCTGGTCAGACCTGGTTCAGACCTGGTTTAGGACCTGGTCTCTGACTGGTTCAGACCTGGTTCAGACCTGGTTCAGACCGGTTTAGCCCTGGTTCAGACCTGGTTCTTGACCTGGTTCAGACCTGTTCAGACCTGGTTCAGACCTGGTTCTCAGACTTGGTTCAGACCTGGTTCAGACCTGGTCAGACCTGGTTCTCAGACTTGGTGTTCTAGCATTACTGTCACTTCAAATCTTTTAAACACAAAGGTTTTTATCGATGACCCACTTTTCATTCAAACTTAATCCAAACGTCTCGCGTCGCCGTGGAAACACACTTACTCTAGTGATATTGTACAGTGAAGCTACAGATATACCACTACACTACTGTTACTACCGTGGAATGGTTACTACAGACTCAGCTGCACCACAACTTGAACTTTGACTTACCGTTCCGCCGTCACATGACACAAAGTCTGGCTGTGATTTGGTTCAGCTGCTGAAAGTGTTCCAGAGAAACCAGCTCCTCTTTTCACTTTGGCTCAGTTTAGGTCTGTCCAGTGTTGGTTCACTGAACGCTACGACTGACCAACGTGAACGCAGCACGACTCTGAACGCAGCACGGACTCTGAACGCAGCAGATCTGAACGCAGCACGACTCTGAACGCAGGGCACGACTCTGAACACAGCACGACTCTGAACGCAGCACGACTCTGAACGCAGCCACGACTCTGAACGCAGCACGACTTGAACGCAGCACGACTCGAACTCAGCACGACTCTGAACGCGTACGACTCTGAACGCAGCACGACTCTAACACAGCACGACTCTGAACGCAGCACGACTCTGAAACACAGCACGGACTCTGAACGCAGCACGGACTCTGAACGCAGCACGACTCTGAACGCAGCACGACTTCTAAACGCAGCACGACTCTGAACGCAGAACGACTGCTGAACGTGCTGCCCTGAACGCAGCACGACTCTAAAACGCAGCACGACTGAAACGCAGCACGACCTGAACGTGCTGGCCCTGAACGCAGCACGACTGAACGCAGCACGACTCTAAACGCAGCACGACTGAACGCAGCACGACTCTGAACGTGCTGGCCCTGAACGCAGCACGACTGAACCAGCACGACTCTAAACGCAGCACGATGCTGAACGCAGCACGACTCTGAACGTGCTGGCCCTGAACGCAGCACGACTGAACGCAGCACGATCTGAACGCAGCACGACTCTGAACGTGCTGGCCCTGAAACACAGCAACGAGTCTGAATGCAGCACGACTGCTGAACGTGCTGGCCCTAAACGCAGCACGACGCTGAACGCCGCAAACTGAACGCAGCACGACTCTGAACGCGCTGGCCCTGAACGCAGCACGACTCGAACGTGCTGGCCCTGAACGCAGCACGAGTCTGCAATGCAGCACGACTCTGAACGTGCTGCCACTGAACGGCAGCACGAGCTGAACGCCGCATAACTGAACGCAGCACGACTCTGAACGCGCTGGCCCTGAACGCAGCACGACTCTGAACGTGCTGGCCCTGAACGCAGCTCATGGTGATGTCGTCCTCTTTTGTGTGATGATGGACAGAGACATTCACAGACTCTGAAGTCAAACTGTGAAAGAGCGAGTTATGGAGACGGAATATTAATTACACCAGTTGTAACAACCCTGTTTAGTCCTGCGTTTAAGCCCTTGCGTTTAGTCCTGGTTTAGTCCTGGTTTAGTCCTGGTTTTATCCCTGGTTTATCCCTGGTTATGCCTGGTTTAGTCCTGATTTAGTCCTGCCGTTTAGCCTGGTTTAGCCTCTTGTTTAGCTCTTGGTTCATCCCTGGTTTAGCCCTGGTTTAGCCCTGGTTTAGCCCTGGTTTAGCTCTGGTTTAGCCCTGCGTTTAGATCTGGTTTATCCCTGGTTTACCCGGTTTAGCCCTGCGTTTAGATTGGTTTAGCCTGTTAGCCCCTGGTTTAGATCTGGTTTGATCCCTGTTTAGCCCTGGTTTAGCCTGTTACTCTGTTTATCCCTGGTTTAGCCCTGGTTTAGCCCTGGTTTAGTCGGTAGGTTTAATCCCTGGTTTAGGCCCTGGGTTAAGCCCTTGGTTTAGCCGCTGGTTTATCGGTTTTAGCCCTGGTTTAGCCCTGGTTTAGCCCTTGTTAGTGTTTAGCCTCAGTTTAGCCCTGTTTAGCCCTGGTTTAGCCCTGGTTTAGCCCTGCTTTTGCCCTGGTTTAGTCCTGGTTTAGTCCTGGTTTAGCCCTGGTTTAGCCCTGGTTTAGTCCTGGTTTATCCCTGGTTTATGCCTGGTTTAGTCCTGCTTTAGCCCTGGTTTAGCCCTGCTTTAGCCCTGGTTTAGCCCTGCTTTAGCCCTGCTTTAGCCCTGCTTTAGCCCTGCTTTAGCCCTGGTTTAGCCCTGGTTTAGCCCTGGTTTAGCCCTGGTTTAGCCCTGCTTTAGCCCTGCTTTAGCCCTGGTTTAGTCCTGGTTTAGTCCTGGTTTAGCCCTGGTTTAGCCCTGGTTTAGTCCTGGTTTATCCCTGGTTTATCCCTGGTTTATGCCTGGCTTAGTCCTGCTTTAGCCCTGCTTTAGCCCTGGTTTAGCCCTGCTTTAGCCCTGCTTTAGCCCTGCTTTAGCCCTGGTTTCCTGACTCTCTGACATAAACCGTGATGTTTTGTTGTGTGGCTGCAGTTGGGACGACAGCAGTTCAGTGAGCAGTGGAATCAGCGACAACATCGACACCGACGACATCAACACCAGCTCATCCATCTCCTCCTACGCCAACACGCCGGCCACTCAGAGGAAACAGCTCAACTCACAGGTACTGACCGGGTCTGAACCGGGTCTGAACCGGGTCAAATGTCACCAACACCAAAATGCACAGAAAGATTTTACCGACAGTTTAAACAGTCATTTGTCAAAATAAAGATGTCGTCACGTGTTCTTGTGGTCAGATCATAAAGTAGTCTATTCACCTCGACCTCTGTCACTTCTGCTGCTCCAACCAGGAAGTAACGGTATGAACCTCCCCGAAAAAACGTTTAAAATCCGCATGAGACAGAGCCAGGACTAAACCCGGTCTGTCCCAGTCTAAACCTGGCCGGGGTCAGCTGTAGTTCAGTGTGACATTCCAGCCTGAGGAATTCACTCTCGGCCCCAGACTCACATGAGCCGAGCGTGACACAGACGAGAACCACAAGATACAAGAACCACGAGATACCAGAACCACGAGATACGAGAACCCCGAGATACGAGAACCACGAGAAACAAGAACCACAAGATACGAGAACCACAAGATACAAGAACCACGAGATACGAGAACCACGAGAACCACAAGATACGAGAACCACAAGATACCAGAACCACGAGAACCACAAGATACAAGAACCACAAGATACCAGAACCACGAGATACGAGAACCCCGAGATACGAGAACCACGAGAAACAAGAACCACAAGATACGAGAACCACGAGAACCACAAGATACGAGAACCACGAGATACGAGAACGACGAGAAACGAGAACCACGAGATACGAGAATCACGAGAAATGAGAACCACGAGTTCCAAGAACCACAAGATACATGAACCACAAGATAAGAGAACAACGAGATACGAGAACCACGAGATACGAGAACCACGAGATACGAGAACCACGAGATATGAGAACCACGAGAAACGAGAACCACGAGAAACGAGAACCACAAGATACAAGAACCACAAGATACAAGAACCACGAGATACGAGAACCACGAGAACCACAAGATACGAGAACCACAAGATACGAGAACCACAAGATGCAAGAACGAGAAGACACTTTGTAAACAAAGTCTATTCTGGTTTTACATTAGTCCTTCATCTGCCGACATGGACTTCAGGCTGCTTTAGACCTGCTTTAGTCCTGGTTCAGCCCTGGTTCTGTCCTGGTTCATCCTTGGTTCTGTCCTTGTTCATCCCTGGTTCTGTCCTGGTTCAGCCCTGGTTCTGTCCTGGTTTCCTGGTTCTGTTCTCCTGGTTCTTCCTGGTTCTGTCCTGGTTCCTTCTCCTGGTGTCTGTTCGTCTGGTTCATGTCCCTGGTTTGTCCTGTTCATCCCTGGTTCTGTCCTGGTTCATCCCAATTCTGTCCTGGTCAGCCCTGGTTCTGTTCCTGGTTCAGCCCTGGTTCAGCCCTGTTCTGTCCTGGTTCAGCCCTGGTTCTGTCCTGGTTCAGCCCTGGTTCTGTCCTGGTTCATCCCTGGTTAATCTGTCCTGGTTCAGCCCTGGTTCCTGTCTTGGTTCTGTCCTGGTTCTGGTCCTGGTTCATCCCTGGTTCTGTCCTGGTTCATCCCCTGGTTCTGTCCTGGTTCAGCCTGGTTCTGTCCTGGTTCAGCCCTGGTGTTCAGCCCTTGGTTCAGCCCTGGTTCTGTCCTGGTTCTGTCCTGGTTCAGCCCTTTCTGTCCTGGTTCTGTCCTGGTTCAGCCCCTGGTTCTTCCTGGTCTGTCCTGGTTCAGCCTGTTCTGTCCTGGTTCAGCCCTGGTTTCAGCCCTGGTTCAGCCTGGTTCTGTCCTGGTTCAAGCCCTGGTTCTGTCCTGGTTCTGTCCTGGTTCAGCCCTGGTTCTTTCCTGGTTCAGCCTGGTTCTGTCCTGGTTCAGCCCTGGTTCTGTCCTGGTTCAGCCCTGGTTCAGCCCTGGTTCTGTCCTGGTTCAACCCTGTTCTGTCCTGGTTCAGCCCTGGTTCTGTCCTGGTTTCAACCCTGTGTTCTGTCCTGGTTCAGCCTGTCTTGTCCTGGTTCAGCCCTGTTCTGTCCTGGTTCAGCCCTCACTGTTTGCTTTGTGACTTCGGCTCCAGCTGGACCTGTGTGACAGCCTTTTGTTGACACATAATATTGAGCCGAAGTGTTTGTTTTTAAAGTCAGGCAGCGTTCAGTTAAACACACTCAACTGTCAGTCCTGTGTCTGCGGAGTTGCAACCGCTAGCATTAGCTGTGATTATGAAAACTCTTGAATAAACCATTAGCTTTAAAGTCACTAGCGTTAGCCATGATTATGGAATAACTCTTGAAGTAAACCGTTAGCTGTAAAGTCACTAGCGTTAGCCATGATTATGAATAACTCTTGAATAAACCGTTAGCTGTAAAGTCCTAGCGTTGCCATGATTATGAATAACTCTTGAATAAACCGTTAGCTGTAAAGTCACAGCGTAGCCATGATTATGAATAACTCTTGAATAAACCGTTAGCTGTAAAGTCACTAGCGTTAGCCATGATTATGAATAACTCTTGAATAAAACCGTTAGCTGTAAAGTCACTAGCGTTAGAGCCATGATTGATGATAACTCTTGAATAACCGTTAGCTGTAAAGTCACTAGCGTTAGCTGTAATTATAAATAAACTCTTAATCAAACTGTTAGCAGTAAAGTTGCTAGTGTTAGCCATGATTATAAATAAACTCTGAATAAACCGTTAGCTGTAAAGTCACTAGCTGTTAGCGCATGATTTATGAAATAACTCTTGAATAAACCGTTAGCTGTAAAGTCACTAGCGTTAGCTGTAATTATAAATAAACTCTTAAACTGTTAGCAGTAAAGTTGCTAGTGTTAGCCATGATTATAAATAAACTCTTGAATAAACCGTTAGCTGTAAAGTCACTAGCGTTAGCCATGATTATGAATAACTCTTGAATAAAACGTGAGCTGGACATTTTCACCCCGATGCCAGAGTCATATGACACATATTTGCCACAGATACTGTCCCACCAAAATAAAGAATTGGAACCACATGAGTCCCTGTCATTGTACGCCTGCGTCCAAACGGAAAGGAAAAGGGGATCAGGTTCAACACTGGTTTAGTCCTGTTTTAGTCCCGCTTCAGTCCTGGTTTAGACTTGCCTGTGCCCTTAAACTGCTCTGAATGTGTTAATGTTACAGTGCCGGTCGTAAAACGCCAGTGTCTTTAACAAACACTTAGCAACCGGCCGTAAACTGCCCTCCTTCAGGCATTAAGCGCCAACAAACACGACCAAAATGCACTAAAAACCTCCTGAAGATCCTCAGTAAAAGTCGTCTGTTCAGTTGTGTGGAAATGCAGGAAAAACAACCAGCAAAGTTAAAATGTGCAATCAAGATTCAGCTCACATTTTACACACTAACTCTGGTTATAGAGCTCCCCCTGCAGTTCCCTTGTGAAGAGAACAAACACAAAAGCTTTTCTTATAAAAAAAAAAAGCTTTCTTTCTTTACCATAATAAGATAGTACAATCACATACAAAAACATTTACCACCAAATATAAAAAAGAGCCAGGGTTTCTCAGGAGAGTTGTCTTCGGCTCAATGTTACGAGGCTGGTTTACCGCTCAGACAACAGGGGGCGACAACGGACCAAAAATACATATTTAACTATGCCAGGGACTTACATAGATGTTTAATATGGTGAAAATGTTACTTAGTTCTACTTTAAAGACTTGCAGGGTTAAAACTCAGCCACAGAATAAGACCTCATGGAGACACAGGGACTTTCACAGAAAGTAGTGTTCTATAGAGCTGTTGGAAGGCACTATGTAAATAAACTTTGAGTGCCTTGACCCGTGTCAAAGCAGAACCATCTCCGTGGAGACGGGCGGAAGTCACATAGCGCCCCCCTTAGACTGTGTTTGTGTTTTCAGCCGGTGACAGATGCAGAGAAGCGTGTGGCCTCGTCGGGACAGTGGACCTCAGACTCTGGAGCAGAACTGGACCAAAGAGCTCACGGTAGAAAGAACCAGGGATCGGCCCAGACCGGGGCCCAGACCGGGGTCCAGAGCGGGGCCCAGAGTGGGGCCCAGACCGGGATCCAGACTGCAGGCCAGACCGGGTCCTGGAGGCGGGGCATGAGCGCACAGGTCGGCGTCACTTCCCCCAGAACCAAAACCAGCACCAGCTCCACAGCCAGCAATGGGAACAGCGCCGCCAGGGGGCAGCACACAGGTACTGCAGTCGGGTTTATTATTTTCCAATCAGATAAGAGAGCGTTTACTTGTCCCACGTTTGGGAAATTGTTATAAATACAAAATGGCAACAAGAGAAAGGCATTTTCCCACATGTTAGAGCGCCCCCTGGAGCAATGCTCTAGGTTTAATGTCAAACACCCACAAACTTCGACTTTTGCATGTTTTATGTCTGTTCTCTTTTGCAGCTAAAACGGACGATGTGAAGGTGTCGGAGAAAGGCCGAGTGTCTCCTCCGCCTGACGCTGCAGATGAACTCAAAAAGACGTCGCTCTGTTCGAGTCGCGGCTCCACGACCCTGCTCCTGACGCAGACACTTCCAGAGCCCGGCGCTTTGTCCTGCCGCACCCCGAACTCAGGGTCCTCGTTCGGGTTCAAGAAGCCGAGCACTCTGGTCACGGCCAGCGGCGCCACCATCACCAGCGGCTCGGCCACGCTCGGCAAACTGCCCAAGTCTGGAACCAGAGCGCTCACTGGAGGTGATGCTTGATAATGTGAAGGATTTGAAAAAAATGTCATCATTTATGTATTCAGTTTATATTTCAAAGACACTTCAGGGCTAATCCATTCAATCACAATTATCTTGCCGATGAATTGATTGGATCATTAGAATTTCTATAAATTTGTCTCATAAAAGACTAAAGTGAAGCACTTGAAGCTCTCTGTTTATTTACATTCTAGGTTTTTCATAAAAGACACTACATATACTTTTGTGTTTATGCCCGATAGCAATTATTCCATGACTAAATTAGTTGATTATTATTCAATGACTCAATGATCCATTAATTGGGGGTTATTGTATTACACACTTCACACATTATCAATGTGGTGGGCGGAGCCTCATAAAGTGTATTTTACCTGACACGCTGCTGTTTTGTATAAATTGTAAATGAGAATAGGTTCTTGGATAAATAAAAGGTTACATTTAGGCATGTATTGGTATCCATTTAACCTTTAACCTCAAGACGGACTTCCTGTTTACGGACTTCCTGTTTACAGTATAACACATGGAGAAAGTTAAGCACAACTAATATAATATAAACTCTAAAACGTGTCGATGCTTCCTCGGCAGCTGGAGGTCTGAAGTCTGGACAGGAAGTGGGCAGTCCCCTGGGTCACCATGACGACGCCTTCTTACCCATGAGCGCTCGGGGCTCGCTGCAGTACCGCAGTCTGCCCAGGCCGGGGCGCTCCGGAGCCGCCGCGAGGAACGGCAACAGGTCGTCCACGAGCAGCATCGAGGCGGCCGTTCTGTCTGTGACCAACAAGAACCTGGGCAAACTGGCCAATCAGACGGACCGGGAGAAGGGGGCGGAGCCTGCAGCAGGAAGCGTGGGGAGGCAACAGGTGTCCTCGCCGACGCTACGCAGGTGAGCCACGAAAAGACACAGAGTGACACACTTCTGTCACTCAGACCCGAAGAGTGTGAGGTTTAATCACTGCGACAACTCTAAGTGTTGTTGTTTACACCAGCGTGGCCAATATGAACGAAACATTCTGCCAAAGTGTGACGAGTCAGAGCCGACGCGTGAACGGAGATGTTTGGAGCTGGAATGGAATCATTTACTACAGAATATAAAGCAGCTTCAAAAAGCAACTCAAAATGCATTATTTTAAACAAGTGAAGCGCTGTGAATGAGCAACACATTACTGTTGTGATGAAACTATATTCAACCTGAAACTATATTCAACCTGAAACTATGTTCAACCTGAAACTATGTTCAACCTGAAACTATGTTCAACCTGAAACTATGTTCAACCTGAAACTATGTTCAAACTGAAACTATGTTACACCTGAAACTAAATTCAACCTGAAACTATGTTCAACCTGAAACTATGTTCAACCTGAAACTGTGTTCGACCGGAAACTGTGTTCGACCGGAAACTATGTTCGACCTGAAACTATGTTCGACCTGAAACTATGTTCGACCTGAAACTATGTTTATCCTGAAATTATGTTCAACCTGATATTCTCGTGTAACTGGACTTGGCTCGTGTAACTGGACTTGGCTAGCGTAACTGGACTTGGCTTGTGTAACTGGGCTTTGCCCGTGTAACTGGACTTGGCCCGAGTAACTGGACTTGGCTCGTGTAACTGGACTTGGCTCGTGTAACTGGACTGGGCTCGTGTAACTGGACTTTGCTCGTGTAACTGGACTTGGCTCGTGTAACTGGACTGGGCTCGTGTAACTGGACTTGGCTTGTGTAACTGGACTTTGTGGCTTTTCTCTTCCAGACTCTTCGGAGGAAAACCGAGTAAACAAGGTCCGGTCACAATGACCGAAAACATGAAGAACTCCACTGTCATCTCCAACCCTCATGTCTCCAACAGCTCGGAGGCAAACCAGGGAGACAGCGAACAGGTCTGACCCCTGACCTTCTGACCATCTGACCTTCTGACCATCTGACCTTCTCCTCTGCTCCTCTGCTCCTCTGACCTTCTCCTCTGCTCCTCTGACCTTCTTCTCTGCTCCTCTGACCTTCTGCTCTGCTCGTCTGACCTTCTCCTCTGCTCCTCTGACCTTCTCCTCTGCTCCTCTACTCCTCTTTCTCTCTGCTCTCTGACTCCTCCTTGCTCTCTGACTTCTTCTCTGCTCCTCTGACCTTCTGCTCTGCTCGTCCGACCTTCTCCTTCTGCTCCTCTGACCTTGTCCTCTCTCCTCTGACTTCTCTCTGCTTCCTTGACCTTCTGCTCTACTCTGACCTCCTCCTTGCTCTCTGACCTTGCTCAACTCTGCTCCTCTGACCTTCTCCTCTGCTCCTCTGACCTTCTCCTCTGACCTTCTCCTATGTTCCTCTGCTCCTCTGACCCTCTGACCTCCCCCTCTGCTCCTCTGACCTTCTCCTCTGCTCCTCTGACCTTCTCCTCTGCTCCTCTGACCTTCTCCTCTGACCTTCTCCTCTGCTCCTCTGACCTTCTCCTCTGCTCCTCTGACCTTCTCGTCTGTAGTATTTAAACGTTTCTCAGTGTTTCTCTGGGTGAATCACACAAACGTGACAGAACATGCTCTTCACCTCTGGCTCAGGTTCAAGTGACTCCTTTGTTCACTGTAAATGAGCTTTAGTGTTGTTTAGTTCAGAACAATCAACAGTCAACAATAATGACTGGACCGTTTGTCACGATCATTTCCAACAACGATTATCAGTATTTGTTTTCTTTTTTTAATGTTTACATTCTAATCATTTGGAAAAATAAACTCCAAATTAAACCAAGAAGTGATCCATGTTTTAGACCTTACATTTGAAACAGTCTGAAGTGTGTAATTACTGTGAAATTATCATCAATTGAGATTATTTTGCCACAACACAAAATGTCAATATTGTCCAATCGTAGAAAAGATTTAAGTGTCGTCATCTGGACACTTTAAACATCATTCGAAAGTCATTCTCAATCTGTGGACCTGGTCTGAGGCTCTTATGCTACTCTGAGCTGCAGAAGCCCTGCCCTTAGGGTGGAGCTTCCTCATAATAGCCTGTCCCGTGTATCTATTCGTTTACACCTGAAACTAATCTTCTTTGTTCCACTAACAGCCCTGTAATGGGTCATATAAATCCTACTGTTAGCTGCTGCAGCTCCCTCATCACTGATGAGATGTGTCTTTGTGGACCAAAGTGTCAGAACACTTTCAAACCATCTCTTCTCCTGCTCAGAACCTTCTCCTCACTGTCTTCAATGGAGTGGTTTGTGGCTTTCAGATGAAGATGCACGGCGCTCTGCGGTCCTGAACTCGAGTGTCTTCTTTACTGATAAAGCCTCTTGTGCAGTGGCTGTTTAGTCTCACTATGTGGCGCTCTTGTCATCATCTTGTCCTCAAGTGTTGCCCGGTTTAACAGAATGGACAGATGGTGTTTCAGCAGAGCAGGTCTGTAGATTGAGAATGACTTTCAAATGAAAGAAACAAAGGTCCAGATGAAGACAGTCGAATCCTTTTCTTGGACTCCTGGACGAGTGCGTGGTCTGAACGTGAGCGTGGCCTTCATATCTGTCGTGTGTCCAGGCCTCGACCCCGGGCTCCGTGTACTCGTCCTCGGGCCCCTCCGGCAGCCTGACCTGGGGCACCTCCATGAGCACCTCGTCGGGCCCCAGCAGAGAGGGCACGCTGGGGCTCGGGGGCTCGGGCAGCATGGGCTACGCCTCCGTCAGCAGCATGCACACCAGCAGCGAGTCCATCGACATGAGCGCGGGCAGCGGCACGCACCAGCGAGACGACACGGCTGCCCTGGGGCGGACGGGCAGCGTGAAGGCCGGCGTGTCCGACAGGTGAAGGAGGGGGGGGGCTTTAACTGTCCTCTGTGACTCAGACCCGGTCCTGACCCAGATCAGACCCGGTTCTTATACAGGTTCTTTTTCCTAAATCTTGTCTCTCTTTGGCCTCAGTCCTCTGTCGTCCCCTTCGGCCTCTCCTCTTTTCTCTCGAAACACGTTGCCCCGGAAACAGGAAAGGTAAAACTCTGTGGATTTGGTTCAAACACAGACTCTGGCGCACAGAACCGGACTCCGACGTCGATGTATTTATTCCACATGAACCAAACAGTCTCTGCACAAACTGAATATGAAACACACACATTTTAGCCCTCAGAACCGTGATGACGTGTAAATTACAGCACCGTCACAAATAATGTTGTAAAATATAAAGAATACTCATATACAGAAGCCCACAATATCATCACGATATTTGTGTATTTAGATATTTTAGACCAGCCTAAGGTGTTGGACCTTAGTATTTAAATAAAACAGTTGTCTTTAAAGTAGGGCTGAAAGGCTGATTAATTCATCATAACTAATAAATGACTGAAATCCTCTTTTATTTTGTATATTATGTGCACTTATTTAGTCATTGTAAAATCATTATCTGGACAATTCACAGACAAACATTAGCACGTTCTGAGAGAAGAGGGTTCATGACAAACCAGTGCAAATACCGTCGACGTTTATCCGACTTAGATCTGGACGTTTATCCGACTTAGATCTGGACGTTTATCTGACTTAGATCTGATGTTTATCCGACTTAGATCTGGACGTTTATCTGACTTAGATCTGGACGTTTATCTGACTTAGATCTGATGTTTATCTGACTTAGATCTGGACGTTTATCTGACTTAGATCTGGACGTTTATCTGACTTAAATCTGGACGTTTATCTGACTTAGATCTGGACGTTTATCTGACTTAGATCTGGACGTTTATCCGACTTAGATCTGATGTTTATCTGACTTAGATCTGGACGTTTATCTGACTTAGATCTGGACGTTTATCCGACTTAGATCTGATGTTTATCTGACTTAGATCTGGACGTTCATCCGACTTAGATCTGGACGTTTATCTGACTTAGATCTGATGTTTATCTGACTTAGATCTGGATGTTTATCTGACTTAAATCTGATGTTTATCTGACTTAGATCTGGACGTTTATCTGACTTAGATCTGATGTTTATCTGACTTAGATCTGGATGTTTATCTGACTTAAATCTGATGTTTATCTGACTTAAATCTGATGTTTATCTGACTTAGATCTGGACGTTTATCTGACTTAGAGTCTAACCCTGGACCTAAAGGACAAACGGAGGCCCGGCTCTGTGTAGCAGCCTGTGTCTTTAGTCCATGGTGTTTTCTTTGTGTTGTGTTCACTGTCCCTGGGAAACACGGATGTTTGAGAGCTGTGGTTTTAACCTGTTACATGTGCAGTGCTGTGTGTCGCCCCCTGGTGGTGGCAGAGTGTTGCTCGTTCATGTTCTGACCCACCTGTAAAACATCAGGACTGTGACTCGTCTGATGTTTTGTCCTGGTTTTTTCTGCTCATGTTTGACGCCTTTATTTGTTTATTATTTATTATTTGTTTTTATAGATTTATTTGATTTTATTCTCAGTTCATTGAGCGGCGGTCGAAACACGCTGCCAAAGAAAGCGCTCAGGTACTGCTCCCCCTGCTGGCCGCTCTGCCCTGTTCACTCCTTTAACCCTGCGTCTGTGACAATCTGTGATCATCTGTGATCATCTGTGATCATCTGAGATCATCTGTGATCATCTGTGATCATCAGAGATCATCAGAGATCATCAGAGATCATCAGAGATCATCAGAGATCATCAGTGATCATCTGTGATCATCTGTGATCATCAGAGATCATCAGAGATCATCAGAGATCATCAGAGATCATCAGAGATCATCAGAGATCATCTGTGATCATCTGTGATCATCTGTGATCATCTGTGATCATCAGAGATCATCAGAGATCATCATCATCCTGGCTTCTGGTGGCTTTATGGTGCTTTTAACACGGCAAATGATGTTCTGTATGAGTTGAAATGACTTGAATTCAGAATATTAGTTTGATATTTCTTTAGGTTTTTAAAATGTATTATTAACAATTAAAATGTAAAATAGTCTCATCTCTGAGGCTGGAAATAAAGAACAGAGTGAAAGGATTATTATTGTGACACTTACTGACTTTGTAATTTTATATACATTTTTTTTTTTTTTAATTTAAAAAAAACACTTAATTACACTGTTCAAGTCATTTTGATTCATGTTGATTTATTATTTATTTTTAATTTTTTTGCAGTGAATCCTTTTGGCTTTTGTGGCTCAGATTTGTGATAATTTTGTGATTATTTGTGATTTACTTTGTGATTTTAAAATCCCGTGTTTGATTCGCGCTCAGCTGATGAGACTTTGTGTGTTTGTGTTCATGATGTCATCTGACACGTGCTGACGAGTCTCTTTAGAGAACCTTTAGTTGTGTCCCACTGGAGCGCCCGTCAGAAAAAGGAACTCTGATAGTTCTAAGTTCTAAGTTCTGATAAGAGTCATAATGAAAGTGACAGAAGGCTGTTTAAAGCCACATTCTGGAGCTTTCTGTGCTTTTGACCTCGTGTCACTGCGTTTGTGTTTGTTCTCTGAGTCCTGACGGTGTGATTGGTCCGTTCCACAGGTACGGCCCCGCCCTCAACTGCGAGGTACGGACGAGGCACGTGATTGGCTGAGGTTCTCACTCCATCAGCGGACTGCAGGACTCTGTGGGCTCCTCCCCCTTTTCCCCTGGCTCCAGCCTCACCTCGCCCTCCGGGACCAGGTTCAACTTTGGTAAGACCAGGACCAGAACCAGGACTAGGAACAGGTCTGGACCAGGACCAGCAAGACCATGACTAGGACTGGACCAGGACCAGGACTGGACCGGTCTGGACTGAGTCTGGACTGAGTCTGGACTGAGTCCTGAGTCTGTCGCGAGTCCTGTCCGAGTCCTGTCCGAGTCCTGTCCGAGTCTGGACTGAGTCTGGACTGAGTCTGGACTGAGTCCTGGACTGAGTCTGGACTGAGTCTGGACTGAGTACTGTCCGAGTCTGTCCGAGTCCTGTCCGAGTCCTGTCTGAGTCTGGACTGAGTCTGGACTGAGTCTGGACTGAGTCTGGACTGAGTACTGTCCGAGTCCTGTCCGAGTCCTGTCCGAGTCCTGTCCGAGTCCTGTCTGAGTCTGGACTGAGTCTGGACTGAGTCCTGTCTTGGTCTTAGTGTCAGAAACATGTTCTTCTGCCTCATCTTTGTCTTAAACGTTCTCCTTCTGCAGCCTCCAGCCCGACCTCGGCGGCGCAGATGAACCTGACCGGACACAGGACCAACAGCCTGACCCAGGACTCTCTGGACCAGACCGAGTCCAGGCTCCGGACCTCCTGTATGTCTCTGGACGACAAGACCCGGACTATGAGCCGGTCCGGATCCTTCAGGGACGGCTTTGAAGAAGGTGAGACCAGAAGCTGCATGAATATACACTTCTCAGGAGCGTTTCGTTCTGTAGATGTCGTAGGAGACCTAACGTGGACTTTCAGGAGCTCCGAACCATATTATTGATGGTTCCTCAGTTGCATTCAGACTGATTCCTGTCCGAGTCGTCTTTGTTCTCCTGTTCGCCAAATGGGGAAAATAATCCTCTTCAAAGATGGTCAAAATTGGTCAGAATGTGTCATTAAACTTCCAGAAAGCTGAGGAGCGCCCCAGCTGGAGACGTGAGAAGGCAGCAGTGTTTTGTCCTCATGTGACTGAACCTCTTTGTCACGATCCGTAATCCTCCTGCTCCGTGTGTAAGTCATAAAACCATAAGAGGATTTGGAGCTGGTGTGTTTCCGTCAGCCGGAGAACGTTTCACGCTGGACAGGAGAAACGTTTCACACGCCGGAGACGTTTCAACGCTGGACCAGGAGAACGTTTTCACACGCTGGACAGGAGAAGTTTCACACGCTGGACCAGTAGGAACGTTTCACACGCTGGACGAGGAGAAGTTTCAGTTTAACGCTGGACAGAGAAGTTTCACACTGCTGGACCAGTAGAACGTTTCACAGGCTGGACCAGGAGAACGTTTCACACGCTGGACAGGCAGAAACGTTTCACAACGCGGAGAACGTTTCACACGCTGGACCAGGAGACGTTTCACACGCTGGACCAGGAGAACGTTTCACACGCTGGACCAAGGAGAACGTTTCACACGCTGGAACCGGGCGAAGTTTCACACGCTGGAGAGTTTCACACGCTGGACCAGGAGAACGTTTCACAGCTGGACCGGAGAACGTTTCACACGCTGGAGAACGTTAAGACGCTTGGACAGAACGTTTCACACGCTGGACCGGAGACTTTCACACGCTGGAGAACGTTTCACAGCTGGACCAGGGGGAACGTTTCACAGGCTGACCAGGAGAACGTTTCACACGCTGGACCGAGAACGTTTCAACACGCTGACCAGTAGAACGTTCACACGCTGGACCGGGAGAACGTTTCACACGCTGGAGAACGTTTCACACGCTGGAGAAGTTTCACACGCTGGACCAGGAGAACGTTTCACACGCTGGACCAGGAGAACGTTTCACACGCTGGAGAACGTTTCCACACGCTGGACCAGGGGAAACGTTTCACACGCTGGACCAGGGGACGTTACACGCTGGACCAGGAGAACGTTTCACACGCTGGACCGGGAGAAGTTTCACACAGCTGGACCGGGAGAACGTTTCACACGCTGGACCGGAGAACGTTTCACACGCTGGAGAACGTTTCACACGCTGGACCAGGAGAACGTTTCACACGCTGGACGGGAGAACGTTTCACACGCTGGAGAACGTTTCACACGCTGGACAGGAGAACGTTTCACACGCTGGACCGGGAGAACGTTTCACACGCTGGAGAACGTTTCACACGCTGGACAAGGGGAACGTTTCACAGGCTGGACAGGAGAACGTTTCACACGCTGGACCAGGAGAACGTTTACACGCTGGACGACAGGAGAACGTTTCACACGCTGGACCGGGAGAACGTTTCACGCGCTGGAGAACGTTTCACACGCTGGACAGGGGAACGTTTCACAGGCTGGACCAGGAGAACGTTTCACACGCTGGACAGGAGCACGTTTCACACGCTGGACCGGGAGAACGTTTCACACCGCTGGACCGAGAGAACGTTTCACACGCTGGAAGAACGTTTCACAGGCTTGGACCGGGAGACGTTTCACAGGCTGGACGGGAGAACGTTTCACACTACGCTGGAGAAACGTTTCACAGGCTGAAAGGAGAACGTTTCACACGCTGGACGGGAGAACGTTTCACACGCTGAGAACGTTTCACACGCTGGAAGAACGTTTCACACGCTGGACCAGGAGAACGTTTCACATGCTGGACGGGGAGAACGTTTCACACGCTGGAGAACGTTTCACAGGCTGGACTGGGAGAACGTTTCACAGGCTGGACCAGGAGAACGTTTCAACGACGCTGGACCGGGAAGAACGTTTCACACGCTGGACCGGGAGAACGTTTCACCACGCTGGAGAACGTTTCCAACGGCTGGACCAGGAGAACGTTTCACACGCTGGACCGGGAGAACGTTTCACACGCTGGAGAACGTTTCACACGCTGGACGGGAGAACGTTTCACACGCTGGGTTCTCACCTCTGGGCCATCAGTGCAGCCGAAATGATACGCGACGACAGCCAGCGCACACTAGGGGGCAGATGTTAGACACTTTTGTTTGAGCGAGTGAGACTCAGACAAGTCCAGACTGAAACGACACTCACAGAGGTGAAGCGACGTAAAGATGTGAAGAAGCATTTACACACTTTGTACAGATGTTGTACAGAGACACACGCAGAGACACACACGCAGAGACACACGCAGAAGACACACGCACACGACACACGCAGAGACACAAACGCAGAGACACACGCAGAGACCACGCAGAGACACACACAGAAAACACACACAGAGACACAACACATACAGAGACAACACACACACACACAGAGACGCACAGAAACACACACACAGAGACACACACAGAGACACAACACAGAGACACACACATACAGAGACACACATATCAGAGACACACACAGACACACACAGAGACGCACAGAAACACACACACAGAGACACAACAGAGACGCACAGAACACACACAGGACAACACACAAGGCACACACAGACACACAAGAGACACACACACAGACCAATACACAGACACATCAGAGACACACACAGAGACAGCACACAATGAGAGACACCACATACGAGAGACACATACACAGAGACACACACACACACAACGAGACACACACAAGAGACACACACAGACACCATACAGAGACCACACACAGACACACACAGAGACCACACAGAGACACACACAGACACACACAGAGACACACACAGAGACACACACAGACACACACAGAGACACACACAGAGACACACACACAAAGACACACACACACACACACACAGAGGCACACAGAGACGCACACACACACAGAGACACACACACACACACAGACAGACACACACAGAGACACACACAGAGACACACAGAGACCCACACACACACACACACACACACACACAGGCCTGACGCTTCTCTCTGTGTTCGTCAGTCCATTTACTGTGGAACTTTTACATTTACCAGTACAAATATACTTTGCATACTTGTATTACTGTAATCAGATAACATTTATAGAATTAGATCACTTTTTTGGTCACGCAGTAGTGATCTAAAGCGTTACAGTCTGAAATGGAGTCATTTGGGCTGATAGTTACTCACGCCTGCTCCTCACCGGGCTGGTGCACTTGGCTCCTGGGCCCAGGGCACCAGCTGGTCGTAAAACTGGTCTTAAACTACGTCCGACTTAGATCTGAAATTTAAGACCACCAGTGCACCAGAAGGACTGAAGCCCTCTGTGCGCTACACCCAGGTGTAACTTTTACACCCAGTGTGGTGCTCAGTGGCAGAGTGGACAGCACTTATGCCAGGCTCCATGTGCTTCATGATTCATTCCACTCTTTACTGTCCTGTACAGAAAAGACTCCAAAATAAACAATAATAATAATCACTGTTTCGACTTTCTTCTGAAAATCATTTTCAATCTGAGGGCCTGGTCTGCGTGCAGTTTGTGATGTGGTTTTGTGTTGTTGTGTTTCAGTTCACGGCTCGTCTCTGTCTCTGGTGTCCAGCTCCTCCTCCATCTACTCCACCGTGAGTCCACCACACACTACGCAAAATATATTCTACATTTTTATGATTCGGAGCTGACGTTTGGTTCTAATCCCGCTCTTGACTCGATCTGCAATGTCAGATTATCTGTGTTTATCTCTGAGCATGTCCAGGTTTTATCATTTGACCTTTGACCTCAGTTCAGTCCTGATGTGGGTTTGGTTTGGTCCTGTTCTAGCTTTGGGTTTAGTTCCAGTTTGGTCCCTGTTTAGTCCTGCTTTAGACCTGCTTTAGACCTGCTTTAGACCTGCTTTAGTCCTGCTTTAGTCCTGCTTTAGTCCTGCTTTAGTCCTGCTTTAGTCCTGCTTTAGTCCTGCTTTAGTCCTGCTTTTAGTCCTGGTTTAGACCTCGGGGGGTTAAAGCTCACGTTTCAGTTCATTAGGTTCAACCGCATTCGAGCAGCGGCCAATCAGAATGCAGCTCCTCCCTTTGCCCGCCCCTCCACCTTCACCTGGGCAGGCAACAGTTTTCATTCAGACGATCAGAGAAGGAACGAGCTCAGACGAGAAGAGTTCAGAGAGGAGGAGAGAGAGGAGAGTAAAGGAGAGAGAGAGGGGAGAGTTAGAGAGAGGAGGAGAGAGAGGAGAGTTAGAGAGAGAGGAGAGAGGAGGAGGAAGAAGGGAGAGGAGTTAAGAGAGGAGGAGATTAGAGAGGAGGAGAGAGGAGGGAGAGTTAAGAGAGGAGGAGAGAGGAGGAGTTAAGAGGAGGAGAGAGGAGGAGAGTTAAGAGAGGAGGAGAGAGGAGGAGAGTTAAGAGAGGAGGAGAGTTAGGAGGGGAGAGAGTCAGAGAGGAGGAGAGAGGAGGAGAGTTAAGAGAGAGGAGAGAGGAAGGAGAGAGGAGGAAGAGTTAAGAGAGGAGGAGAGTTCAGAGAGGAGGAGAGAGGAGAGAGTTAAGAGAGGAGGAGAGGAGGAGAGAGAGGAGAGTTAAGAGAGGAGGAGAGTTCAGAGAGGAGGAGAGAGGAGGGAGAGTTAAGAGAGGAGGAGAGGAGGAGGAGAGTTAAGAGAGGAGGGAGATTCAGAGAGGAGGAGAGAGGGAGAGAGTTAAGAGAGGAGGGAGAGGGAGGAGAGAGGAGGAGAGTTAAGAGAGGAGGAGAGAGGAGAGAGGAGGAAGTTAAGAGAGGAGAGAGTTAAGAGAGGAGGAGAGTTCAGAGAGGAGGAGAGAGAGAGAGTTAAGAAGGAGGAGAGAGGAGGAGAGGAGGAGAGTTAAGAGAGGAGGGAGAGGAGAAGAGGAGGAGAGTAAGAGAGGAGGAGAGGAGAGAGGAGGAGAGGGGGGGAGGAGAGAGGGGGGCACAATGATGGCCACTGTCTCGTCCTTCGTGTGCATCAAACGGTAGGACAGATGTTTTGCAGATGTGAAGAGCTTTTGTGTTGAAATGAGTTGAAGAAGCTCCGTTCTTTACTGTGGAACTTTCTCCACAAGGGTTGGCAGCTCCACGTCCGGTTTGGGTTTGATACTCGGTTAACTCCCAGCGCTGACCCAGACTGACCCAGACGAACCCAAACTGACCCAGACCGACCCAGACCGACCCAGACCGACCCAGAACCGACCAACCGACCCAGACCGACCCAGACCGACCCAGACGACCAGAACGACCCAGACCGACCCAACTGACCCAGACCGCCAACCACCAGACCGCAGACGACCGAAACGACCCAGACCGGACACGAACTGACCACTGACCCAGACTGACCCAACAACTGACCAGACCGACCCAGACCGACCCAACTGACCCAGCTGCCCAATGACCCCAGACCGACCCAGACGACCCAACTGACCCAGACGACCCCAACTGACTCCCAGACTGACCCAAACTGACCCAGACCTGACCCAGAACCGACCCAGACTGAACCCAGACTGACCCAACTGACCCAGACCGACCAGACCGACCCAGACCGACCCAGACTGACCCAAACTGACCCAGACGGACCCAGACCGACCCAGACCGACCCAGACCGACCCAGACTCGACCAAACTGACCCAGACCGACCCAGACCGACCCAGACTGACCCAGACTGACCCAAACTGACCCAAACTGACCCAGACCGACCGCAGACCGACAGACCGACCCAGACCGACCCAGACTGACCCAAACTGACCCAAACTGACCCAGACCGACCCAGACCGACCCAGACCGACCCAGACTGACCCAGAACCAGACCGACCCAGACCGACCCGAACTGACCCAGACTGACCCAGACTGACCCAGACCCAGACCGACCCAGACCGACCCGAACTGACCCAGACTGACCCAGACTGACCCAGACCAGCAGACCGACCCAGACCGACCCGAACTGTGACCCAGACTGACCCAACCGCCAAACCGACCCAGACTGACCCAGACTGTGACCCAAACTGACCCAAACTGACCAGACTGACGACCGCAAACTGACAGTCCAGACTGACCCCAGACTGACCAGACACCAATGACGCACCAGACCTCCCCAGACCGACCCAGACTGACCCAGACTGACCCAGACTGAACCAGACTGACCCAGACTGACCCAGACTGACCCAGACTGAACCAAACTGAGCCAGACCGACCCAGACCGACCCAGACGGACTCAGACTGACCCAGACTGACCCAGACTGACCCGAACTGAACCGTGCAGCTGACGTGACGGAGGGCAGCGGCTCCGTTCCGCGTCTGCAGCTGGACTCGCTTCATCTTTCGTTCCCCGTTCGTCTCCATGGAGATGTTATCGCTTTGCTTTGAATGTTCCACAGTACGGCATTGAGCGTACCTCTGTTTGTATTCATGCTAAAAACATGCCACACCACAGATCTGACCTGTAACTCTGGCCCGGTGGAGTCTCCATGGCGATAGGTTTAATGTCATACTGTGGAACATTATTGACAAAGCAAGAACAGTTACATAGTGCGTCTGTAAGTCCAAGTACAAGTGAGTGTAGTATTCTGTCGCCACAGTGGCCACAGCTGCCCCGGGGCGGAGGGAAGATTTACAACAGAAACATCTTAAATGTATTTAATTTATTTATTCTTGTTTTTATTTTTATTTTTTAAATTTTTTTAATTTATTTTATTCTAGTTTAGTGTATTTTATTTCTTTATTTTATTTTTATTTTTTAATATGTATGTTATAAATATAATTTATAACGTAGTAACAAAAGCTTTTAAAATATAGTTAGAGATAAAGATTGTTTCATGTGTTTTGGGCCAAACTCGGGAGCGTTCCATGTTTTTTATGAAAGCTGCAAATGAGAGGGCTGCATCAGGGAGGGCATCTGACTTACTGTTCTCTGTTCTTGTGTTTCAGAACGAGGAGAAGTCTCAGTCTGAGGTAAGCCCCGCCCCTCTCGCTCCCTCTTTAATCTGCGACTGTAATAAGCACCTTCTGCTCCTTCAGATCTGCACTTTTACCTTCTGCACTCACACCTGGAACTCTCAGAACACAGAAGATACTCAGATACTCCGTAGAGTTTAGACAAATCTGCATATTTGGTTTAAAACATGATCCAAAAGCTTAGACTAACTTTGGATTCTGACTTGAACAGCAAGTCACACATAAAGTTGATTTATGTCGCACTTTTCACAGACGAGGAAGTCACAACAAACGTGTAAACACAGAAAAATAACACAACCAATAACACACAACTCCCGCCGAGCCTCAGAAACACTCCGTTCTGAATCTCCTCGATGTGTGATGTCACATTCTACCTGTGACGCGACTCCGAGAATCTTCTGCGTTTTTCTTTGTTTTTTTTTAAGTCCATAAATCATCTCCGGATCATTGTAACCGCGTGGATACGTCAGGAAGTCGGCGATGAGCAGCTGCGTTAGCAAACACGGTTGATTTGAAACTTGTGTATTACCCTCTGCGGCCAGTAGATGGAGCCAAAGCTCAGTTACTCTGGCGTTTCCCAAGGTTGCGTTATAATGTTGTTGTTTGTTTTTTTGTAAAACATGAAATGCCAAAGTAAAGTTAGTCAAGAGCAAGTTTAAAGGCTGAAAACGACACAAATAATGCAGAATATTTGTCCTTTAACGTGTCAAATAAGGAACGCACAAATAAACAGGTATTTATTTGCACAAGTGGAATACAATAAAAGTAAATAAACGCCACGTAATGCAATGCGTGTTGTGAAGTGAAAGCGTGTCGCTTTAGCGTGTGGAAACCGCTGAACCGTGTTTGTTGTGGTTCCAGATCCGTAAACTGCGGCGGGAGCTGGACGCGTCGCAGGAGAAAGTGTCGGCGCTCACCACCCAGCTCAGCGCCAACGTAAGGAACACCCGAGACGTTTCACATTACCGTCCACATGTCCTGACGTAAAGGTGCAGCGCGTAACTTTTCTCCAGCGAGATGCATCACTGTGCTTCGGCGTGTTCCGCAGTGTGCCGTGGAACATACTGTACCTTTATTTATTTAGTTACGAGTGTGGGTTTTACGTCGGTCAAGAGTCGGGTTTGTGAAGAAAACGCTGAAAACAAAACACAAGCTGATCCTTCTGTGATGTCATCAACGCGCGACGTTCCCTGGAAAACGCAGCGGCAACTTTGCTGCGACAACGCGGACTGTGTTGGCACGTTTACAGTTTACACAGCGCGTTTTCTGAGAGTTGAGTTCTCGTGTTTGCTGCCGTTAGCTCCGCGTTGACGTTAGCAACATTAGCATCGCGGAGCATTTGTAGCTACAGAGGCTCAACGGAGCAGGTTCTCAGACAGCAGGGGGCAGTAGAGAGAGAGAGACTGAAGGTAAAATAAACCAAGATCTCTAAAATGTTTAGTAAAATCTCTCCTGGATTTGTTTGAGCTGCAATTTTTTTCACGCTAATGCCGTCGTTTAGACTCTACAAACGTGTTCTGAAATGCATGTGATCCTTGGATTAGTTAACCAGTTTCACGTTTCACTCTTCTCCCAAGTGCGAACGCTGCTGGGCGTAAAAAGAAAATGGGAAAAAAAAAAAGAGTAGCTCCTACTTTAGTCCTCGGGAGAAAGCTTTGTCAAGTTGTGTTTTGTAACTTTAAACTCGGCTTGAGGTGGAATATGTGAAAGTTTGTGGAGCCGTGTGCAAAGAAACCCCGCTCCATTGAGATCAGACTCTCTTAAACCAGAGTTAGTGATCAGAGTTTAGGATTACAATCACGACACGCTCCCTTTTTACAACAATAAAAACACCTGAAAAAATGCAACATGGATACGTTTAATTCCAGACAAAGCGGTGTATATTTGTGTAGTTCGAGTCCAGAATTGAATTTCCCATCGCATTTGGTGTAAACGCTAACAATGTCCAGTGCCACAGAAAGCGGCCCACTGCACGATGTTGTCCGCCTGCAGTGAAAGGACCGCTTTAGCACCAGGTTTAAGACGTGAACCCGTCTGTTTCAGGCTCATCTGGTGGCGGCGTTCGAGCAGAGTCTGGGAAACATGACGATCCGCCTGAAGAGCCTCACACTCACGGCCGAGCAGAAGGTCGGCCCGGAAATACTCAAAATATAAACATACGTGACGCAGGCCAGCTACTTTACGTGTGTTTCGTTTTGTGCGTGTGCGCGCTCTCAGGACTCGGAGTTGACGGAGCTGAGGAAAACCATCGAGTTGTTGAAGAAGCAGAACTTTGTGGCTCAAGCCGCGATCAACGGAGTCATCAACACCCAAGACCTGAGCGGTAAAGACCGGAGCGCAGACCGGGGCGCAGACCAGAGCGCAGACCGGGGCGCAGACCGGGGCGCAGACAGGACCGGTATGAACCCCTTCACACACACAACTCTACTCCGGATTCACGATACCACACAATTTCCTCAAAAGGGCATTATTTTTAGTGCTGTTCGAATGTCCAGCAGGTCCAAGAGTGTGAAAAACGACAGCGACAGGACTTTGACTGGACACAACACGGCTGAATGAAGCAAAAGAGCTGTTTTCATAAAGAACTGTCGACACGGAATAATGAATGAACCACTCTTTAATAAGCCGTTAGCTGGGAAGTCGCTAACGTTAGCCGTGATCATGAATAAACCACTCTTTCATAAACCGTTAGCTGTAAAGTGGCTAACGTTAGCCGTGATCATGAATAAACCACTCTAATAAACTTAGCTGTTAAAGTGGCTAACGTTAGCCGTGATCATGAGTAAACCACTCTTGAATAAACCGTTAGCTGTGAATCGCTAACGTTAGCCATGATCATGAATAAACCACTCTTTAATAAACCGGTAGCTGTGAAGTCGCTAACGTTAGCCATGATCATGAATAAACCACTCTTTATAAACCGTTAGCTGTAAAGTGCTAACGTTAGCCGTGATCATGAATAAACCACTCTAATAAACTTAGCTGTAAATGGCTAACGTTACCGTGATCATGAGTAAAACACTCGAATAAACTTTAGCTGTAAGTCGCTACGTTAGATCATGATAAACCACTGAATAAGCTTAGCTGTAACAGTCGCTAACGTTAGCCGTGATCATGAATAAACCCGTTAATCGCTAACTATAAACCGTTAGCTTAGCTGTAAAGTGGCTAACGTTAGCCGTGATCATGAATAAACCACTCAATACTTAGCTGTAAAGTGCTAACGTTAGCCGTGATCATGAGTAAACCACTCTTGAATAAACCGTTAGCTGAAGTCCTAACGTTAGCCATGATCATGAATAAACCACTCTTTCATAAACCGTTAGCTGTAAAGTGGCTAACGTTAGCCGTGATCATGAATAAACCACTCTAATAAACTTAGCTGTAAAGTGGCTAACGTTAGCCGTGATCATGAGTAAACCACTCTTGAATAAACCGTTAAGCTGTGAAGTCGCTAACGTAGCCGTGATCATGAATAAACCACTCTAATAACTTAGCTGTAAAGTGGCTAACGTTAGCCGTGATCATGAGTAAACCACTGTTGAATAAACCGTTAGCTGTGAAGTCGCTAACGTTAACCTTGTATATGAATAAACCACTCTTGAATAAACCGTTAGCTGTGAAGTCGCTAACGTTAGCCTTGTATATGAATAAACCACTCTTGAATAAACCGTTAAGCTGTGAAGTCGCTAACGTTAGCCTTGTATATGAATAAACCACTGTTGAATAAACCGTTAGCTTCATATTGCTAATGTTAGCCTCTTACCTTAGCTACAACGGTTTAAAAAAAAAACAGTCGTTTCCATCAGACGAAAAGGGAATAATCCAGTCTGTTTTAAAAGTGAGCTCCAGGGTAAATTAAAACTTACTTACGCACTTTTATCATAAGTTTAGTTTTTAAGCATTTCTTGTTCCTTGAAGCACTTTGAACCATGTGTACGATTTGAGCGCTACAAATAAACGTGCTTTTGTTCTTTTATAGTTGGTCCAAACGGAGCCCGCAGTCCCAGAACAAGCCCGAGTCCAGACCTCAGACCCAGCCCAACCCAAGTCCAGGTCCGAACCCCGGCCAGCCTCCGAAGCAGAGCTCGACCCGGACCTGAGGATCCGCCGACAGCACTCGTCCGACAGCGTGAGCAGCATCACCAGCCACTCCAGCATCGGGTCCAACATGGACGCCGACGCTCAGAACCGCAAGAAGAACAAGAAGAACTGGGTACGAGCACACGCTAAAAGCACCAGAACAGAGCCTTATTCCAGAACGGAGCAAAGGTCAAAGTGGAACTGTAGAAGCTGGATTAAAGGGCCCATCACAGGTTTTCATGATCTTTCTAATTCTGACTTTATTTAGTGTATTTAAACCTGTCGTACAAACAAATGATAGTTTTACACAGATCGAGCAGGTATTTGAGGAGAAAACACTGGAAAATCTGTAGAAACTGACAGGAAGTGACATCACACCAGGGACAGGAAGTGACATCACAGCAGGACACTCATTCCAGTCAAATTATGCAGAATTTACACAAAGAAACAACTTTTTTAACTCTCTAAACATGAATTCAACAAAATAAAGTCGCTCTCATAGATTTGTATTTGTCAAATAAAGAGATGAGTTTTGGCCCAAGTGGTTGCTGGGTAATTTCCTAGTGTGATGTCATCGATTACAAACAGGAAGAAATTAGAAACCTATTTGCTATTTTGGGATATATTTGTATAATTTTCATGCAAAGTCAAAATATATTTATCTTAACTGCGTTTTAGTTCAATGAGTCGTCCAACATTAGGGGGCGCTCAGAATGTGACAGTAAACACACGTGAGCGTCCTCCAGGGGCGCTGACACACGTGAGCATCCTCCAGGGGGCGCTGACACACTTAGCGTCCTCCAGGGCCTGTCACACGGTAGCTCCTCCAGGGACGTGATGACGTCCTCCCAGGGGCGCTGTCACACGTTAGCGTCCTCCAGGGGGCGCTGACACACGTGAGCGTCCTCCAGGGGGCGCTGACACACGTGAGCGTCCTCCAGGGGGCGCTGACACACGTGAGCGTCCTCCAGGGGCGCTGACACACGTGAGTGACATCAGAGCTGCTTTAAACACATTGAACACACATTCTCAGACTTTATGATGATTTGTAGCTTGTTCTGGACAAAACACAGTATTATTTATGTTGAGCACAGAATATGACCACACTTAAACATAATTTATTCTTTTTTGAAGCTCAAAGACAGATTCGAGGCTTTAAAAACAATATGTCTGATATTTCTACCACGAAAACTGATATTTCTACCACGAAATTTTGGCTCCATTCTGGAAGTGTGAAAACCCCGATCCCTCACGTTTTAAAGGTGTGTTTTGACGTTGTCCCTGACGATGTGGGTTTCTCCCTCAGGCCTCGTTCACTGGGGAAAAGGTGAATATTCAGGATTTAGTTCTTGTACAAACATAGTTTTTTGGTCATTTGCAAAACAGAAAAAAGTGCTCAAATAGGAAAGGAGCGATAAACCGCTGTGGCCGGCGCTCGCGCAGAAAAGAAACTAATACAGGAATAATTATGTTTTTCCATAAAAGTGCTCATTTATTTAAAACAGACATTCTTGACCTTTTTTCTGCTCCAGTTTTAGATATTCAATTTCTATGTGTTTGTCATTTGGACATTTCATGAATGAACTTGAAAAATTACTTGAAATATTCAGGTTTGACACTTAAAATGTCTAATCTTTTCTTTTGTTAATATTCAAATAAGGTAAAAAATTAACCTTTATCTGCTTTGAAACGCTAAACGACTTCTTCTGTAGGAACGTTTGCAGAGTTAGATGTCGACAGAACTGTTGGAACCTTTGCACACGTGTTTTTCTGTTTCGCAAATGGGCGCTCAGTTCCAGTCCGGAGCTCCGCCCACGTGGAGCTCGTCTAAACGTGTCTTTTCCCGTTCCGAAGAGCATTCTGTGCACTGGAGGACAACACAAAGACGATGACGTATGCGTTTCACTTCTGCTCCCTCAGTCTGGTGCTAGAGTCAGAGTCCCGCCTGGTCCTGGTCCTGGCCCTGGTCCTGTCTGGCCTGGCTGCCCTGTCCTGGCCCTGGTCCTGGCCCTGGCCTGGTCCTGGTCCTGGCCTGCCCTGGTCCTGGTCCTGCCCTGGTCCGGCCCTGGCCTGGCCCTGGCCCTGGCCCTGGTCCTGGTCCTGGTCCTGGCCCTGGCCCTGGTCCTGGTCCTGGTCCTGGCCCTGGCCCTGGCCTGGCCTGGCCCCTGGTCCTGGTCCTGGTCCTGGTCCCTGGCCCTGGTCCTGGCCTGTCCTGGCCCTGGCCCCTGCTGGTCCTGGCCCCTGGCCCTGTCCTGGTCCTGTCCTGGTGGCCCTGGTCCTTCCTTGCCCTGCCCCTGGTCCTGGTGGTCCTGGTCCTGGCCCTGTCCTGGTCCTGTCCACTTTTAGAATCACATAAATCCACACAAACACAGACAAGTTTAAGTTGGACAAAACAGCAAAGCCAGTGATAGTTTGATCTGTTTTTACAAATGAACTTGTTTGGAGATGTTTTTACTTTGCCTAGAATGTTCCGCAGTGTTGCTTTAAAGGACAAACATTGTGCATTGTTATTATTTAAACTTGCTCTTGAGTAACTTTAGTTTGGCATCTCACGTTTTAGAACTAAAAATATTGATATAATTATAAAAAACTAAACGTTTCATGTGTTTTCCACTGCACTAACTGAGGTTTGGCGCCATCTACTGGCTGCAGAGGGTAATAATAAACTATTTTGAACGTTTTCCCGGAGATGCTCGAGCCACACAGTTGTAAAGATGGTGATGAGGCGGAGTCTGGAGATGATTTGTGAGTTTAAAAACCGCGTCACAGGTAGAATATGACATCACACATCGAGGAATTCAGAGCGGAGTGTTTCTGAGGACTCTAACCAGGATTCATCAAACTGTGACTGAAGCTAAATGTGCTCCAGCTCAGTTTAGATGAAGAACAGAGTGAGGAACAGGGTGAGAAGAGAGAAAGTCAGATTGGCGTAATGCAAACTGGAATTTCTCTCTTTTAACCCTGGTCTAACTCTGTTCCTCCTCACAAACACCTTCTGTGCTGAGGAGCTTCTGAGGAGCTTTTGTGGAGCTTCTTGGACTTCTGTGAGCTTCTGAGAGCTTCTGAGAGAGCTCTGAGGAGCTTCTGTGAGCTTCTGAGCTTCTGAGGAGCTTCTGAGGGCTCTGTGGAGCTTCTGTGGAGCTTCTGTGGAGCTTCTGAGACTGGGAGCTTCTGAGGAGCTTTTGTGGGAGCTTCTGAGGAGCTTCTGAGGAGCTTCTGGAGCTTTTGTGGAGCTTCTGAGGAGCTTTTTTGGAGCTTCTGAGGAGTTTTTGTGGAGCTTTTGTGGAGCTTCTGAGGAGCTTTTGTGGAGCTGCAGTTTGAGTGTGAGAGAGAGGAGGGCCAGGCCTGTGTCAGAGGAGTAGGTACTTTCACAGAGTAGGTACTTTCACAGTGGGTTTTGGGTGTTTTTAAACGCTCTTGTCCTTCTCTGCTTCTCTGAGCGTCACAAACATTCAAAAGGTGGAGATCTGGAGGTCTTCTAGCTGTTTTCAACTCCATCAATCATCACAGTCTTGTTCTGAGCATTTCATTACCTCTCACCTTCATGACACGTCTCTGCATTAGCATGTCGGGGCAAGCTAGCTTTTGTGGCAATTCCCTCTTCTGCCAGTAGATGGAGCGCTAACACTGCTTGCATCCAGGATGATGAATACGTCACAGACAAAGCAGTAACATCTCCACATGAATCTGTCCTTTCAGTTTGAGGGTGATTTGACTTAAAGGACAGTTTCCCCAGACCAAACACAAAATGGCCCCGCTCCATTCGGGCTTGTGTTATTGTGACCCCGAGTCGTGTTCCCTCATGCCCGGGTTTCCCTCGTCTCGTGTCCTCCTCCTGAACGTTTAGTGATAATAATGGCGTCTGCATCAGTCTGTGTGAGTCAGCCTGGTCCTGGAGCTGTCTCTGTCTCAATTCTCCCCCCTTTATCCCCCCTTTATCTCCCCTTTATCTCTTTGGTTTAGTTGAAGTTTATTACCAGTTGTCCAGTAAACCATTGACATTCGGAGTAGTGGGACGCCGCTGAAGCTGCCGTTAGCATTACCGTGATATGAATGTAAAGAAACGTACATATCAAGATAAAAACTGCACATTCACATCAGTTAGTTTAGTTTTAGCCTAGTTTAGCCCTGGTTTAGTCCTGGTGTAGACCTGGTGTAGCCCTGGTTTGCCCTGCTGCTTAGCCCTGCTTTATCTGGTTTAGTCCTGGTTTAGTCCTGGTTTACCTGGTGTAGTCCTGCTTTAGCCCTGCTTTAGCTTTAGCCTGCTTTAGCCCTGCTTTAGTCCTGGTTTAGTCCTGGTTTAGTCCTGGTTTGGGCCGCACACGTTTGAACTGTGTTTTGTCTCGTCCCGTGCTTCCCTTCGCTGTAGGTTTATGAGGTAAGATCAACAGTGCGTTTAAAGTAACTCCCACAGACCTGCACAAACCTCCCGCCCACTCCCCCCACTCCCCCCCCCCCCCACACCCGCCCACTCCCCCCCACACCCCGCCCACTCTCCCCCCGGCACCCGCCACTCTCCTCCTCTCTCTGCTCCTCTCTCTCTTCTCCCTCGTTAAACTCGATGGTGTTTCTCCCTGCTCCTCCTCTCCTCTCCTCTCTCTCTTCTCCCTCGTTAAAACTCGATGGGCTTTCTCCTTCCTCCTCCTCTCTCTGCTCCTCCTCTCTCTTCCACTCGTAAACTCGATGTTTTCTCCCCCTGCTCCTCCTCTCTCTCTCCTCTCTCTCTTCTCCCTCCTTAAACTCGATGGTGTTCTCTCTGTCCCTTCCTCCCTCCTCTTCCTGCTCCTCCTCTCCCTGCTCCCCTCTCTCTTCTCCCTCCTTAAAACTCGATGGTTGTTCTCCGCTCTCCTCCTCTCCCTGCTCCTCTCCTCTCTTCTCCCTCCTAAACTCGATGGTGTTCTCTCTCTCCTGCTTCTCCTCTCCCTCTTAAACTCGCTCCTCTCTCTCTTCTCCCTCCTTAAACTCGATGGTGTTTCTCTCTGCTCCTCCTCTCTCTGCTCTTCTCTCTCTTCTCCCTCCTTAAACTCGATGGTGTTTCTCTCTGCTTCTCCTCTCCCTGCTCCTCTCTCTCTTCTCCCTCCTTAAACTCGATGGTGTTTCTCCCTGCTCCTCCTCTCCCTGCTCCTCTCTCTCTTCTCCCTTGGTTAAACTCGATGGTGTTTCTCTCTGCTCCTCCTCTTCCTGCTCCTCCTCTCCCTGCTCCTCTCTCTCTTCTCCCTCCTTAAACTCGATGGTGTTTCTCTCTGCTCCTCCTCTCCCTGCTCCTCTCTCTCTTCTCCCCTGGTTAAACTCGATGGTGTTCCTCTCTTTGCAGCTGAGGAGTTCCTTCAAACAGGCGTTCAGTAAGAAGAAGTCTCCTAAGTCGGCCTCGTCTCACTCGGACATCGATGAAATGAGCGACTCTTTGCCAGCGTCTCCGCAGCTCCCTCACAACGGCTCCTCCTCCTCCGCCGCCGGTCACATGATCAGAACCACGCTGTCCAGCTCGCTGTGAGTGCTTTGTGCTTTTAGCATGAGAATCGATTCTTTTCAATACCTCAGTCTGTATCGATATATTGATCTTTGGCATCGATCCGCCTTCACTACTAACAAGAGCACAACATTCTGACCACAGTGAAGGAAGAAGGGTTAACCTGCTTAACTAAACCTGCTTAACTAAAGGTTAACCTGCTTAACTAAAGATTAACCTGTTTAACTGAAGGTTAGCATGCTTAACTAAACCTGCTTAACTAAAGTTTTACCTGTTTAACTAAAGTTGAACCTGTTTAACTGAAGGTTAACATGCTTAACTAAACCTGCTTAACTAAAGGTTAACCTTCTTAACTAAAAATGAACCTGCTCAACTAAAGGTTAACCTGCTTAACTAAAAATGAACCTGTTTGACTAAAGATTAACCTGTTTAACCAAACCCGCTTAACTAAATATTAACCAGTCTAACTAAAGGTTAACCTGCTTAACTAAACCTGTGACCTAAAGGTTAACCTGCTTAACTAAACCTGTGACCTAAAGGTTAACCTGCTTAACCTGCCGCCCTTGCAGACTGTCCGAGTGTCTGGACGTGGAGGCGGAGACTGTGATGCAGCTCCGGTCAGAACTCAGGGAAAAGGAAATGAAACTGACCGACATCAGACTGGAGGCTCTGAGCTCCGCCCACCAACTGGACCAGCTCCGGGAGGCCATGAACCGTATGCAGGACAGACCGGTCAGACCGGGACCAGGACCGGGACCAGGACCAGGACCAGGACCGGGACCAGGACCGGGACCAGGACCAGGACCAGGACCAGGACTAGGACCAGGACCGGGACCGGGACCGGGACCGGGACCAGGACCAGGACAGGTACTGGACCAGGACTAGGAACCAGGACCAGGACCAGACCAGGACCAGGACCAGGACTAGGACCAGGACCAGGACCGGACAGGACCAGACCAGGACCGGGACCGGGACCGGGACCGGGACCGGACCGGACCGGACCAGGACTAGGACCAGGACCAGGACCAGGACCAGGGACCAGGACCAGGACCAGGACCAGGACACCAGGAACAGGACTACTGCAAAAACTACTACTATTACTGTTACTATGAACGTATGAAGGTCAGACCGGGACTAGACTGAGACGGGACCAGGACCAGGACTGAGACGGGACCGAGACTGAGACCGGGACCAGGACAGGACCAGGACTAGGACTAGGACTAGGACCAGGACAGGATCAGGACCAGGACCGGACTGAGACCGGGACCAGGACAGGACTAGGACTAGGAAGAAGGACCAGGACCAGGACCAGGACCAGGACTGAGACCGGACTGAGACCGGGACCAGGACCAAGGACCAGGACTAAGGACTAGACCAGGACAGGATCAGGATCAGGACCAGGACTAGGACTGCAAACAACGACCAGGACTTACTACTATTACTGTTACTATGAACGTATGAAGGTCAGACCGAGACCGGGACTGAGACCGGGACTGAGACCGTGACTGAGACCGGGACCAGGACAAGGACCAGGACTGGGACCAGGACCAGGACCAGGACCAGGACCAGGAACAGGACTACTGCAACAACTACTACTACTACTGTTACTATGAACGTATGAAGGTCAGACCGAGACTGGGACCAGGACTGAGACCGGGACCAGGACCAGGACTGAGACTGGGACCAGGACTAGAACCAGCAACTACTATTACTACTACTACTATGAAACGTATGCTGGTCAGACCAGGACCAGGACCAGAACTAGGACCAGGACCAGGACCAGGACTAATACTACTGCAACAACTACTACGACTACTGCTACTATGAACGTATGCAGGTCAGACTGGGACCGGGACCAGGACCGGGACCAGGACCGAGACCAGGACCGAGACCAGGACCGAGACCAGTTGCAGAACGTCTGAGTTCTGAACGACTTTGGACCTCTGCAAACCCTCTAAAACAAACTGGTTCCGCTTTCCCACGTTTTTAAGACCGTAAAAGTCCAGTGCCTTTAGGTAAACTTAAAGTCAAACGGAACCTTTCCTCTTGGTTTCTGACCTCTTCGTGGTGTTCGGTTTTCCAGCTGGAGATCGAGAAGCTGAAGTTGGAGAACGATCGTCTGAGGCTGGAGAACCAGAGCAGCAGAGCAGGTTCTCAGGGCTCCGTCTCGTCGTCTCCCCCGACACAGAGCCTCTGCCTGGGCACGGCCGGACCAGGAGCGGGCAACCAAACCATCAACCTGACCACCAGCGAGTCCACCAGTCTGGGTAACGCACGTTCAGATGTTCCGTTTGAAGGCTCCGCTTGTCTTGGAGATGTTTTATTCCCCCCTGAGTTTATAGCCCTTGTTTTGTGTTTGTTGTCGCGCCAACCATTCTGCGCTGGGATTGGCTTGCTCAGGTAACGCTCGGCTTTTGTGACGTTTCAGACATGCTTTTGGACGACACGGGCGAGAGTCTGAGGAAAGAAGGGCGCCACGTGAAGATCTACGTCACGCTGGACGAAGACGCGAAGTGGACCGAGGTACGGGGGACGTGCCGGCCGTCCTCGAAACGCTCGTCTGGCCAGGCGTTTTAAAAGTCTCATATGTTCTCTCAGGACGGGCGAGGGCGCAGCTTCCTGATTGGCTGCATCGGCGTGAGCGGGAAGACCAAATGGGACGTTCTGGACGGAGTGGTCAGACGACTTTTCAAGGTTGGCGCCGACGTGTCTTTCTCCGTTGGACCTGAAACAAAACGTGTGCTGCTCAGACAAAAACGAACAAATAGATCTGAGCGAAAATCGACTAAATCTGATGTAAACGTGTCATACTCATATTTAAGGCGAGACGCTGCAGCTGATTGGGAAACCACGTACATTTAGAGATATCGACAGAGCTTTTCTGCAGATTTAGAACCAAAAATCATCCAAATATCTCCAATACAGAAGACGTGACGGCCATTTGAAGGATGGATTTGAGGAAAATGAGGAAAATGCGGAAAATGAGGAAAATGTGGAAAATTAGGAAAATGAGTAAAAATGAGGGAAATTAGGGAAATGTGGAAAATGTGGAAAATTAGGAAAATGTGGAAAATTAGGAAAATTAGGAAAATGTGGAAAATTAGGATTGTGGAATAACAAGGACACAAGGGTTAATTCAAACTACATTTAATGGTAAAAATGGCAAAGTCATTGGAAATCTTCAAAGGTTTCCGTGCTCATTGACCTGCTGCTGCTCAGTGGCACGCTGCAGGAGGACGGGAGGGCATCTGACACTGCTGCTCTGTGTTGCAGGAGTACATCAGCCACGTGGACCCGGTCTCTCAGCTGGGCCTGAGCTGTGACAGTGTGGACGGCTACTCCGTGGGAGACGTCCACAGACCCGGCTCGTCCAGAGAGAGCGCTCCGCCAGAGCTGCTGCCCTGCGGGTACCTGGTGGGGGAGAACAACCACATCGACATCACGCTCAAAGGTACGGCACCCTCAAAGGTACGGCACGATCAAAGGTGCCGCATGCGCAAATACACGCTCAAAGGTCCGCTCAAAGGTACAGCACGCTCAAAGGTCCGCTCAAAGGTCCGCTCAAAGGTCCGCTCAAAGGTCCGCTCAAAGCTACGCTCAAAGGTACGCTCAAAGGTACAGCACGCTCAAAGGTCCGCTCAAAGGTCTCAAAGGTCCGCAAAGGTCGCTCAAAGGTACGCGCAAAGGTCCGCTCCAAAGGTCCGCTCAAAGGTACGCGCAAAGGTACGCGCAAAGTCCGCTCAAAGGTCGCTCAAAGGTCCGCTCAAAGGTACGCTCAAAGGTACACTCAAAGTACAGGCACGCTCAAAGGTACGCTCAAAGGTACGCTCAAGGTACGCTCAAAGTACGACCACACCGCATCGACACATTTTTTGTTGGCCTTTTGGCTTTAGAGCAGCATGAGATGGGGATGAGATTGTGGAAGGACATGCAGCGAATGGTCGGAGCCAGACTCTAACTCACGACACTTGGGTGAAAATCCAGTTCCAGTACAAGGAGTGACGCGAGCTTTATGTCACAATATGAAAGGATTTGAACATTCTTGTTTCTTGCACCGCGTCTTTAGATACGATTTAGCTTCATTATTAGTTTGTCCTTCACCTTTGACCTTTCTTGTCCCAGCGGTGTCGTGTGGCATTTGTCCTTCACCTTTGACCTTTCTGTCCCAGGCGTGTGTGTTGCACTTCACCTTTGACCTTTCTGTCCCAGGCGTGTCGGTGTGGCATTTGTCCTTCACCTTTGACCTTTCTGTCCCAGGCGTGTCGTGTTGCACTTCACCTTGACCTTTCTGTCCCCAGGCGTGTCGTGTGGCATTTGTCCTTCACCTTTGACCTTTCTTTCCCAGGTGTGTCGTGTGGCATTTGTCCTTCACCTTTGACCTTTCTTTCCCAGGTGTGTCGTGTGGCATTTGTCCTTCACCTTTGACCTTTCTTTCCCAGGTGTGTCGTGTGGCATTTTGTCCTTCACCTTTGACCTTTCTGTCCCAGGCGTGTCGTGTGGCAGCGTGGACTCGCTGGTGTTCGACTCGCTCACGCCGAAGCCCATGGTGCAGCGCTTCGTGTCGCTCTTGAAGGAACACAGGCGCATCATCCTGTCCGGCCCCAGCGGCACGGGAAAGACGCACCTGGCCAATCAGCTCGCTCGGTTCATGGTGTTACTGCAGCAACGACCTCTGACCCACAACGCCATTGTCACCTTCAACGTCGACCACAAATCTGGAAAGGTAGAAACTCTGAGCTGTGACCAAAACTAAAACTAAACCAGAGCTAAACCAGAGCTAAACCAGCGCTAAACCAGGACTGAACCAGGTCTAAACTTGGTCTAAACCAGGTCTAAACCAGGTCTAAACCAGGTCTAAACCAGGACTAAACCAGGTCTAAACCAGGACTAAACCAGGACTAAGCCAGGACTAAACTAGGTCAAAACTAGGTCTGAACCAGGTCTAAACCAGGTCTAAACCAGGACTAACGCAGGGCTATACTAGGACTAAACCCGGTCTAAACGAAGTCTAAACCCACTCTAAACCCACTCTAAACCTGCACTAAACCTGGTCCAAACCCGGTCCAAACCCGGTCCAAACCCGTCCAAACCCGGTCCAAACCCGGTCCAAACCCGGTCTAAACCCGGTCCAAACCCGGTCCAAACCCGGTATAAACCCAGTCTGTTTGTGGCAGGAGCTGCGTCAGTACCTCTCGGCTCTGGCTGAACAGTGTGGCTCGGGGACAGACTGCCCCCTGGTGGTGATCCTGGATAACCTGCACCACGTCAGCTCTTTGGGCGAGATCTTCAACGGCGTCTTCAGCAGCAGCTCCCAGCAGAGGTCAGTGTTGTCCTCGTGTCGTCACACACACTTACAGAAGTCTGCACTGGATTATCAAACTGTAAACCTCTGGGTTAGTGGGCTCATACTCTACCACTGCACCACTGCTCATAATACAGATTTTGGTTAGTTACTACATATACTATCACATACTTTGTACTGCACTATTACATACCGTGTACTGACTGCTGTGAGTAAAAGTACCTGGTTTGTGTTTCAGTCCGTACATCATCGGAACCATGAGCCAGGCCACGTCCTCGGCCCCAAACCTGCAACTGCACCACAACTTCAGGTAAAACACAACTTCACGTACGACACAACTTCAGGTACGACACAACTTCAGGTACGACACAACTTCAGGTACGACACTTCAGGTACGACACAACTTCAGGTACGACTTCAGGTACAACAACTTCAGGTAAAACACAACTTCACGTACGACACAACTTCAGGTACAACACAACTTCAGGTACGACACAACTTCAGGTACGACACAACTTCAGGTACGACACAACTTCAGACACAACTTCAAGGTACGAACACAACTTCACGTACGACACAACTTCAGGTACGACACAACTTCAGGTACAACACACTTCACGACACAAACTTCAGGTACGACACAACTTCAGGTACGACACAACTTCAGGTACGACACAACTTCAGGTACACAACAACTTCAGGTACACACACAACTTCAGGTACGACACAACTTCAGGTAATCAGGTAAAACACACAACTTCAAGTAAAACACAACTTCAGTAAAACCACAACTTCAGGTACGACACAACTTCAGGTACAACACAACTTCACACACTTCAGGTACGACACAACTTCAGGTACGACACAACTTCAGGTACGACACAACTTCAGGTACGACACAACTTCAGTACGTACACAACTTCAGGTACGGTACACAACTTCAGGTACACAACAACTTCAGGTACAACACAACTTCAGTACAACACACACTTCAGTACGACACAACTTCAGGTAAAACACAACTTCAGGTACGACACAACTTCAGGTAAACACACAACTTCAGGTACGACACAACTTCAGGTACGACACAACTTCAGGTACAAACACAACTTCAGACAAAACCTAAAATGATGAATAAAATCAACCTGACGAACACCTCAAACAGCAGCTCAAGGTTAATAAAGTCGATGTTCTTGTTTTCTGTTTGGAGGTTTGAGGTCTGGAGCAGTGTTCAACTTGACAAGATTTCATTTGAACTCTTTGTTTCTGAAAAAGTGGAACATGATCTAGTCTACGACCTTTCATTTCATGTGTAGTTTTTGTCACGCTTTCAGTGGACTTTTAGTCGCCTTCTGGTTTAATGGCCCAGATGAACCCTGGTCTGGAGCGTCACATGATCTAAAGAGTCTTCCTCGTTGGTGTTTGTTCAGGTGGGTGTTGTGTGCCAACCACACGGAGCCGGTGAAGGGTTTCCTGGGCCGGTTCCTCCGGAGGAAACTCCTGGAGACCGAGATCCTGAGTCGGACCCGAGAGCCGGATCTAGTCCGGATTGTGGACTGGGTCCCTCGAGTCTGCACCACCTGAACCGCTTCCTGGAGACGCACAGCTCCTCCGACGTCACCATCGGTAAGAAACGTGAAGTCTTTTGTCACCTACGACCTTTTGTCTGTGTCAGGTTGGAATGGAAGCCGACTCCAGCTGTGGACCGAATCTACCTGAACCTGAGGAGACTTTGGATTCTGTCAGCCGGCCTTTTTTATTTACAGCACTGGAGCACTACAGCCTGGTCTCCCCTCTCGCTGCGCCCGGTCTCCCCTCCTGCTGGGCCGGTCTCCCCTCCTGCTGGGCCCGGTCTCCCCTCCTGCTGGGCCCGGTCTCCCCTCCTGCTGGCCCGGTCTCCCCTCCTGCTGCGCCCGGTCTCCCCTCTCGCTGCCGCCCGGTCTCCCCTCTGGCCCGGTCTCCCTCCTGCTCGCTCCTCCCCTCTCGCTGCGCCGTCTCCCTCTCGCTGAGCCCGGTCTCCCCTCCTGCTGCGCCCGGTCTCCCCTATCGCTGCGCGCCGGTCTCCCCTCCTGCTGCGCCCGGTCTCCCCTCTCGCTGCGCCCGTCTCCCCTCACGCTGCGCCCGGTCTCCCCTCACGCTGGGCCCGGTCTCCCCTCCTGCTCCGCCGGTCTCCCCTCTCGCTGAGCCGTCACCCGCCGCTGCGCCCGTCTCCCCTCCTGCTGCGCCGGTCTCCCCTCTCGCTGCGCCCGTCTCCCCTCTCGCTGCGCCGTCTCCCCTCACGCTGCCCCGCTCCCCTCGCTGCGCCCGTCTCCCCTCCTGCTGCGCCCGGTCTCCCCTCTGCTGCGCCCCGGTCACCCCTCTCGCTGGCTCCGGTCTCCCTCCTGCTGCGCGCCGGGCTCCCCTCCTGCTGCGCGCGTCTCCCCTCTTGCCTGTGCCCGGTCTCCCCTCCTGCTGCGCCGCTCCCCATCGCTGCGCCCTCCCCCTCTCGCTGCGCCCGGTCTCCTCTCTCGCTGCGCCCGGTCTCCCCTCTCGCTGCGCCCGGTCTCCCCTCTCGCTGCGCCCGGTCTCCCCTTCTGCGCCCCGGTCTCCTCTCCTCGCTGCGCCCGGTCTCCCTCTCGCTCGCCCGTCCCCCTCGCTGCGCCCGGTCTCCCCTCCTGCTGGGCCGGTCTCCCCCTCCTGCTGCGCTCGGTCTCCCCTCTCGCTGCGCCCGGTCTCCCCTCGCTCGCTGAGCCCGCTCCCCTCCTGCTGCGCCCGGTCTCCCCTATCGCTGCGCCGGTCTCCCCTCCCTGCTGCGCCCGGTCTCCCCTCTCGCTGGTCGCCCGGTCTCCCCTCACGCTCGCTCTCCGCCTCGGGCCCGTCTCCCCTCCTGCTGCGCCCGGTCTTCCCCTCTCGCTGAGCCCGGTCACCCTCTCGCTCGCCCGGTCTCCCCTCTGCTCGCGCCGGTCTCCCTCTCGCTGCGCCCGTCTCCCCCTCTCGCTGCGCCCGGTCTCCCCTCACGCTGCGCCCGGTCTCCCCTCACGCTGCGCCCGGTCTCCCCTCCTGCTGCCCCCCTCCTGCTGCGCCCGGTCACCCCTCTCGCTGCGCCCGGTCTCCCCTCCTGCTGCGCCGGTCTCCCCTCCTGCTGCGCGCGGTCTCCCCTCTTGCTGTGCCCGGGTCTCCCCTCCTGCTGCGCCCGGTCTCCCCTATCGCTGCCCGGTCTCCCCCTCGCTGCCCGTCTCCTCTCTCGCTGCGCCCGGTCTCCTCTCTCGCTGCGCCCGGTCTCCCCTCTCGCTGCGCCCGTCTCCCCTCTCGCTGCGCCCGGTCTCCCCTCTCGCTGCGCCCGGTCTCCTCTCTCGCTGCGCCCGGTCTCCCCTCTCGCTGCGCCCGGTCTCCACTCTCGCTGCGCCTGGTCTCCTCTCTCGCTGCGCCTGGTCTCCACTCTCGCTGCGCCTGGTCTCCCCTCTTGCTGCGCCTGGTCTCCTCTCTTGCTGCGCCTGGTCTCCCCTCTCGCTGCGCCTGGTCTCCACTCTCGCTGCGCCTGGTCTCCTCTCTTGCTGCGCCTGGTCTCCCTGTTTGCTTTGTATTTGGAACCATTTGCCCAATTTATTAGACAATTTAAAACAATTCACGGTGTTTCAATCGATGGGAACATAAAGTTGCCTGCTGCAGATGATGATCTATTGGATTTGACCAAACCAGACATTTCTATCCACAAAGTCAAGACATTTCTTCAAAAAATGGGTCCGATGTCTGGGTACAAAGTAAATGTACAAAAAACTGAAATTCGATCCAAAAGATTGAATTTCAGGGGTTTTTTGCCCTTTGAAAAACCTGTGTATTTAAGTGACAAATGGATTCACAGATATTTGGGTGTGGTCCTACATAAAGATCTATCAACAATTCTGGGGGGAAATTCTATCCCTCTTTTTACTACCATAAAAAAAGACCTTGAAAAATGGACTCTTCTCCCATATTTGAGTCTAAGTCAAAGGATTGAAACCACAAACATGAATGTTTTGCCCAGATTCATATGGCCAGGCAAAAAGCCACGTATCGGGTTCAGAGCTCTACAACTCTCAAAAGGAAAAGGAGGTCTGAATAATGACTTTATTTCAGACATGGAGGACACAAACATCGCCCTGATTTTGTTTGTATTTGTGTTCAGTCGATGTTTACTTGTGTTTTTATTTTGATTTGTACTCTCTGGTCGTTTTGTGTTTTGTTCTGTTTATTTGTGTATAAAATAAAGTATAAAAACCGTGTGTTTTAAGTGTTTAAACTGTGTCCCTCCAGGTCCTCGTCTGTTCCTCTCGTGTCCCATGGATGTGGAAGGATCCAGGGTTTGGTTCACTGACCTGTGGAACTACTCCATCGTCCCCTACATGTTAGAGGCTGTGCGAGAGGGACTGCAGGTGAGAGGCTGGCTTTAGACATGGTTTAGTCCTGGTTTAGACCAAGGTTAGAACTGTTTTGAACTTTTTAAAATCCAACCCTGGTTTAGACTTAGTCAGTGCAAATGGACTACGGGTGAGAGAAAGACCTAGTTTAGTCCCGCTCTAACCCTCTGCTCCTGCAGCTGCACAGTCCCGCTCTGCTCTGACCCTCTCTGCTCTCTGCTCCTGCAGCTGCACAGTCCCGCTCCTGCTCACCTTCCTCTGCAGCTGTACAGTCCCCTCTCTCCTGCAGCTCAGTCCCCTCTCTGCTCCTGCAGCTGCAGTCCCTCTGCTCTGCTGCAGTCCCCCTCTCTGCTCCTGCAGCTGCACAGTCCCCCTCTCTCTCTGCTCCTGCAGCTGCACAGTCCCGCTCTGCTCCCTCTGCTCCTGCAGCTGCACAGTCCCGCTCTGACCCTCTCTGCTCTGCAGCCCGCTCTGCTCCTCTCTGCTGCTGTACAGTCCCGCTCTGACCCTCTCTGCTCCTCAGCAGCTGTACAGTCCCGCTCTGACCCTCTCTGCTCCTGCAGCTGTACAGTCCCGCTCTGACCCCTCTGCTCCTGCAGCTGTACAGTCCCGCTCTGACCCTCTCTGCTCCTGCAGCTGTACAGTCCCCTCTCTCTGCTCCTTGCAGCTGTACAGTCCCGCTCTGACCCTCTCTGCTCCTGCAGCTGTACAGTCCCCTCTGACTCTCTGCTCCTGCAGCTGTACAGTCCCGCTCTGACCCTCTCTGCTCCTGCAGCTGTACAGTCCCGCTCTGACCCTCTGCTCCTGCAGCTGTACAGTCCCGCTCTGACCCTCTCTGCTCCTGCAGCTGTACAGTCCCGCTCTGACCCTCGCTCTGACTCTGCTCCTGCAGCTGTACAGTACAGTCCCGCTCTGACCCTCTGCTCCTGCAGCTCCTGCAGCTGTACAGTCCCGCTCTGACCCTCTGCTCCTGCAGCTGTACAGTCCCGCTCTGCCCTCTCTGCTCCTGCAGCTGTACAGTCCCGCTCTGACCCTCTCTCCTGCAGCTGTACAGTCCCGCTCTGACCCTCTCTGCTCCTGCAGCTGTACAGTCCCGCTCTGCTCTGCTCTGCAGCTGTACAGTCCCGCTCTGACCCTCTCTGCTCCTGCAGCTGTACAGTCCCGCTCTGACCCTCTCTCCTCTGCTCCCGCCCAGTCCCGCTCTGACCCTCTCTGCTCCTGCAGCTGTACAGTCCCCCTCTCTGCTCTTGCAGCTGTACAGTCCCGCTCTGACCCTCTCTGCTCCTGCAGCTGTACAGTCCCCTCTCTCTGCTCCTGCAGCTGTACAGTCCCGCTCTGACCCTCTCTCTGCTCCTGCAGCTGTACAGTCCCGCTCTGACCCTCTGCTCCTGCAGCTGTACAGTCCCGCTCTGACCTCTGCTCCTGCAGCTGTACAGTCCCGCTCTGACCCTCTGCTCCTGCAGCTGTACAGTCCCCGCTCTGACCCTCTGCTCCTGCAGCTGTACAGTCCCGCTCTGACCCTCTGCTCCTGCAGCTGTACAGTCCGCTCCCGACCCCTCTGCTCCTGCAGCTGTACAGCCCGCTCTGACCCTCTGCTGCAGCTGTACAGTCCCGCTCTGACCTCTGCTCCTGCAGCTGTACAGTCCCGCTCTGACCCTCTGCTCCTGCAGCTGTACAGTCCCGCTCTGACCCCTCTGCTCCTGCAGCTGTACAGTCCGCTCTGACCTCTGCTCCTGCAGCTGTACAGTCCCGCTCTGACCCTCTGACCCTCCTGCAGCTGTACAGTCCCGCTCTGACCCTCTGCTCCTGCAGCTGTACAGTCCCGCTCTGACCTCTCTGCTCTGCTGTGCAGTCCGCTCTGAGCCCTCTCTCTGCTCCTGCAGCTGTACAGTCCCGCTCTGACCTCTCTGCTCCTGCAGCTGTACAGTCCCGCTCTGACCCTCTCTGCTCCTGCAGCTGTACAGTCCCGCTCTGACCTCTCTGCTCCTGCAGCTGTACAGTCCCGCTCTGACCCTCTCTGCTCCTGCAGCTGTACAGTCCCGCTCTGACTGTACTCTGACCTCCTGCTCCTGCAGCTGTACAGTCCCGCTCTGACCTCTGCTCCTGCAGCTGTACAGTCCCGCTCTGACCTCTGCTCTGACTTCTGCTCCCTCTGCAGCTGTACGGTCGGCGGGCCGTGTGGGACGACCCGTGTGCCTGGGTCACAGACACTTACCCCTGGGCGTGTGTCCCGTCGGACTGGCCTCCTCTGCTGCAGCTCAGGCCGGAGGATGTGGGCTTCGACGGGTACAGCGCCCCACGAGAGAGCGCCCGCAAAGAGCCACCGCAGAGCGACAGCGACCAAGACCCGCTGGTGAGACGCCAGTATAGTGTGTGTGTATGATATATATGTGTATATATATATATATATATATATATATATATATATATATATATATGTGTGTGTATATATATATATATATATATATATATATGAGTACTTTTCCTCCTGAGTCACAGTGTGCAGTAACAGTTTACTCTTACTTGAGTAAAGTCTCCTTTGTTCCCCTATCAGCTCCGTAATGGGCCATTTAAATCCTATTGTGAGCTGCTGCAGCTCCTCATCACTGATGAGTACCTGATTAACATCAGAATGTCCCGGGCTGACCCCGCCCCCTGGCTTCTAAAAAACTCCTTTTTCACACCATCTCTTCTCCTGCTCAGAACCTTCTCCTCTGTCTTCAGGAGAGTGGTTTGTGGCTTTAGGCTCTGTAATCTGAATATGGCCCATTACAGGGAACAAAGAAGATAAGTTTAATGTGAACCTTAAAATAGTGCAAGCAAATAGATAAACAGGCTCCGCCCAGTGGGGAGGGGATAATATCCGGGTTTTCAGACGAGATCCCCAGATTGAGATTGTCCATTTTAACGGTTCTCACTGGAAGGTTCTCACTGGAAGGTTCCCACTGGAATGTTCCCACTGGAATGTTCCTACTGGAAGGTTCTCACTGGAATGTTCCCACTGGAATGTTCCCACTGGAATTTCCACTGGAAGGTTCTCACTGGAATGTTCCCACTGGAAGGTTCCCACTGGAAGGTTCTCACTGAAATGTTCCCACTGGAATGTTCCCTGGACCCACTGGAATGGAATTCCCACTGGAAGTTCCCACTGGAAGGTTCTCACTGGAATGTTCCCACTGGAATGTTCCCACTGGAAGGTTCTCACTGAAATGTTCCCACTGGAATGTTTCCACTGGAAGGTTCTCACTGGAATGTTCCCACTGGAATGTTCCCACTGGAATGTTCTCACTGGACTGTTCCCACTGGAAGGTTCCCACTGGAAGGTTTCCACTGGAATGTTCTCACTGGACTGTTCCCACTGGAATGTTCTCACTGGAAGGTTCTCACTGGAAGGTTCCCACTGGAATGTTCCCACTGGAATGTTCTCACTGGACTGTTCCCACTGGAATGTTCTCACTGGACTGTTCCCACTGGAATGTTCTCACTGGAAGGTTCTCACTGGAATGTTCCCACTGGAATGTTCTCACTGGACTGTTCCCACTGGAAGGTTCCCACTGGAATGTTAC